>OX387349.1:13332500-13812500 GCA_947563465.1 Archips xylosteana
CGAATGCTGCCCAGCC
Source organism: Archips xylosteana (assembly GCA_947563465.1). Lineage (NCBI taxonomy): Eukaryota > Metazoa > Arthropoda > Insecta > Lepidoptera > Tortricidae > Archips > Archips xylosteana. The sequence continues at coordinate 13,332,517 of OX387349.1, forward strand.
CAGCTGAATCCTGCGCTTGGCTTCCTTCTCAAAATTGTTTCTACCTAGCTGCAAAATCTGCCCGAGGTATGTGTACTCGGAAACAACTTCAAGAAGGTTTCCATTGACGATGACGGGCCCTGGATCAATGCGGTCGTTGACCATAATTTTGGTCTTATCCACATTCATACCGAGGCCTATCCGACGTGAGGCTGATGCTAGGTCGACCAACATTTGTTTCAGCTCCTCCAACGACTCCGCTATTAAGACTATGTCATCTGCGAATCGTAAGTGTGAGATGTACTCGCCGTTTATGTTTATGCCCATACCTTTCCAGTTCAGCGTCTTAAACATATCCTCCAACGCGCTTGAGAACAATTTCGGTGATATGACATCGCCTTGTCTCACTCCTCTGCGCAGTTGGATGGGTTTGGACTTCTGATCCTGTACTTGGACACTCATTGTGGCGGCTTCGTACAGACATCTCAACACTTCGATATAACGATAGTCAACTTGGCATCGCTGTAAGGACTCCAGGACAGCCCAGGTTTCAACAGAGTCAAAAGCCTTCTCATAGTCCACAAATGCCAGATATAGAGGCTGATTATACTCTTCGGACTTCTGTATAATCTGCCGTACTGGTCCATGGTGCCAAAACCCTCCTCGAAACCCGGCCTGTTCCGGTGGCTGAAACTCGTCAAGTTTCCTGGCGAGACGATTCGTAATAACTCTAGAGAACAGCTTATATACATGGCTTAAGAGCGAGATAGGTCTGTAATTTTTAAGAAGGGTTTTGTCTCCCTTCTTAAAAAAAAAAACAGTTATATGTATATAAAAACAGACAGTTACAAAAAACAGTTATATGTAAAACTAAGTTATATGTATATAAAAAAAATTGATTAAAAATAATCCATCCTGTATTGGAAAGGTGAATCATACATATTTCTGTCTTTTTATCTTTAAAGTAAGACGTCTGGGACGGAAAAATAAATTAAAAATTTCGTCGATTTTTTAAAAAAAAACCGCACCTACGACTGAAATATGTAGTATGCCAAAAAATCAGGAATAATTAGTAGTATAACCGGCTGGAAGGATATTTGTGTTTTTTTTTGCGGTTCCCGAGATATCCCGTCTTTTCGTACCAGCTCCATACATTTTTTTCGAAAAAAAATATAACTCATCAGTTTTCGTGCCAAATCACGACAGGATCATAACTTAGCATAATAATGACAACTGATAGCCATTTCAAGTAAATAAACTTAAAAATGTTGACTTCGATTCCTATGTCTATGAAAGCCCATTTTCAGCCCACAGTGCGACGTCTGTACACGCGTACGCCTACATACATCGCGCGCGCACTCTTCTGGATACCGGCGGGGTGCGGCAATCTGCGCCTTGAGGGGTGGGGTAACTCGAATCGGTGCGGGGTGGAGCGTGTCCAGTCCATTCTGTACGTTAGTACTATTATATATTCTATGCTAACACGACTATTATTTTCAGTTTCTACTTTTCTACTTCGGACTTTACTGTAACATAGCTGTCTATTGTAATGTTAACAGAATTGGTACCTATCTGTTGAAGTAGCCAAAGGCTGGGCACTATAGATAAAATGATACGTCACCTTAACGCTACATTAATTATTTTCAACCGAGTGGAACCGGGATTAAACAGCTAATCCGCAGTGCTTCGTGCGATACGCTGATTTTTCCATCATGCTAATGAAACTGCCGTCAAATAATAGGCTTAATCTATTTGCAATATCAAATAATTGACACATGTTATGCTGTCTTTTCAAGATAAGTTACTTGAATGTCATGGTTGACTCATTGTCCCTTTTGTCCTTCTAGATAAAATATACTTATAACATCCGATGTCATTTAATACCAAATAAACGTTCTAATGTAGGTAAATATGCATAGATTCTAGATTGTTAGAGACTAAAACTTGACTATGACTATGTACTTATACAATATTTAATGCGAATAAAATATACTTATTTATATTTTAATAAAACTTTGAACTGAGTTGCGGGCGACTTTAAAAAGCAGTTTTATGACGAACTCACTCATTTTTATTCGCGTTTGCTACTTCCAGTCGATGTCTTTATTGATCTTCTTTTAGTCTATACAGGGTGTCTCAAGACTCAATGATAACCATGAGTTATTACAGTTTTTTTTTTAAAACTCGCTTAGGTGATAATAGAGTCACATAACATATCACTCTTAGTATTAGATATTTTTCTAAAAACTATCTATTATCGCCTAAGTGACATGATTGCTTCCTTATTTTTTCCATAACTGTTATGACTTGGCCTCTCACCCGGTACCAGGTTATTATTAAGTTTTGGGACACCCTGTATGTCAAATATTTACCTCATAGTGATCAATATCCAATCAAAAGTTTAATCAAAGTCTTCCCGGTTTACGGTGCTGGCTGTAAGTATGCACCTTTTCTTAAAACTTAGACTATTTTGTTCCAACATGCAGTACAAACCTTTCACTCATTATTTCTCTGATAGTTAGTTACTGTACCTACTGAATTATCTTATCTTATCTTCTTCTCATATCGCAAATCTCGTGTCACGGTTTTTGTTATCGATCTCCTCCGAAACGACTTGATCGATTTTTATGAAACTTTTTTGTCTGAGAATAGGTCGTAGGCTATTATTTACACCCTTATTCTTCGCAGACGGAGTCGCGGGTAACAGCTAGTTTACATATAATGATAAAAAGATTCAGCCTTTCAAACGCTTGTCTCATATTTGAGTTAGCATAATCGATAACAAACAAATAACAATATAATTTATGTAAGTCACGCCGTCCGATGTTCCGATAATAAAGCGTGAAATTATCTTCAATCCAGTAGAGCATCCCGGTTAAGCGAGTAGCCTGCTCGCAACGAGCCCTAGATTGGATTGGGATGCGGACGTGCGCCAATCTCCTTGCTTTCTCTGTTTACAACTCCTTGTATGGTATTATAACTTTCCTACTCCGTGCTTGCGTTCAATTCGCATCTTAAGCCATTAAGTTTGCTTAAATCCAGATGCACTTGGTTTTTGCGCAAAAGCGTAGATGAGGACTGAGTGTTAACATTCCATAGTTATGTTCATATTTTATTTTCCATAATCTATTGAATCAGGCGTTACTTTGCGGAGGTCCATATTAATGAACTGAAACAATTACTTTGCTCAACCGCGACCTTAAGATAGTTACGTTTATGTATGAAACGCGTGTTCATGCGGTTCCTCCACCTCCACACTGTACGAACACACACAAATGTCACAAAATTTAACTATCACCACCACCAAACTACACTGGCACTGCATGAACACGCATTCCTGCCATAAACGTAACTATCGTAAGGTGAGCAAAGTAATTGTTTAATTTCAGATTTTCCACTTAATATTTGTGTCTGTTTGTGTGTGTTTTTGTATTTTGTTATCTTCATTGCATGATTTGGTCAACACATCGTTCGCAGAACCATTGAGGTAAATCATGAATTTGAATTGAGACCGCACGACTCAGGAAGCGTAGCGTACCTATTGTCAATCAAGTAACTTACCTAAGTGCTCTACCATTTTTTATGACAGGTCCTTTCTCAAAAAAAATAAGGCGAATTATCGTAATGGCCTGTAGTTATGTGAAACCTATCTATCTCAAATACCTACTGTAAAATGTCTACCAGAGGTCTTATTGTCTCACGCAATCGTTTTCACCACTTCTTTCGACCACACGGTATAGGATGAGGGTATGCTTCTTTTTTTTAGCATCAGAAAGAAGGTAAGCGATCGTGACGTGTCTTTTTATTGAAAAACACTTTTGAAAAATAAATCACAGCTAATATGTAACAATTTGAAAGTAAATATGGTCATTTACACTCTGTTATGGCGTGTAAATAGCCAATTTTTAATTGGTGGCGGAAGGCCAGAGGCCGTATTGTCTAACGCTTCTGACGCGTGCCTTCGCTTTCACCATCTCTTTCTGTCATCATCTTATACCGTTTGACAGAAAGAAATAGTGATTGCGAACGCAAGCGTCAGAAGCGTTAGACAATAAGCCTACAGGAGCCTGATGGGCCAAAATGTAATTTTGAACAAGTGCAGAAGCACTCACCTGTTGAAGCTCCGGCCGATGTTGTAGAAGGCGGAAGGATGCGGTGGTAGTAGATTTCAGGCTTCATGCACAATTATTACCGCTTGCGGTGATTACGACGATAGGTTATAGATGACAGTCAAAATTATAGTGTGACAGTAGATTATATGACAGACTGTTTTTTCTTCTAGGAGCCAGAGAGCACCCCTGCACTGTATAGACTAAAAGGAGGTTTTAGCGCGCGAACACACTCTTTTGGTTTCATAAGTAATAATGACTATTTTTTAAAAAGCGTTTTTCAATAAAAAGACCCATCAAGATTGTTTACCTTATTTAGAATGCTAAAAAAACGAAGTATAGAAAGTGACGATGAATGCGATCTTGAGCGCCCGCTCGTTAGACAATGCGGCATCAGCACTTGGTATATAACTTTACCTTTGAAAGTTTATGAATGGCGCCGAAACTGACCGCGTCAAGTTGCTCTGTGAGGTAAAACGATATACTTATACAACCCGGGCTTCCCAGTACCCAAGAAATGAAACCGGTTTAGTGTATAATCTCGGTCGTCTGGTACTTCCATTGAGAGTCTCTGGGAAAACCTGTGTTGGTAAACAACTAATTACTCATAATACTAGACTATGCGACGCCATATAAATTACTAAGTTGAAACTCGTATCGGCATTGTTTACACATACATATTTAATACATAATAGTGACAGTCACTTGCCACAAGCTCATCGGGATATACGTATTTTTAATAAGTAATTCGCCCTGTCATATGCCTCTTTGTGAAGTAGGTAAATTTAATCCCAATGCGATTATAATTAGAATGTCAAATACATTATTCAAGGAATCAGGATAATCTCAAATTTAAATTAAACATACGATAAACCCGAACGTTAATAATCATATTCTCCTGGCAAAGTTACTTCGTAGAAAGTTCTTGAGTTGCGGAGCCTTTAGCTGATTACCCTCAGTTTAGTCGTAAATGTAAAATTTGCGCTGGAAATTTCGTTTGATTTAACAAATTAGCTTTCTTGTTGCAAAGTTTCTCTGTAATATATATTTTTTTCTAGCTCACAACTTAATTAGACTTCTGAAATTTCTAGACTTCAATGAATTTAATTGACGTGGTTTGATATTCTGAACAAGCATCAATAAGTTATACAAATTTGTAGCGAGATTTATTAGACGACATCCTCATAATAGCTAAAATCAATTTTGACGGTTTACTCCGGATAAACTACGCTCCGTTAAATTAATACGTCGTAACGCCGACGACCTCGTCTGCGGATTTCATCCAAACATTCAAATTAACATTAGAACAACCCGATGTTGGATTTAATCCACTAGAACAATATCATTGTTAACATTTCATCGCTCCTGGTTATGGCGCGTCTGCGATATTTAGTAGCTGGTGCTTAGTTAATTAAATTAAGCAGTCCGTTGAGGAGTCGGTGCCATTATTATAATTAATAATGTATACACTCCGGAGTTCGTGTTACGCGCACGCACCGCGCTCGCGATTCGCGATCGAGTAGGCACTTCCGGTACTCGGACTGACGTTGTTCCTTAACAATTAATCGTTACTTACGAATAATACAAATATGTATTACGAATATTGGTTCATGATCCTATACTAATATTATAAATGAGATATGTAGATTGTTAAGATGTTTGGATGTTTGTTGCTCAATCACGCCATAAGACATTGAGATATAGGATATTTAATATCCTGGTAATGCATTTCCATAGGATAAAGGGCACGGCCCAAGAACGTCGAAGTACCTAGGCATTCAAGGTGACGTGTTAACTTCATCATCATCATCATCCATCTCAGCCTATGTACGTGCCACAGCAGGGCACAGGCCTCCTCTCAGGATGAGAGGGGTTGGGGCGTAGTTCTCACGCGGACCCAGTGCGGATTGGGAACTTCACTCACACCATCTAATTTTTTCGCAGGTGTATACGTATGCAGGTTTCCTCACGATGTTTTCCTTCACCGTAAAGCCCATGGTAAATTTAAAATGTGATTTTGCACATAAATTCCGATAAGCTCAGAGGTGCGAGCCAGGATTTAAACCCACGACCCTCTGCTTTAGAGGCAATAGGTCGATCAACACCCATAGTACAAGCTTTGCTTAGTTTGGGACTAGGTCGATTTGTGTAAGATTGTCCCCTAATATTTATTTATTATTTATTTATTTTATTTATTTAATTATTAAACAAGAAAATAAAACGTTTTGAATGAAGTCATAAATAATTACAATAGGTGGTGTTTTCTTACTTACGATTTGCCTAATGGGACTACAGGATAAGGACGTTGGAGCTCCGCTTCGCGCAGCTCCTATTCCGCGTAGATAAAGCGCTTGATGCCTTAACGCAATTCTAACCTAACTTAACCTAACCTACGAAAGTGGAATTGACACTTTAACATGGGTAATTATTAATTAAACTGAGCTTGAAAATTAAATCAAAATAAATAGAAATGATTAAAATGGTTCGGAGTTACGATCGTTAGTAACAATATAATAGTTACGAATAATATTTTTTTGGAACTTAGGTACAGGTACAAGTAGAATGACTTAAAAATGTGATTAGTAACAATTACGTGATAATTTTCTTTTCTTTAAAAATACTTGTTTAATAAGTATGTAAATTAAACTATGAATGAAGGTTAGAAAAAAACATGGTGATAGAACTGGAACAAAAAAATATTGAAAGCACTTTACTTATAAGTTTCTCTGTAATTAAAAGTCACCTCAGGGAACGGTTAAAGAAGACCGGCTAGGAAGATTACATTTACCTACTGGTAAATTCGTTTGTCACAAGGATTATATTAGGTAAAAAAGTACAAAATGGTAAAATATTAAAAATGGAAAAGTGTGTCTGTCTGTTACTTGTTCACGCTTAAACCGCTGAACCGACTTAGATGAAATTTGGCATGGAGATAGCTTGGGACCTTGGGAAGGAGAAAGGATAGTTTTTATCCCGGATAATTGCATGGTTGCCACATGACAGCTATAAAAGGATTCTTCGCAGACGGAGTCGCGGGCAACAACTAGTTACCTATAAATCTTCACTTTCCTTTATGTAACCCCCTTGTATTACTTTGACTTGTAACTGATAATGTAAACAAATCTTGCAGAATATTTTTATTTTTACCCTAATTCAAATGCCCTGAGTGTCTGGAAATTTTGTATAATGAACTCTGATGAACCGTAAAGAGTTATCAAAAGAATAATAATCAAAATACAATCTAGGTAACCATTAACCGATAGGCTTTGACAAAAATCACGCATGTACCTACTCAATTCTTCTAATCTTCTCTAATCTTTTTAATATATAAATATCTCGTGTCACGGTGTTTGTTATCGATCTCCTCCGAAATGGCTTGACCACCGATTTTTATGATTTATTTTTCGCTATATTTGGTAGGTCTGAGAATAGGTCGTAGGCTATTTTTTACGCCCCTATTCTTCGCGGACGGAGTCGCGGGCAGCAGCTAATCTAATATATAAAAATCTCGTGTCATTGTTTGTTATCGTTCTCCTCCGAAACAGCTTGACCGATTATTATGAAACTTTTTTCTCTACATTCGGTAGGTCTGTAGGTCGTAGGCTATTTTTTTTATACCTACCCCTATTCTTCGCGGACGGAGTCGTGGGCAACAGCTATCTTCTCTTATTTATAAAAATTTCGTGTCACGCTGTTTGTTATCGAACTCCTCCGAAACGGCTTGACCGATTTATATGAAACATATTTGTCTATAGGTATTCGGTAGGTCTGAGAATAGGTCGCAGGCTATTTTTTATACCTCTATTCTTCGCAGACAGAGTCGCGCGCGGGCAACAGCTAGTAAAATAATAATATGATACGAGTTCTTTGATTTAGACACTAGGACCGTAAGTTGTCAATCGTACCTAAAAAAGCTCCCTCTGAGCATCTTTAAAATAATAATAGTGTTACACCTTCATAGTATCGTTAGCAAAAAAGTTTGTTTGAAAAATAAATTTGTAGATTAGCGGAGATGGAGGGACGACCTAGATGTTTGTCACGTGGGATGGCAGGAGCTCGCGTTGAATAGGCAAGAGTGGAGCAAGAGAGGAGAGGCCTTTGCCCAGCAGTGGGACACCAAAACAGGCTAATAAAAAAAAATAGATTATTATTCACGCCGCAATTAACAGTCGCAGGAACACGCCTACACCAATTACCAACGCTAATAGCAAACCATTTATTCAAGTAAGCGCGAGCTGGCAGCCCATCATAGCACGCTCGGGGGTTTTATATCAATTTCCTTGCAAGTTTACTGCCTGCCCTCGGTTAGCACACTGTCTGGAACTCGTTTAATTAAAAGGGAATCTACTCCGTGAGTGCAGTTAAGCCCCTGTTTGCTCTCCGACTATGTGTTTGCTTCATGCGACCCCGCACTTGACCGGGGGTAAACAGAATTTACAGTTGTTCACCTTGCTTCAGAAATTAAATAGGTAACTTTTAACTTTTTTCTTTTTGTGCCACCTTTTTAGGGTTTTGTGCCCAATGGGTGCCAGCGGGACCCTATTACTGAGGTTACGCTGTCTACCCGTCCGTCTTTCACAAAGCTCTATCTAGGAACTTTTCACCGATTATGTATTGTTGTAGCAAATTTAAATAGTTAAAAATTAAAAGGGTTCATCATAAAAGAAACGAGTTTTTTTTCCGCGTTTTCAACTCGGTCTTTATAATGGCATTAACGAAATATTTATCTAAATGGTTTCTCACTGAACTATTTTAAACGTACGGAGATATGGAACTCTTCTTGCACGAGTCCAGTTGACCAGTTTTTTTAATATAATATTCTCCAAACTTTAATCAACTCTTCTGTAGGTATTTTTACCCGACTGCAAGGACAGGGTTATGGTTTTGTGATGTTTCACACATCTAAAATAAGGAAGTGGCTCGGTTTTTGAAATCACACGCAAATAATACCATTAGCGAGTGGTAGATATCTCTGTATTGCTACGAAGTTACAGCTCAAATTAAATTTTCGATTACTTGACAAGAGTAATTAAAGCTGTTATTTTCTATTGCTCTACTCATCTGCTCTCTTCATATCAATTTTCACAATTTTCGAATGGAAGCGTCGGTGTCCAAGCTATAACTATGACGTCGAAATATGGTTATCCTTATCTCAACAGTGATTAAAAAAATGTATATCTCTTTTAAATGCCTATACGGAAAAGAGTGATTTAATTCTTGGAAATCCTTTGTATACCTACTCGTATTCATTCACAAACCTGCAATTTCCGAAGCAAAATAAGAATTACTCATGGGGAAAACAGATATATTTATTTAACAATGAGGTAAGAGAAAATGCAGCGTGGAAGGTAAATAGCGTTGAAATATTTATGGTGTTATTAACGAGTTATGACATAATTACATCGTGTATCATTACAAGTACCTACAGATATCTAGCCGCGGTATTTGTAGCGTTTGATTTGGATATTGGATTGGCCCACTATTTTATTTGCACATATGAAAATGATGTCGCATATTTTTTTAATGATTTTTTTCATGTAGGTAAATTAGTATTCGAAAATCAGAAAAATCACAAAATATTTTTTTTCTCTTCAACCCGCAAGGTGCAAGGTGGTGTTGTGATAGCCCGCTAACATCGTTTTTCCTTTCACGTTTCACAAACACACTTCACCGACTAGTTTGGTTGCTTACAATTCTTCATATATATCTATTGACGATTACAGGACAGTAAAAAATTCAAATTGTCGAAATGTTTGAATCACCCGGCCCACAGTAAATAAAAATTGGTTGTAAAAATAATCACATCCTTATTTATGGCCTCTTCCCTGATCACAAAACACTTCATAAAATGTGAGAATAAATTGCACAATAAAATGATCGTTCCCTTTTACGTTCCTGCCGTTTCCTGTCTCATAAAACGACAAAACTCTGGAGACCTCCATACTGTGGTCTTCACTTTATGCGCGTTTGTCATCCGCAAAAAATTACTCTCCACTCATTGTACGTATTAACGTGCAGACGACATTAAAACCCAGACTTAATGGTGCCGATTTTTAAAATGACATCATCCGGAAATGCCATTCGAAATTGACGAAAAATCGAGCTGAAATCGAAATACGAGTAGACTAGTAGAAAATTCTAGCTCTCATTAATTAATTTTGTCACTAGCTGAAAAATTTATTCAAGTTGTAGGTAAGTACTACACATGTTTGTATAGTCGATCAAGCAAGTGCTGTAGGAACTGTCAAAAAAAAACGTTGGAACACCTACACCAGAATAAAACAATAAGGCTGATTGTCACATTGACTTGTAAGTAATTATCTATCTAATTACTTATCTATTTTTGCAATAAATAAATTGAATTGAATTGAAAGCCATACAGCTGACATTGAACTAAAGGGTGATAAATGAATTTCTTGGTAATGGTACTTTCGAGTGATGTGTGATCCCTCTAAAGTGCATTCCGTGTTTACGTTGCGTAGGTGCATGCTCGTTCTAAACATCGCTGCGTGATCACTTCGACGCGGCGTGGCGGAAAACGACAACTAATTCCAATTTCGTTAGGCAACACTCCATACTGGCAAATAAGATCAAGCTGGCATTCATATTTTATGCGGGAATTTCCCCAAGATATTCAATTACTTTGATACTTATATCTTTCAATTTGACCAATGAAGTCTTAAAGTTGAAAGCGTTTAATTATTCTTGACTATACGAGCACCAAAGGCGCTCGGTTGTTTGCAATACGTATTACACGACGCAATGAGCTGAATAAGGCAATTTGAACTGGAGTAATCTAGAAGCAAACGGAGCAAGATCGCACACACATACACTCGCTGCATATAGTCGTAATAGCGATACGGGGAGTGGCGTAATAGCTGCCGCGCCAGCTAACTTAAGCTGCAGGGCAAACTTAATGTAACTTCGTCGGGGCCACAACCGGCCCGATAATGTACCGGCACGACCCATTTATCTAAGTATTCGTCGTTTTAATTATCGAATTTTAACACGTTGAATGCGGGACTTTTTTACTACAACTGACGTTCAGTGCTATACATACCATTTTTGACTTGTAACATTTTTTCTAATAGTGCGGTACAAGACGATAGTGACTTGTAAGCAGAAGATTAAGTTTTTCCCAATATTTCTTTGTTTTTTATAAAAAAATATAATTTTATGATTGCAATAGCAAGTTGACATGTTTAATTAGATAAGTTTGCTGTCGCCACAGAATACAGACTTTAATTTGGAAGTTATAAGACATTTAAATAACAAGACGAATTCGACTTGTACCGCATCACGGGGGTAGGGCAAGGTTTGTTATGTCGATAATTTTATAGAGAAGGGAAATATAATGAAACAAAATATCGCTATCGATGTTCACAATTATTTAATAAAAATTACAAAACTAAATGTTCAAATACGATTTTTTGTAGCATTATTGTTTTTCTTATTTTTTTTTATAACAGTCAACGCGCATTTTACTTCTGGTACCTTTTTGAAACTTGTTGACTTCCTTTTTTGCGGCAATAATTCCATCATTATCGTATTGTAGTTTTCGCAAAGCTACTTTGGTCACTTTTTTCTGTGAGTTCAAACACTTTTAATAATGTTTTCTACGGCCTATTTCTCGGTGCATTCATTGAGAACGAAACTACGTACAAAAAAGTCGTTATTAATCACAACACTAGCCTGCACTGGCCAGTTCCCATGGTGCGATACAAGGCGGTACTTTACAAGACAGTTTTGGCTGGTACCGCACCAATTACAATTTTTTATCGTCTGGTGCGGTACAAGTCGAATTTGTCTTGTATACTTTGAACCTACCTATTGGATATAATTTGAAGTTACAAACCTAAATGTATACTTGTCTCTTTCTGAATCAAGGGATTTCAATGTCAAAACACCGCCGCACCAGACAGAGATCGCCTATTTTCAACGCCGCACCAAACAAAAGTCTAATGCAAGTCAAAAATGACTTGTACCGCACTCAACGTGTTAAACGGGCCTTATCCGTCTTAGCTAATTACTCGCGACTTCGAGCAAATCCGACTTTCCAACAGTTTTTACGTGCAATAAAATAAGCTGAATGGACAGTTTCTGGTATGTTTAATCCTGTTTAGTGTGTTTAGTCATCAAAACTATAAGCTTTTGAGACAGTTGAAGTAGAAGAAGTGGGTCAGGAATATTTTAAAATGCAACTGTGCCGTAAAAATAATTTGCATTTTATTTAATACTCACACACCAACACTAAACTAGAAAAGGCTCATTTTTAGATGGAAAGTAATATTTACGTATTTGCATAGTGGGAACCTTCGCATTGCAAAATGCTTTCAGACGTTATTCCGCAAATTAATTACCTGCCGCGAATAAATCCGCATCCACTTCATAAAAATGCAGCGCTTGACTTCAAAAAGCTTTCGATGAAAGTGCTGTTGATACGCAAATTTCAATCGCGGCCGTATAACTCGATTGGGATGTCCGATAAAAACGGGTCAAGAGCGACTCGGCGTTGCGCGTTCATGGTCCGACACTCAACTTTGTCGTTTTGCAAGTGAAATGGCTTCCAGTGTTACTGCCAGGTGGATGAAGTTGCTAGAGGCTAATAAATTATCACTTGCGCACAGTTAGTACGTAATTTGGATGTCTGGATATATGTACTTGATTATCAAACGAAATTAAATGTAAATGAAATTCGATCACTATTTAGAAACATCATGTAATTACATTGGGCATAAAATTTGTAGTCATAATATAATGTTTTTCAAAATTTTTGTTTGTCATAAAAAAAATCCCGTCGAAAGCGTACAAATTTTTAAATGGTCACCCTGTAGAACTCTATAGGTTAGGTTAGGTTTGTTTTATAACAATTCTGTGCAATTAATAGATTCAGAGTAAAAAGAGTTATGAATAACAATACATTATTATAACAAACATCACATTATGATTTATGACCTTCAACGAATAAAGTTATGCGACCCGATATCCCCGCCACCTTGACCAGATCGTCGCCCCATCTTGTTGGAGGCCTACCTACACTGCGTCTTCCGGTCCGCAAAACAAAATTAATGAGGTGCTAATTTTCTACAATTCAGCTCCTATTATAAAACATTATTTTGGCACCATTGTAGAATATTATTGTGATTCCATAAATCGATCGATAAATTATGTAATTAGAATAAGAAGAAAAATATATTAGGGCCAGGTCATTTTTTCTTTTGATAGGCCACAGATAATAGAAGTTGAGAGATTGCACAAAACGAAAAAAAAATCGCTCTACGAACTTTCGCAATATTCCTTCCCATTAAACGCCGAGGTGAATTTAATATTTAAATCGCGTTCCAGTCCACTTTTACTAAGTATTTAAATATGGTTATAAAAAGTTTAATACACAGCACAGGTGTAAATCGGGGCTTTAATGCATTGACTAAGTCAGGCCTGATTAAAAAAAGAATAGATTCTTTGTGTGGAGAATTAAAATTCGAGTGCACGGTTCGGTTTAGCGGCTGCAGCGGGCCTCAGCTGCAATTACCTAATGATGCGGCGGTTAACCAATTACGACGATTGCTGCATTTACGTTTTTACTTTTGCCGATTCCGCTTTAGTTGCTCTATTATTTTATTTGCTGCTCCTATTTTTTTCAAGTCTTGTGTGGCTTTTTATGCCAGTGAATTTTTGTTAAGCAATAGGGTAAATGACACCATAAAAGAATAATTTCAAGATGCGATTCTAGTAAAAAAAAAAAACTTTTTTCAGCCCTTAAACCCAGATAGATTAAGCCCAGCCTGGGATTAAAAATAAAATGATAAAAGGTAGTATTAGTAGGCAAATGAACATTTACTTGCACTATGCTGTTTAATTTTCTCGCAGTCAAAGTGAAAAGCAGAGTGTATAACTAAACTTGTTCACGTAACCCATCTTACCCTCGAATTAAATATCAGCACGTTTTATGCCCTTGTTGTACAATCTAATATTGTTTTTGTATTTATGTCGATATTGGCTAATGAAAGAAATCAAGACTACGTGCTGAGTAACTCTGCAAATGAATTTGGTCTCGGATATATCGTAATTAATCGTTTGCTTAAATCATTGTTTGATCTAAAAGGATATAAATTAATAAAGAGCTGCTTGTTTTTAAAAAATACGCATTACTTGTAGAGCTATCTCAATAAAGTTACTTGTTACTTGTTCTCATCTTGTACCGGAACGCCAAACATAAAAATTCTTAGGTCTACAGAGACACAAATTAGGCTTGTACCTGTAACATCGTAAAACATGTTAACGACATATTTAGGAAGGTGCTTCTTTATTCTGAGGAAAGAAAACGTTTCCCTAGCTAAGATGTTTAGTTTAGTTGCACAATTTTTGTGCCTATTTGTTTACTCAACTCGCTAGAAAAAAACTTGCTATTTTTATATGAATTCCTTTAATTGAGGCAACACAGGCCATACAATACTAGATGATAGCATTAAAGGAGCATTTTCGTACACGTATTTATTTATTTCGGGAATCTCAGAAACAGCTCTAACTATTTCGATGAATATGTAGCTGAGTGGGGGTTTTGCCAAGTTTTTTTGCGGCGCATTCTTCTTGGCAATGATGTTCCTTCCGAAAGCGCTGGTAGTTTTTAAAAGTGTCATGTAGAAGAGCCCTTTGGGGCCTACTTACAGAATAAGCGTTTTGATTTGGGTGCGAACAATCGATCTAGCTTGGTCTTATCTCTGAGAAAGCGCGAGTTTTAGCCCGACCGAAGCTTAGTTGTCCATGTGCTTTAAACGTTAATAAAGTGAACTTATTACTACGATGAAAAAACAATTTGGGCCTAGTCAGTTTTTGTAAAAAAAAAGATAATTTGTGTTGACTTTAATTTTCCCAGCTTTAAACACTACCGCTTAGGAATTTGAAACAGTTTTCCTAGTCTTGACGGTTCCTCCAATAAATTACATTTGTGGCGTTAAAAATGCTACGTTCGTTTCAATAAGCCTAAGTGGCGCTTAACCTATCGTATGCTTTGATGCAGATTTCCACCAGATTTAAGGCTTATCTATTTGTATTTTTTTTAAAATCTGTATCATTGGATTTATATGAAACAGTTGAGACTAGAATGCACGATTTTTTTCACTTCCCTCCCGCATACGAGGGGTTAAGGCAATCCAAGTCTTCATTGTAGATTTACTTTCGTGAGAGAAGGTACCTATAGCTAGTGCTATTCACAAAGACGCGTGAATTTGTCAAAATTAAACATTAATGACATTGCAATATTATAAGAGCCACGCCACGCGTCATCACGAATGATTCGATCTATAAATCTGCAATGAAGATTTTTGACGCCTCAAAAATGTTACTCGTAGTTATGCACGTATTATCGACTATACCAAAAAAAGGAACGATACGGTAGTAGGAAACAGTATTTGGTATCGGAAATAAAGATTTTTCGGGGAACTTCATTGGGCCTTCTGTCTTCGTCAAATTATGATGTGGATGTTTTTAACTCTCAACTACCAGTAAAGTTTTATCGACCTTGCCCGTATCTTTTACGAAAAAAAAAATATTTATAGACAAAAAATTTTAGTTTCTTTGATGTCAGATGATAAAGTTTTAAAGGTTCAAGTTCTGGTACAGAACTACTTACCTATGAAATTGCTTCCAAGTCTGTTTGCTAACATTTAATTAGCGTTATAGAATAACAATAATTTCACCAAAACATTGAAACTCCTTTGTTTAACTGACAAACCCTATCTATCAACGAAGGATCAACTATTCGCTACAATTATTTATCATGCGGCTCACCGAGCGCTTCCTGATGAAATATAACACTTCGAAATTGTTTCTCTGGCCGCAAGGAATAGTCAGGAGTATCGTGTTTTTAAAACTCGTGTCCTTTGCGCATATTTGACATTTAAAACTCGACATTTTTAGCTCCATCCATTTATCCGGCAATGTTACGCAGAGTGGCTTGTACAACCACTTTATTATTTCAAATTAGGCGGCGTTGGTGTTGGCTTCACAAAGTGAGAGGATGTTAATTTAATGTACGACGGTGTCACTTGACGTGGACCCGCAGCTCCGCTTTCAAAGGACTAGGGCAGCCACGGATTCTCTATTATGTAAATTTTCCCGTTATTTTCTGGGACGGAGTGTGCCGGCCAGACTTTGAAACGGGAGCGGCCTCTCATTAAGACTCACCTGACCTCGTCAATTTTTGGAGCAGGTACTTACTCTTTAAAAATACACTTCACAGTTTCGGTTGTGAAATTATTAATAATTATTCTTTTTCCGTGACAAATCCCATACTGTTTCTTAAGAACGTGTAGGTAGAGCTTAGTATTATCCGTGCACGATTTACTTTCTCGAAATTAATATTGAAGGCTCAGGACTTGTAATAAAGTAATAAAGCTAGGTATATGTTCAGTCAAATGGTACTCCATTACCTACCGGTTTATGTGGTTCCGTGCTACGTGGTTTATGAAGTTACAGGGTTTGTATATTTTTATAATTTAATTGTGGTATAGTTTATTTTTTTTGAGCCTTATGGCGGCCAGTAAAACACTTCAATCACTAATTTAAAATTGTTGTATTTTTTTAGTAATAAATATGGAAAGCACTTTGGGCTTTGATGAACTTGTTTCTAACCTTTTTATGCATTCGGATTTCTATGTTTCTATTCATGTTACCCTTATGTTACCTTTACTAATTTGAACTTGATCAGTTTTGAATTGAAGTCATCATACGAAACGATCTTGTATCTAAGTAAGATTTTTTCGTACCTGACAGAAAAGATAACATAAAAAAGTTAAATTCAATAGTGTTCAAAATAAGCGCCAAAGCTTGTATCATGGACCATTTTATTAGTTGCAAACTTCTTGCTCTTAAGACATTGGTAGGTATCTATTTACTCCTAAGTTGTTTGAGTCGTCAGCTTCGTCCTTGAAAGTTTTTAATGTTTAGCGTCGCTAAGTAGGTACAGTAACTTAACCTCAAAAGGGAGACCACCGTTATTAGTTAAATTAGTACAAGTGCTTTTATTATGGATCAGTTATAACATTAAATATCACTTTTTAACAGACTTCAAAAAAAAAGAGGAGGTTCTCAGTTCGTCTGTATGTTTTTTTTTTGATTTTGGAGACCTTTCTTAGCGATTAGTTTGTTAACAGGTTAACACTCAGTTACACATGGTTACTCTTTTTTGACGACCATTGACCTAGTGGATGGTTAGATATCCTAACTACGAAGCGTGAGGTCCCGGGTTCGATTCCCGCGTCAAGGCGAATATTTGTATAAAAAATACGAATTCATGTTGTCGAGTCTTGGGTGTTCAATATGTATTTTAAGTGTGTATCTATTTATATATGTAAGTATCTTTATCCGTGGCCTAGTACCCGTAACACAAGCTTTGCTTTCAATACAATACAATCCTACAATACAAAATATTATTTATTGATCACCAAAAGCAGTACAGTGAAATTACAAAAATAAAAATTCAGGTAGACAATAGGCGGTCTTATCGCTAAAAAGCGATATCTTCCAGACAACCAATTACTACTTATTTCTTCTTCTTCTCTTCTTTACTTTCTTTGAGACTAGGTTAATAAATTGATCTGAATTGTCCCATGATATTTATTAATTACTTATTATTATATTTTATTATTTGCTTCATTTCATTAGTCATCCTATCTTACGAGTCCTATCCTATCCTATTAATATTATAAATGAGAAAATATGTGAAGAAAGTGTGTACATGTAGGATGTTTGTTTAGTCAATCAAGCAATATTTAACGGCTTAGCGGGTTTTTGTAGGTGAAAACTCTGGATTAAATAAAAGATAGAATACTTAATACCTATCCCGGTAAAGAGTTTCCGTGGGATAATAACAAATTATCGGGATATTAAGTATTCTATCTCGTCTAGTTCAAATGAACTAAACGAAAATAGAGGGCGCTGTCCAAAAACGTTGAAGCACCTCGGCTTTCAAGATGACGTGCTAACTTTGCTTGCCATCAATAGATGGCGTGACTGAGCGACCGTTGTGGTTTAAAAATAATTACCGTAACTTATATTTATGGATTTCTAATACGAACGAAGATGCAGGTTCAAGTTAGTAGGCAATATTTAAATTTGTGTTTGTATTACCGTAAACTGGGGATACTTCGAAATGCGGGGCTACTTTAGAAAACAGTTTTTTACGCCGTGTCCTTATTTTTTTAAACCATATGTGGCAGTGAAATAGCTACCTTGATAAATCACCTAACTTTTTACGTCATTTGCTCAATTGAGCTATGAATATTTGCGTTTTTATACTTAACCATTTTAAATCTGTCAAAGTAGCCCCAAAATTTCCTAAAGTACTCCAGTTTACCGGTACTTGTATTGGGGTAGTAATCAACATAATATTTGAAATTCATAAAATTATTAGCACTCACTAGCCTGAATCACTAGCCCACTCTTTTCAGGCGTTAATGCATTTCTTGTTTATGGAAGCGCAAAATAAAAAATGTAGAAAATCAGTGATTATAAACTCAGGTAATGATGTACCCAGATTGCAAACATGCCGAAATAAGCAGAAAGTTTAATATAAAACTTTTGGACTGGCAACCGGTCCTCGACGTGTCATTGTTCGAACTTTTTGTTGATACAAAGCCGAACTTTAGAATAGCAGGTTGTTTGGGATGCAGCAAAATGAAACCTGTAACAAAGGTACCTACTTACATAAGATAGAACACAGAAAGGTAAGTATCCCCTTTTTATAAGCTTTTATGTAATTTAAAATGTTCTTATGTATCTAAAAACCTGTCCATTGCAAATCTTTCAAAACAAATTTAACCCACTTTTACTGATCGGATTTACTTGAAATTTTGGTGTGTGCAGACACAAGGCGGCCACGACGTACAAAATACGCGTTCTTGAATCTACATAAGCACGACGACGTCTGTACACGCGTACGCCTACATACATCGCGCGCGCACCCTACTGGATTCCGGCGTTTCCGGCAATCTGCGCCTTGAGGGGTGGGGTAACTCGAATCGGTGCGGGGCAGAGCGTGGCCATTCTGTACGTTAGTACTATTATATATTCTGTGGTGCAAATTAGATGACAAGTATAGTCAACAAAAAATACAGTCAGTATATTCGGTGCAAGCTGCAAACTTTATATGTAGTTTGCATTTTTTAACCCTCGACACAAAAAGAGGAGTGTTATAAGTTTATCCGCTATGTGTGTGTGTGTGTGTATGTCTGTGACACAGGTGAACCGATTTGAATGGTTTTTTTTCATTTCAAAGCAGGTTTCTTAAAGACCTGTTTGATCATAATTGGTTCAATTGATTCAGAGTTATCAGCACTTTTGCTAGCTGCGGAAGGGATCTTCGACGCACAATTGGCATTTCTATTATTTTCAAACATATGTGTAACCTAGTTGCGTTGGGGGTTTTTAAAATTTTTAATTTATGGTTATTTTAGCAAAAACTTATTGAAGTGAAACAGATGTGTCTGACTAAACATACAGGGTGTCCCAAAACTCAATGATAACGTAGTACCGAGCGAGGGGTACACCAGTACGGGAAAAAAACTTGTCACTTTGTTAAGCGATAATAAATCACCATCTCTTGAATGTATACATTTGAATAATCAAAAGTTATGACAGGGTAGTAAATGGCTTTAAGGATTGCATTTCGTTTGTGGCTGAAACAGTACAATCAAATACATGATACATCGATATCGTAGTTCATTCATTAATTTCAATCAGCGCACCTTACCACAATTAATAAAATTATATACACTTTAATTAAATTAACCCACTTTAATCATAAATGCTTGATTATCTAAGGTTAATTAAATAATGTTTTATTTTTATCTAAGTATAATTTTACTTACGTAGGTAGTTTTAAGTGAAATTTGCAAATTGGACAAACTGGTTTTTCAGCAAATTGTGGTGCCAGTGCAGGGTTTATGTTGGCGCATGTACCTATTTTATAGATTTAAGACCTCTTATACCGTGTTCTAAACTATGACTATGTTGTAAAAGCCGGACAACATGTATTTCTTATTAAAATTTACTTCAAGTTTTAATCATGTATGTAATTGCTGGATACGGTGAGGGCTGGGCCGATCTGTTTGGCGAACCTTGGGGGAGGCCTATGTTTAACAGTGGACGTCTTTCGACTGAAATGATGATAATTGGAGAGTTTTTTATAGGATAAAGTAGGATGTATACTGGATACACTGGTTCTGCGTTAAATAAAGTTTTTGAGCACTGGCACTAAATAGTTTTTCTGATTAGGTGTCCGTCACTGCAAATGCACCACTGCACACAATCGAGGAAGTCTTAGCGGTTCACTTTTGAGTTTATAGTATTTTTTTTAATTATATTGCCAGGGAGAGGTTGCGCGCGCGATTCGTAGATTTTTTGAAGGGGCTCGGATAGGGTGTGACGTCAAGCAGTAGTGCCAACATCACAGATACAATAAAAGGTGCGTTCAGGAATAGGATAAGAAAAGAAAAATTGTGTTGTGTTAAGAAGAGTGTGCGGTGTGGTGATTGCTTTATGAATGTACATAAAATGTTGTCTGTAATAGATTGTATAAATTCGGCCTGACCAATGATGATGTAATCACTTAACTAACAAAATCGTGCCTTTACTGACACTCGATTTTCGATTCGCGCGGCCAGATAAAAAAACTAACAAAAGCCGGTCGAGAAAATATTGGCCATGCAGACACGTTCGTAAAAACCCAAACATCTCTGGCTAAAGCTGGACACCTGGCAATCCTAGGTACACTAAGAAGAGATTTCCCAAAATTCCCACGTGAAAAAGAGCTTGCCGGTTTTTCATTATTTGACGGGAACAACGCCGCATGATAAAGCTGCTATAAAATATTTATCTGTAGATACTTTTTATAATTTATATTTTTGGTTTGAACTGAATCATTCATTAGGCATTAGTCTAAAGGTTCCCATCGCGTCGCGTTGCCACATGTGTTGCGATGGAGAACCTTTGGACCAAAAATGACCCAGAGCGAGAGTCCAAACAACGCTCTCGCAATCATTTCATATTATTAAACGGAATCAGTTTCATTTAGGTACAGAGCGTGAATATGTTTGCTTACGTTATTTGAATCAGAAATCGCATAATATCGCTGGGCTCAGTAGGTGTTACATAAATGACACATGCCACGCGGCGCTCCCGTAGCCCGTGCCCAGCATTCCCCGACCACAGACGCTTTGTGTACCAATTAACTTTGAACTAGACTCGAATTGCGGAAAATGTAGCCATATTGATGCAATATTACACAAAGATTGAATGAAAAGACTAAACTTTAATATTATTGTAATTTTTTAGGTGTCCGTAACTTTAAAAGGTAATAATATTATTATGTCGTCCAAACTACGAATATCACGAATCTCATGTAAGTGAACTATTGTTATTCTTGAGATAATAAATGATCTTAAACCAGAATATACCAAATTTTAAGACAATCCGATCACTAGAAGTGAATGAAATCAGCTTAATAAGCAGTGATCTATATATATAAAATTCAAAACTGACTGACTGACTGACTGTTGATATATCAACGCACAGCCCAAACCACTGGACCTAGAGACTTGAAATTTTGCACATAGATACCTTATACAATGTAGGCATCCACTAAGGAAGGATTTTTGGGAATTCCCACGGAAACGGGAAAAAACGGGATTTATAGATTCGATTCCGAGTGACCGTATCTCAGAAACTATAATAACTAGACTCTTCAAATTTGATACACAAGTAGGTATTACAATAATAAAAACATCAATTTCAGGATTTTTCAAAATTCTCACGGGATAAGGAATAAACGGGATTTATATATTCAGTTCAACGGAATCCTATGAACTATAATTACTAGACTCTTCAAATTTGGCATAGAAGTAGGTAATATAATTGTAAAAAACTGTTTTAAGGATTTTTGGAAATTCCCACGGGATAAAGAAAAAACGGGATTTTTCGTTTTACTGGTCGTAGAAAGCTGAAATTCGGCATGAAGGTTGCTTGAGGAGTGTAGAGGAGCATTGTGAGAGGAATTTCTAAAATTCCCACGGGAACGGGAAAAAACGGGATTTTTCGTTTAACTGGTCGTAGAAAGCTGAAATTCGGCATGAGGTTGCTTGGGGAGTGTAGAGGAGCATTGAGAGAGGACTTTCCAAAATTCCCACGGGAACGGGAAAAAACGGGATTTTTCGTTTTACTGGTCGTAGAAAGCTGAAATTTGGCAAGTGGGTTCCTTGGGGAGTGTAGAAGAGCATTAAGAGAGGACTATCCAAAATTCCCACTGGAACAGGAAAAACGGGATTTTTCGTTTTTCTGGTCGTAGAAAGCTGAAATTCGGCATGAGGTTGCTTGGGGGATGTAGAGGAGCATTGAGAGAGGACTATCCAAAATTCCCACGGGAACGGGAAAAACGGGATTTTTCGTTTAACTGGTCGTAGAAAGCTGAAATTCGGCATGAGGTTGCATGGAGAGTGTAGAGGAGCATTGAGTGAGGACTTTTCAAAATTTCCACGGAAACGGGAAAAAACGGGATTTTTCGTTTTACTGGTCGTAGAAAGCTGAAATTCGGCATGAGGTTGCTTGGGAAGTGTAGAGGAGCATTGAGAGAGGACTTTCCCTGTATTAAGAAAGTATTTTCCGAAATTCTTACGGGAACGGGAAAAAACGGGATTTTGCGTTTTACTGGTTGTAAGCTAAAATTTCAAAATTCATAAGTTTATACTGTAAGTAGGCCGCAAAGGGCTCTTAAACCGACTTCAAAAAAAGGAGGAGGTTATGCATTCCATTTTATGTATTTTTTTATGTAGGTATGTTTACCGATTTCTCGGTCAATTGTGGACCGATTTTAAAAATTCTTTTTTTATTCGAAAGAATATAATATACTCCTTAGATGGTCCTTTTGTCACGCAAGCAATCTTGCTTGCATGCTTGCTTGCATGCTTGCATGCTTGCTTGCTTGTCTGTATGCTTGCTTGATATCTTAGCTCTTTGGAATTCTCATGGTACACGCGAGCGAAGCCGCGGGCAAAAGCTAGTAAGCTTATAAAATTGAAGCCTTATGGAGTCACTTTCACTTAGTTATCTATTTGTCTACTTATCTTTTTTCACAGAAACGCGTAATTTTTGATTGAAGATCTTGATAATACAAAAAAAAGAGTTTCTGAGTTTACGCGATCAAAATGATACAACTTTTTTCAAAAGTTCAAGTGTTCAAAAACTTTCAAGTGTATTTTGATACAAAAACCAGTGGAAATGAAAACCTTATAGGGTACTTCCAGTTAACATAGATTTATGAAATATGTCGAAAAATAAGCCCACACAACACAAGTAAAGGAAAAAGCCCGAAAATTTTATTACAGAACAACAAAAATTACGTGATTATTCATTGAAAAATTACAAGTTTTTTTCTGGCTTTTACATTTACGAGAAGCCCTTAGTGAGCGAGAGTCCGACTTGCTCTTTGCCTGTTTTTTATGTTCAGTTTTAGTTATTCACAAAACTTTAGTTTGGCTAACGCATAGCACACATTGAAATTAAATTAAAAAGCCTAATAAAATGAATGTGGTCGGGGAACAGACTTAACAATTTACGCGAGGTTGTTTAATTTTCATTTGAATATTTCACTTTTCGTTTGCATAGGTACATGCAATGGCGAGAAAAAAGGTATAAGTGGTGGGATGCGTTCTAATTTTATTGGTTCAACTCGTCTCATTTCGTTAAATCTTATCTTATAATCCAAAATTAACAAGTGAATGCTTCCAAGCATTGTGTAACTCGCCTACAATAACATAGTTCCAGTCGAAACCGCCTTTTAGCCATTCTATTACGCATTAAGTATTCTACGTATCTACCTAAGTAAAGTAAAGTTACTCAAATTGAACTTATCCTGCTGCAGTATTGATCCGACAGCTGGTACAAATTTTAAAGCATGTGTATGATGATCTTACCTAAAACTAAAAATATAAAAAGCTTACCTAATTCACGACTATAAAATCAGAACGGTCTGTCTAGTTTCGGTCTATCCACGACCACACCCAAATGCGGAGCGCTACCGTCGTGAATGCACTTACCCTTGAAAAAGATCAAGAATAAGAATAAGAATAATTTTATAATTGATCTTCTGAAAAGACTGAAACTAGTCGGACCGTTCCTTACTTACTGTCGTGAATCTTGTCTCAGAACATCTTAGGTAATTCTTATTATGGCTATTGATTGAAATTTGAAATAATCCCAAGATGCCACAAAATTCTTTAGGTAATATGAAAATCTTCAAGTGTTTTAAGTGACATTTTCTTTAACTAGAAAATTCTCGTAACCTCAGATATGATTGTTGTAGGGACACGACAGACATATAAATTTATGTATTGATAAATATTATAAAGTAATATTATAGTCCGATAATTTAGGATTAAACCTTAACCCGTTTAACCCGTTGTTTGATCAATAGTTAAAGTTACTAATAGTCAAATTCCCTTTGAAATGCGTAAACTATTGTTATTTTTGCCATATTTTTTAACTATTAGTTTGTTTAACTATTGATCAAACAACGGGGCATTAGTCATGGAGTCCGTAGCGTGTTAAAAGCAGCTCACCAGCATATGACTCGCGTGACACACCATGGCAAAATATAAAACATAAATTGCATGGATACCTACTACACAATAGGGCGGTTTTATCTGTTTTTTAAACTAATCTATACTGGTGTTTATCTTTTATACTAATTATACTGATAAAACAAAGAGGTAAACTTTATCTATTTATGTGTGTTTGTATCTATTTAGGGGGTAGCTACACTATTCCATATTAAAACGGCTATTTAATCCCCTGATAGTACAAAGTTCCTACGGGGCGCAGACAAAGTTAACAACAACGGCAACAGCTAATTCGATATAAAAATTAACAAATGTGTTATTCTCGTCATTGTTTTATGTACACTCGTTTTATCGCATTCGTGAAAGAAGACAAACACGCTGAGAGATAAACATTCATGAGAATCAAAACAATCCCAAAAACAACAACAACAAATGTAGCCGTATGGAGTATATGAAAACCTAAGGGGTACTAATCCGTAGATGAGCTGTGGTTCTCGCAACATCTGCGGCCGTGACAGCGCGGAACGAAACAAAAACGAAATGAGAAAGGTTTGGCAAGTCGTATTGTAGGAACTTGCAGCAAAAGCAACCTCGGGAGCCTCCATTGTCCCGTGCTTGCAAACGACGCTCTGTTGATCTCAAAATAATTCTTTGGAAAATATTTCACGCCTTGAGTTTACATTGAACTATTTTCTACACCATATATATTTTCTACACCATACATATATTTCTTACATTTTTGAGAATCAAGTTTTGTGTTCTTACATTTTTGAGAAGCAAGTTTTGTTGAGTTCAGGAGTTAGTCATGTAATATGTTTTTAAATAAATAATATATTTTTCTCAAACATGCTATGAAATATTGACGTTATGTTCCTTATATTACGCCACGAAGGGTCACGTTGCAGGTGCAGGTGCAGCCGGTGCAGGAGCGCCTAAAAGAGAGGTCAATAATGGAATTCCATACAACATTGCTGGCCTTGGCCAGCAAAGTGATCGTCTATTGTTTCATACCATGACGTTTATAGGTCTATGGCATCATAGCATTTAGCCATTAAAAAAAACTATAAGCAATATTTGCGTTTTGGTTCATTAAGACATTCTGCCACTACGCTTATTTAAGGTAAGGTAAGATGATGATGATGATGATGATGATGATGATGGTGTGATGATGATGGTGATGATGATGATGATGATGGTGATGATGATGATGATGATGATGGTGATGATGATGATGATGATGATGGTGATGATGAGATGATGATGATGATGGTGATGATGAGATGGTGATGATGATGTTGATGATGATGATGATGGTGATGATGAGATGGTGATGATGATGTTGATGATGATGATGATGGTAAATAAATAAATAAATAAATAAATAATATTAGGGGACAATCTCACACAAATCGACCTAGTCCCAAACTAAGAAAAGCTTGTACTATGGGTACTAGACGACGATAGACATACTTATATAGATAAATAAACACTTAAATACATAGAAAACATCCATAAATCAGGAACAAATATTCGTGCTCATCACACAAATAAATGCCCTTACCGGGATTTGAACCCAGGGCCTCTTGCTTCGTAGGCAGGGTCACTACCAACTAGGCTAAAGCGGTCGTTAAATGATCAGATGATGATGATGATGTTGATGATGATGATGATGATGATGATGATGATGATAGTGATGATGATTATGATGATGATGGTGATGGTGATGACGATGATGTTGATGATGATGATGATGTTGATGATGATGATGATGGTGATGATGATGATGATGGTGATGATGATGATGGTGGTGATGGTGATGCATGTTTGAGAAAAACTCTATACAAGCCTTGGCCACGAACAGGGATTGCCGGCCTCGTATCTCAAGATGGCCTCGTTAACACTCGGCCATCTATAACTACTCGGCCGGCAATCCCCTATTTCGCGGCCGCTGCAGTAATCTGCCGTGCTCAAGCTAAAAGGCGGCTAAGTGACATTTGGTCAATTTCGACTTTTCAATACCATTCTGCTTAGAAAACAAATCTCTATCGATCTGTCTAGGAACGGTTTTTCTATCTTTTACCGTTTCGAAAATATTTTTTCAAAAAAAGCGGCTAAATACATAAAAAATGGACTTTGCTATGCTTAAAGGCGACTAAACCACTTAACTTAACTAAAAAGCTACTAAAGTACTTTAACGTTTGGATTGTTTTTCCTTTTTTATTATAAATGCCAAGCTTAAAAGCGGTTATTATTTTTGGGTACACTAAAAGGCGGCTAAACGTCTTTAACCGCTATCTAACTAGGTTTCATTGAATAAAATACTTAGCTGATACCTGACTACAAGGCGATTATACAACAATGCATCACTAAAAAGCAGTTAAAATCACATTGCCGCCTTTTAGTCCTGTATTCATGCCACAATTCCAGTAAAAAACCTACGGTTGAAAGCGGCATTTGTCCGTGCGCAAAGTAAACGACATATTTTATTTAATTGTTTGCATAACTAAAAGGGGGCTATTCTACAATACATGACTAAAATGCAGCTAACTACGCCTGCCTCTTTCTTCTGTACCCTCGCTAAACCAGAAAACTTACCATAATAAAGAAGTAGATGTGTCAATGTTCAGTAACCTCTTAGTGTAGGAAGACGTTTCGCGGGCGGACGGCGACGCATTCCCACCAAATAACATTATGGCCAATAAACATATTATGAGGTCTGTAAGTTACATATTTTCTTTTTGTGTAATCGCAGAATTAGAATTAGTATTACAAGATTTGTAATGTACTCGGTTGACTAGTAGAGTATGTACATATATTACAATTAGCCACTCACGTGTCTTTTTTTCCAATTACTATCATTTATTGACAAGTGATTTCAAACAAGGTCATTACTGACTTAAGGAATAAATATGATTGAAATAAATAAATAAATTGGCAACCGTGGTTGCACAAAGCATGTGATTGGCTTTGTAGGTATGTATCTTGTACGTTAAATTTGACCCACTTCCTGGTTACCGATTGAGTTGACATTTTGCAACTTCGATCAACAATACGCATACTTAATATTCCGTCTTCCGTCTTCTAATTCCGTCTTCACCCGGATCTTTGTTGTTTTTAAGCTGCCCCAGGGCAATCCTAATCTCGCTCATTTCGACGTCCGGGATAATTATCTGTAGTGGCGTGTTAGTGAGGCTCTGATGTGACTTGGATCGGGAAGAGGCTGTGCAGCATGGGAAGCATACAGCTGTCCATAAAAGCTCTCAATCTCGGCGAGGATTTCCGGCTTAGAGGTGATGGTTTGGCCATTTGCAGTTTTTAGTTTCATTAGGTTGCTCCTTCCAAGTTGCTGTAGAAAGACTTTCGATCCCCGGTTGCGCTCTATTACCTCCATAATAGAGCGAGTATTGGAGCTACGGAGATCTCGCCTTATCAGCTTTCTAACATGCTTGGAGAGCTCTGTTTCACCTAACGAAACAGTCTGCGCCGCCATTTCTCGTCGCCGCCTCATGAGTTCCAGAGTCTCGCGAGAGAGTTTAGACTGCTGTACACTTCGCTGCTTTGGGAAACACGTTGTTCCCACATCCCGAATCGTCCTCACCAACTGGTCGGCCTCTTTATCAACATCGTCGGTGGTTTCCAACAAATCAACAAGAGTTGTGTTGGACGCAAAACAGATCTCACCATGCGGACTCTCTCCAGCTTATGACGTATATTCAGAGTGCCTCGAACAAGTCGATGATCACTGCCTGTGTTAAACCTGTTGATCACTGAGACATCCCTGAATATATGCTTTGTATCCGTCATGATAAAATCGATCTCATTTCGCGTCTTACCGTCGGGGCTTCTCCAAGTCCACTTACTGTAAGGCCCCTTCTTAAAGAAAGAATTCATTAGAAAAAGCTTTTGGCTTTCCAGGAAGCTGACCAACATGTGCCCCTGTGGTTTCTAACTCCAAATCCGTGCGGTCCGATAGTCGAATCGTCGCATGCCTGTACTCCCACCTTAGCGTTGAGGTCTCCCATAACAACGCTGTAATGTGTTCTAGTGGTGCTATGCATGGCTTTACTTATGTCCTCATACATAGCTTCCACTTCGTCGTCGGAGTATGCCGAGGTCGGCGCGTACACTTGTATAACTTTCAAGGAGCACCTATCAGTCAACTTAAGTACAAGGTATGCTACCCTTGCCGACACGCTACCGATCTCCACCACATTGTTACAGAGAGCTTTATTGATAAGGAAGCCGACTCCACCTTGGGACTGCTGTTCGCCCTCCCGAAAGTAGAATAGGTTACCGGAGCTTAAGGTTATCGTATCCTCTCCGTCTCTACGGACCTCCGACAAACCCAAGATATGCCACCCCCCGCCCTACCGTTACCATGGCCGCTACCGTAACCAGGAATAGTAGGGCTGCCGAGAACTGGGGGCCGGGGTAATGGTTGTGCTACCATAAAAGGTTTTGCCCATAATCACCACGCTGGGCAGGCGGGTTGGTAATCGCAGAATTAGGCCACTTGCACCAGCAACGCTGCTGCCCGTTGCTGGCCGACTTAATTTTGCCTACTTGCTTTTGGATGGTTATTCCGCCATCTGTCGGTCACCAGAGCCTCGTCAGTTGATAGCAGGGTGCACCACGGGCAGGTGAGGTTGACATTTGGAGATTGAGATTCTGGGTTCTCCTTTACACCCCTATGACCTTTTTTTTAATACTATATTATTATTCAAATGGACATAATTCTAAATTACTGTGACTAAGTTGCTTTTTTTTGAGATTGTAACTATCCTTTTGATTTTTGCGCAGAGTGCCATATTTGTTCTATTTTAATATCACAATGAAGTATTAACTATGGTAGCAATGACGAGCTATTTGAATGTCGATTTTACATACATCGAAATAAACGAATAATTCACAGTAAAATGTTTATTTGAATTTGTAGTTACGGCCAATTTTGCAGGATTCTTAAAAAAATATTGGGACTCGTACAAGACTAAAAAGCAGTGACGCCAAAAGGTTTGTAAGTTAACCGCTTTTAAGCTATGTTCCAGTATATCGGGATGTAAACAAGAAACAGTGAATTAGTTTAAAAGGCGGCAATGTGCCCTTTGCCGCTTTATAGTAATGGACTGGGTTAACAATTATACTCACTAACCCAGATTAAAATGCCACTAAAACAGATAACTGCTTTCTAGTTACGTAATTGTAGTTAACTATCTATTTCAAAACAATTCCTATATCATTAACAAAAAATACATGTCTATAAAGCAGTTAAAATCCGTTAACCGCCTTTTTGTACTGCAATGTAAAAAGGATTTTATTTTATTTTCATAACTATAAAGGAAAAAATGACTTTTAGTGGCACAAAAACTATAATATTACAAGAGTAACTAAAATCAAATCATAAATTAAAAAAAGATCTACCGTTTGGTATATGACAACATAGCTAAAGATTTAAAGAAATTGACCAGCATCGATTTGAAATTTTTGTGACGTTTTTCGCCGTTTACTCAAAAGTTGGTTTTGTCACTTAGCCGCCTTTTAGCTTGAGCACGGCAGTAATGTACTAATTACTAGCTGTTATTCGCGACTCCGTCCGCGAAGAATATAGGTACGGGTATAAAAATAGCCTACGACCTATTCTCAGACCTACCGAATATATAAAAAAGTTTCATAAAAATCGGAGGAGTTCGATAATAAACACCATGACTCGTGATTTTTATAAATATTAGTGATGTAATTAAATTATCCGAATGCAATAGAAATTATGCGTACCTAATAAACAGCGCGAAATTTTAGAATTACGTATTCAATTACAAGTTTTTTTCTTCAACATTTGACCAAGTTTGACCCGTCCTCTAGTATTTTAGCTCCAATATGTAGTTTAAATTCTTTGGAAATTGTA
Organism: Archips xylosteana; assembly: GCA_947563465.1. Classification (NCBI taxonomy): domain Eukaryota; kingdom Metazoa; phylum Arthropoda; class Insecta; order Lepidoptera; family Tortricidae; genus Archips; species Archips xylosteana. The sequence continues at coordinate 13,363,116 of OX387349.1, forward strand.
TAGTCACTTAGTACATATTTTTGTTCGAAAAGTAAAATAAAGTATCACAGACTACTTTATGTGTTAGTGGGGGCAGCGTAGCGTGTTCGGATGGCGATTTTCATCCAAGTTTGCCCATTTGGCACACAATGTGTCGTGACCACTTCGCCGGACTCCGATACGTGCACCATTAGGCAGACGGATCCTATTTCTGAACATTACAATTCACATGATGTACCATACAAATCATTCAACTGTGAGAAAAAAAAAAGTCTTATTAAGCTGAAAGAACAATCGCTTTTGTCAATAATAAATTAACATACCTAATTCTCAAAATTAGAACGTACGAAACATTTATTTACTTATTTTTGATGCAAAACGCTGATGATTAATATTATACGTGGAAAATACGCAAGAGAATTTACAATGTAAACCATATTCATATTTTTTGACCGAAAGTGTACGTAGACTATTAAGGAAAAGACAACACGATCACCAGTGTTTTACGGCTTAAACACCGCCAATTTAATTGTAAAGTTGGCTTTAAAACGCTATGTTTTATGTTAGTTCGGCGAGCGGGGTGTTAAAGACAGTGTTCAATTCTAGTTACCCGTGTTTAATGTAAAACATAAACGTTTTACAGCCTCCCCAGACGTGAGCTGCTTAGATTCAATTAAAACGTTTCTTTCTCCTTTACTTCGTAGTAACGAGTCAATTTAAAATTATGTAACTCAGCTCATTAAGGCTAGACTCCAAGAGGCGTTTCGCATACCAATGAACCCGCCAAATTTTCTCTAAAATAGTTTTTAAAACGAGCTGTGCTGAAGTTATTCTTTGAGATAGAAATTACTTAGGAAAACTCTAGTAGTTTTTAGGTATTTAAAATAAATTGAGTATGTGCTCTCTACCACAGATATTTAATGAATTACCAAATGAAGTTAAAGATTGTGATCTCTTAGTATATTTAAAACCAAATTGAAAAAGCATAAGTCTACAAAACAATGTAATATAAATCTCTGGCGATCATGCTAAATATGTTTAATTCTAAGGAAATCTAATATGTAAGCTCAACTAAATGAACTGTATTTGTTCTTATGAGTTAGCTATTGCCCGCGACTTCGTCCGCGAAGAATAGTGGTATGAAAAATAGCCTACGACCTATTCTCAGACCTACCGAATACAGTGAAAAAAGTTTCATAAAAATCGGTCAAGCCGTTCCGGAGGAGTTCGATAACAAACACGAGATGTTTATTATATTAGAAGAAGATAAAGCATCTCTAGCTAAACTTAATTCAGATATGCCAGTTATTATACAGAATGACACATTTAGATCGGACAGTATGGGCAAGTCGGGAACTATAAGATACACAATGATCTGTTCTTAGGAACTATGCTATCGATTTCAGTGATAAGGAAAACTGCATACCTACATAGAATTAAAAAAAACTTGTACTCAGATTGAGAATAAAATTTTTTTTTTTTTTTTTGTATGTTTGTTACGCGATTACTCCCTCAATTGTGAACCGATTTTCAAAATTATTTTTTTGTTTGAAAGAGTATACTCCTGAGGTGGTCCCATTGGCACCAAGTCAAGATCTGATCATGGGATCCTAGAGAAATCGAGGGCAACCTTCAAATTTTACAGGCAAACCTATGGTGATTTTAGCATTTTTAGCATCAAGTGAAGTATTTGCATTCAGAAAGTATCATTTGGTAAACTGGACCTGCTGAAGAAGACTGTTGATGGCCAACGGAACTCCTCAACGGGTCAAATCTTGCAAGTTAAATTTGAACCGGTTTCCAATTGAGCTGAAATTTTGAAGGCATATGTAAATTGGATGACGATGCAATATTATTATGACATGGAGCTGATCTGATGATGGAGCTGAAAGATGGCCATAGAAACTCTGTAATAAAGCGATACGACCGCATTGAGTTTGGGCTCATTTGATTTGTCTTGACGAGTACTTTGATCCTAGATGGTAACTAGGATCTGAAGATGGAGTTAGAAGGTGACCATAAGAACTCCGTAATAAAACGACATAACCCCATCGAGTTTGAGCTCATTTGATTCGTCTTGAAGAGTACTTTGGTAACCAGGGTCAAAAAGTACAGTCAGCAAAGAGTGCCTGTTGTATCGCATAATGTTGATTGTTCTAAAAATTTCTGGCCAAGAATGTTTGGCATACTGTTGAAAGTCCTAAAGCATATTTGTTCGTTCTTTATTGATAACAGGAACATCGGATTACCTACAATATTAATTGGCCAAAGCAGTCCTAAGAGTTGTGTAAGTCATTCACCTAAACTATAAGTAGGTATGGCACCTACAAAGAATAGGGGGCAATAAAAAATACCTACAAACCACCTCCCGTTTAACCTGGTTAGGTTCGTTAGATACCTTGCGCTCTTTAAAGCGGAATAGAGGGGAGGCTCGGGGGGCGGAGCCCCCCGCTAAAAAAATACTGTCAAACCGCCTCCCGTTTAACCTTACCAGATTCGTTAGTTATCTTACGTCTCTCAGAGTTAAAATTGAAGCCTCGGTACTGGAAGGGGGGCTCGGGGGGCGGAGCCCCCCGTAATATAAAACACCTTCAATACACCCCCTGTTTAACCTGGTTAGGTTCATTAGTTCTCTAGTATCTTACGTCACTCAGAGTGGAAATTGAAGCCCCGCTCTTCGAGGGGGGGGGGGGGGGCTCGGTGGGCGGAGCCCCCCGCAATAAAAAATATTCTTACACCACCTCCCGTTTTACCTGGTTAGATTCGTCAGTTATCTTGCGTCCCTCAGAGTGGAAATAGAAGCATCGCTACTGGAAAGGGGCCGAGCCCCCCGTAATAAAAAAAAACCTTTTAACCATCCTTCGTTTATCCTGGTTAGGTTAGTTAGCTACCTTGGATCCCTCAAAGCGGCCCCCCGCTATAAAAATACTGATGATATGGTTCCAACGGAAGACCAGCGTCAGCTGCATAGCCGACATCATGCTGAGTTGGGACCATTTCGTAATAATGTTGTATCTGTTACCGTTCATTCACCTGTTAATTTAAGATTATGTCACGAATAAATATTTTTTCTTTCTTTCTTTCTTTTTCTTTCTGATAAACCACCTCCGATTTAACCTGGTTATATTCGTCAGTTATCTTGCATTCCTCAGAGTGGAAATAGAAGCTTCGGTACCGGTAGAGGAGCTTAGGGGGCGGAGCCCCTCGTAATAAAAAAATCCTTTGAAACCACCCCCCGTTTAACCTGGTTAAGGTTAGTTAGCTACATTGCGTCCCTCAAAATGGAATTAGCAGCTGCGTCTTTGGATGGGGGCTCGGGGGGCGGAGCCCCGCGCAATAAAAAATACAGACAAACTACCTCCCGTTTAACGTAGTTAGATTCGTCAGTTATCTTGCGTCCCTCAGAGTGGTAATAGAAGCCTCGCTAATGGAAAGGGGGCTCGGGGGGCAGAGCCCCCCGCAATAAGAAATACCCTCAAACCCCCTCCCGTTTAACCTGGATAGGTTTGTTAGTTATCTCGTATCCCTCTAAGTGGAAATAGAAACCTCGGTCCCGGTAGAGGGGCTTGGGGGCGGAGCTCCCGTAATAAAAAAAAAACCTTTAAACCACTTCCCGTTTAACCTGGTTAGGTTAGTTAGCTGCCTTGCGTCCCTCAGGGTGAAAATAAAAGCCCCGCTCTTGGAGGGGGGAGGGGGGGCTCGGTGGGCAGAGACAACCCGCAGTAAAAAATTTGTTAAACCATCTACCGTTTCATTTGGTTAGATTCGTCAGTTATCTTGCGTCCCTCGGAGTGGTAATAGAAGCGTTGATACCGGAACGGGGGGTTCGGGGGGCAGAGCCCCCCGCAAAAAAAAACCTTCAAACCATTCCTTGCTTAACCTAAGCAGGTTCGTTAGTATCTCGTATCCCTCATATTGGAAGTGGTAGGCTTGCTACCAGAGAGTTGGCTCGGGGAGCGGAGCCCCCCTGCAATAAAAAAATACCTTCAAACCATCCCACGTTTAACCTTCTTAAGTTCGTTAGTTACCTTGCGATCCTCAGATCGGAAACAGAAGCCGGGCTGCGTCTACTGGCTACGCCTACGCATCTTTTTTATACCAAAGCAACTAAAAAGCCAAAAATAAAAAATTTTAAATAAAAAATAGAACCGCCTTCAAAAACACCCAAAAAATATTATTTAAAAATTTAACCGACTATAATGAGCATTATAATATCTTTCTACTAATCTGTTTGAAGTCGGGCCTCAGCTCGAGACAGCAGGAGTGGACCTAATAATTAAATTAATAAATAAATATCCCGGGACAATTCACACCAATCGACTTAGTCTCAAAGTAAGCAAAGCTTGTGTTATGGGTACTAGGCAACGGATAAACATACTTATATAGATAGATACATACTTAAATACATATTAAACACCCAAAACAAACATTCGTGTTTTTCATACAAATATCTGCCCCAACGCGGGGACCGAACCTGGGACCTCAAGCTTTATAGTAGTAATTTAACTTACCTACATAGATAGATACCTACTATCTATTGGGCGTCTAGTACTCCTGCTAGCTCGTGCTGAGGCCCGACTTCAAACAGATTAGTAGAAAGATATTATAATGCTCATTATAGTCGGTTAAATTTTTAAATAATATTTTTTGGGTGTTTTTGAAGGCGGTTCTATTTTTTATTTAAAAATTTTTTGTTAGCTGCGGAAGGGATCTTAGACGCATAATGGGCACTGACTTAATGTTCAAACGTCATACGAGTGACATAATTGCGTTGGGGGTTTTTAAAATTTTTAATTTATAGTTATTTCGATGTAATATTCAACTCGTTTCTAGGTATAATCAAACCGCAATCTGAATGGGACTATCAGAACTGTCATTTCATACATATTTTGACGTAAGCATATAGAATTACTGTCAACTCCAATCCCTTTCTAAACTCGCCCTGATAATACTAACGATTTTACTATGTACTGGGTTTTGTATTAATTACTATACTAAACGAGAGTTATCACGCAATAAATATTTATTTATTTACCTTGAAATTTCGGCCACATAGCAGCTGCCGGCTGCTGCAAACGTCGAGGTAAATAAATAAATATTTATTGCGTGATAAGTCCCGTTTATCTAATACCTTTAAACGAGCAATTCTTGTATATATGTATACAAGAATTGCTCCTGATTATATATATATATATATATATATATATATATGTATATATATAATCAGGATCTCGGAAACGGCTCCAACGATTTCGATGAAATTAGGTATGTGGGGGTTTTCGGGGATGAAAAACTGATCTAGCTATGTTTCATTTTCAGAAAATCGCTTTTACTCGTGTTTTCCGGCTATTTTTGTTTGCATTAGAATATAAAGCTAAATTTCGCCGACTTCGAGCAGATCATAATGGCACATTAGAAATCGGGTGGTCGCGGATCCAGCCGACCTCGGTTCGATTCCACGTTTTTTTTCAAGATTTTTAGTTTTTTTTTTTTAAGTTTATTTTTCATGAGAAAACGTCAAGTTTCTTCTTTTGTGAGAAAAAGTTACTTTTTTGTGAGAAAAAGTTACTTTTTTGTTAGAAAAAGTATTATAGGGAACGTGCAGTAACTATAGGCGGCAGCACTAATGCGACAGAAGAGACACTATGCGGACAGTAAAACAAACTTATCAAGGTAAAACATTCAAATTGATGGCACCCTTATGGCACCAGTTGGCAGCACTGTCTATGTGCACGTTCCCTATTGGGAGCACAGAACAGGAAAAGCCGGTTGTCTGTAAAGTCGGTTTACGGACGATAGTTTAACGTGACTCACCCCCTCCCCCACCCCTTCCGGTGTTTTTGTCAAATATCTTGAAAACGGTGCATCCTACGGCAAAATCAATGAAATTTTCATCCCCCTTTAATACCCCCGCGCTCCCTCCCCCCCTCTCACCCCCCCACCCCTCCGGTGTTTTGATCTCGGAAACGGCTCCAACGATTTCGATGAAATTTGGTATTTGGGGGTTTTCGGGAATGAAAAATTGATCTAGCTTGGTCTTATCTCTGGGAAAACGCTTGGTACCGAGTTTCTGCCCGAGCAGAGCTCGGTCGCCCAGGTACTATAGTAATACTTATAAGTAAAAATCACGAGGGTTTTGTATTGTTAGGTGATGAATTTGGGTTAGAATTGACTCTATGGTTGGTTTTAGGTCGTCAATGATGTCGCAGCTTGTTTTATAAGTATACTTCATCCTTATCGTTACCCTATCTATACTGATATTATAAAGAGGTAAGATTTGATTGTTTGTTTGTTTGCATTGAATAGGCTCCGAAACTACTGGGCCGATTCCAAAAATTATTTTGCCGTTTGAAAGCTACATTATCACTGAGTGACATAGGCTACTTTTTACCGCGGGAAAATACCTTTTCCTACGGGAAATTAATTTATCGCAGGCGAATCTGCGGACGGAAGGCTAGTAAGAAATAATTTAGCGGGGTAAAATTGGGTGGGCCATTTGTACCAATCCACTTTTGGGGGATGTTATCACTTAAAAAGTTCTAGCTATTTGTCTCTTGTTAGCCAGTGCATCCTACTGAAAATACATTCGTTCTGTTTGTTCTACCGATGTTTCTCCTAAGACTTATTTATTTATTACACATTTTCAATGTCTTGTACATTATAATCAAGATATTATTATTATCAGTAAAATAAGTCAGTCCATGACGCCCTGTAAGGGCACACAATACTTAACCAAAAACTTTAAAAAAAAAAACAACTAAACATAATGTAAAATATGCAATAAAATAATCAAAAAAAAAATTACAATAAAATAAAAATTCGCTTGTTATACAATAATTATATGGAGTACAAATAATCGATTAAAATATCTACAATTTATCATTTAAAATGATAATTATAAGAAATGAAACAAAAAACAAATAAATGTAAAATTAAACAGGTCACATGTAATGCGAGTGTGTGTGTGAGTTCTAAAAGATCATAGAGACAATTTTACACACCTAAAAGAGTTGAATGTTGCAATAAAAAAACTATCGTATTTTTGAATAACTACTAAAATATAATTTATTTTATTAATTTTGAAATCATATTTTATAGTAACGTTTACTGCTTAGGACCGATATTCAAATAGAAATAAATAATATAATATAAGTTTTATTTTTGAATACGACCGGGTTCGATTCCTGAACTGAGTAAAAGTTTTTTTAATTTATGTAGGTACATATGTATGAAGTTTTTAGGGTCCCGTAGAAAAAACGGAACCCTTATAGTTTCGCTATGTCTGTCTGTCCGTCTGTCCTTTCGCTGCTTAGCTTAGAGCCTATTATTGCTAGAAAGCTGTAATTTTGCATGGATATATGCGATTACCCCGACAAAGTCTTTGTACTTAAATCTGTTTCTCTTGTTGGCTGTTAATCTTGTGTTTTTATGTTCAATAAAGAGTTTTAGATACATACATACATACAAAGTGTTAAAATAAAAAGTACCTAAAAAAAATTAAATTAACACAGAAAACTATTACGGGTAAGTTTGCTTGAGAATTATTAATAGTTTAATAGTAAATAGCAGTCGGACTTATAAAATATGCCAGATTGGGAAATTTCATACAAAATACAAAATTCTTACAAAAATATTACTTGTTTATTACGGTTAGCATGATTAATAGCAAAATTAATAAGGTATGCAAGGAATTTTTTGCAACGGCTGCAGAACCCTATCCTGTCCGACACGCACTTGGCCGGTTTTCTTGTCATTTAAATCGATGACATGGTTCCTAAGAATAGATCTTTGTATATCTTATAGTTTCAGGCTTGCCCATGCTGACCGATCTAAATTGCCATCCTGTATAAAGTGATACCGAAATTTTTTGCTCATCGCTTTAAATTTCAGGTAACATATCGATAGATGGCTTATTAGTAGATCGTACAGCAAGATAATAAAACGAGCCATTTTACGCGATACCTTCACGGCGAGGGTGGATAGACACATCGAGGGGAAAATGGGTTCAATGCTCGAGTTTTACACTCTGCTTTTCACTTTCATAAAAAAAACAAGAAACATATTATATTAATTTCTATTGTTCGTGGCTGTTTGCACCCGATTGTCTTGGTCTTAGACGAAGATTTTACTTTATGCTCTAGAGAATAAAAAGTAATTTTATGCAGCTCACATCCAGCATAAATACGAACTCTACGAGCATGAGAAGTGAAAAAGTAATATTCTTTGTGCAGGTATTGAAATCGACAGAGTTCCAGTTTTAGCATACCTTTAATCTTAACTCAATTAATATTCTGTCGCGGCAGGCTTACCTACAGTTTGACTGACGGAGCTTTGAGCGTAACTAGACATAAATGAAATTACTGGTAAGTGTAATTAAATTGTAAAGTTAGAGCTTCCACGCTGCATGCAATTAAAAGGAAAAGCTCGAGCCACAGAATTTTCATACGACCCATGCAATGTAAACCCAGCAGCCTTAGTTAATTAAAGTTGATAATTATCAATTTTCTTGGTTAGGTTGAAAAAACTATGTATATTCAGGATGGTCGAGAAAAGTGCTAGACTTTGCAAAGTTGGAAAAGCCGGTTTCGACGTAGGTAAGTACTTAAACAAAAACTTATTTTACGGATAAATTAAATTGATTTCAAATTCAAATAACGTTTTACATAAAAAATGCATGCGATCAATAATCTAGGTACTACCTATTTAAAGTCTATTACATAGACCATGCCGTTTAGTGACCATACGAGTACCTCAGACATGTCAGGTCAGGTCAAAACATTCGCATTCCATATTGCGAATATGTAATTGAAAGATATGAATTAACTAGCTGTTGGCCGCGATTCCGTCCGCTAAGGATTTGTTTATCGCTATCCCGCGGGAACTATGCAATTTTCGGAATAAAAACTATCCAATGTTATTCATAAGGTCTCAAACTATTTCCAAATCAAATTTAATGTAAATCCGTGCAGTAGTTATTCCGTGATTTAGTAACAAACATCCAACAAACATCAAACATCTTCACAAATTTTCACACTTATAATATTAAGTAGTAAGTAGGATAATACGACTCAATTGAATCTTGTTCTATTTCCGTATCCGTGATGACCTGTCCGAGCTATGTTAATGAACTTCAATGAGGGTGGTAAAACTTCTTGTTGGATATCTTGTTACAGTATTTTCATCTTGTCAAGCATCAAACGTAACAGAATCAAGTGTTTGCAATATAACTTCCTCTGATCAAACTAGGTTGTACACAGTAGCTTGGGAGTCAAAGGTAAGCATCGCAGTAACCTCGAGCAATATCAACGGAACATCAACAATAGGTTACACAAAGCCGGGCACCTATAGCTTGTTTAATGTATGTGCAAAAGACGGCAACGTGAAATAGGGATATTGAATTCTAAACGCGTTCACGACGAGCGAGCGTACGTGCTCCACGACCAACTGTTCCGAGCCCGGCAAAAAGTCCAAATAAACGTGTGCCGCAAAGAGGATAAGGACGGCCCATTGTGCTCCATGCACTTCGGAGCTTCTGCAAATCTCGAAACAACTCCAAGGAACATAACGAGAAAAGTTGGTGCGTTTCACCGCGGTGGTCGCGCGCACGTGTACTCGCGGAGGCATTAGCCTAATCGTATTTGACAAGTCACTGCCACTGCATGGCATACAGATATTACATTATAATCAAATCATCAACAAGTCACTGGCCTCCTGTCAGAGTGAGAGGGGTTAGGCCGTATTTCAAAAGTGGGTCTACTGCGAATTGGGAACTTGACATACCCCATTGAATGTCTTCGCAACATTTAAGCCACATATTTTAACTAAGGTGTAGAGTTTGGGTCTCTTTGGTTTCGCATAATTTAACAAATCATAATGTAACGTTCTTCATAATCAACGTTAGTCATAAAGTGATTTTATTTCTGAAACAGATTTTTTTTTCGGAATTTTTATAAAACAATTTTAAACAATTTTGTAAGGAAAAGTTTAGTTCCAATTTCATCAATTTTATAGTCGTACGTGGTCGTACTCTACTTCAAGTGAGCTGTGAGCGTCAAATTCATCCCTCATGTCTCAAACTGAGTAAATAATATAAATTGATAAATGATAAGCGAATGTTTTGCTCGAGTCTTGGATGTTTAATATGTATTTATCTATATAAGTATGTTTATCCGTTGTCTAGTAACCATTAATACAAGCTTTGCTACTTTAAAAAGCCTAGCCTAGTGTCCCATGACCCATGGCTTATGGCCTCTCAAGCAGAGGTCTTGGGTTCGAGCCCAGGCTCGCACCTCTGACTTTATCGGAATTTACGTGCGTAAGTACATTTGAAATTTACCATGAGCTTTACGGTGAAGGCAAATCCTGCACACACTGTGTTGAAATTCAATGGTTTCTGTGAAGTTCTCAATCTGCACTGGGCCCGCATGGAAACTACGGCCTAAACCCTCTCATTTTAAGAGGAGGCCTGTGCCCTGTAGTGGGATGTACCTATACATACATAGCCTAAGCTGGGATGGTAATTATTTCTGCAGATCAAAAAATTTAAACTGAATGATTTATGTCCTTCGATAGCATTCTGTTGTTATTTTTAAAATAATTGCTTGAAAATTTCCATTATTTTATTCTCAAAATATTTATAATTCCACTTAATCACAACTCACTCTAGCTAATAGAATAGAATACTCAACTAGTCTACTCGTTTTATACGATTAGATATCAAATTTATACGTATTTCATTTAAGATTAAATTGGTTTAACTATGTTTGCTAATATTTTGAGTGTGTACGACCTTATTCAGTACGTGGGTGGGCTAGGCGAGGGCGGCTGTCAGAAGCGTGCTTCTTACCTTTGCCTAAATTCCGTGTTACGCATGACTTACCTCATACAGGCAGTTTTATTTCGTTACCTCCATCATCGGTCACCGAGACTTTTTACAGCATAAAATGAGAATGGACTCAGCTTATATCGTTCTTCATCTTTTATTTCGGATCACTTACCAGTACATGTAGGTTCCTACAACTTCAAGCCATAACTAACTTCCTTTCCAATAATGATTGGTTAACGACCACTTTCTTGAAATCCAATTTTAGACGAGACTATATTTCTATTAGGCTGAATAGAGACGGAAAGCCATCAATTTCACTTATCTGCACAATTATTCAACTACCATCATAATGTGGGTTTTTCTACCGAACCTTTGTCTGTAATCGAAACACTAAGCCGAAGTGATTTAAGATTATGGTGCGGGATAATGGCGTTCATTTTCGTGCCTCCACGTAGCACAGGTGCGAGCCAATTTTTCCTAAAATCGTTAAATTTATGACCGCTGTAATTTTCATCGTAATGAAGCTTATCAGGAAATTATGTGAGATATAATAGCGGTTAAGTTTAAAATTGGATGGAGTGTGTGCAATGCTGGAATTGGTAAATTATGGGGAGTGTAATAATGGGGAGTGGAGCATACCGATGCAGTGGTGCACGATGAAATTATCGGGCAGCTTCGCTATCGGCTGCCCGGGCAGACAGACGATACGAGCCGGACTCAAGTCTACATCATTGCCACATCGCTGCCCGCATACAGCCGTTTAGCTCGCCAAAATACGTCGATGCCTTTGTCATCCTCGACTGCGAAATAAGTAAAATTTAAAGGACATTTAAACTAGGAAATTTTGGAAAATAATTTTTGACCGGTACCTAGCATGAACGTAACCTTTAAAAATTGTAGAAACACTTCTACGTTACCATGGTAATCAAAATTTAAGGGTTGCACTCATGTTGGCGGAGTATGTATTCCCACCACTTAGTTAGGTATTTTTTTCCTTTATCAGTATATCAGTATTTTGACAGCCTATTTGGTTGAGATAATTTAATCTTAATCTTCTTCTTCTTCCTTGAATGTTCATCTTTAAATATTTGTAAAAAAAACTAGCGTGCCGAATTACCTAGATGTCCTTTCATCTTTCCTTTTCTTATCCTTATTTTTTTTAATAAGCATCTCTTCTCGTCAATAAACAGTAATAAAACATGTTGTAATTTGTAGCATACTGAAACACATTTGATATGTTTTTTACATATATCAAGCATTCAAGATTGTTTTGTTTAATTTGAAGTTCAAACATAATTTTACGTTAATTTAACAATTTAATTAAGCTCGGCTCAAAATAGTTAATGATTAATTATGATTTTAGTTGGCATTCAAAACAGAAAATTTTAGAAACCTGATTGATGAATTTCTAGCAAAGATGCTAATTAGTGTAGTTCTGAACATTAAAATTTGTTTGACTTTAGTTTTAATATGAGGTTTGCAGTGAATTCTTAAATGGTGTAGGTAGGTACGATCACAAACTAAGAAGGCTCTTTAAATTTAATGATCTGTTTATATAATGTTATCTCTCGCCACGTATCAGTTTGATATTTTGCACGCGACACTAATTAACGATTTGAACTATGGAACCACATCAACAGTAAGATTACTTTAAAACAATTACATTTTAATATCATTTTAAGTACGTAGCGTCCATGTTTATGGTTCCGTACCTCAAAAGGAAAAAAAACGGGACCCTTAGGATCACTTTGCTGTCCGTCCGTCCGTCCATCCGTCCGTCCGTCCATCCGTCCGTCCGTCCGTTCGTCCGCGTCCGTCCCTCTGTCTGTCAGTCAAGACTCTTTATTTGGGGATCGCTTGGAGGTATCGAGTTGAAATTAAACTCAGGTCTACAGTCCCTTGAAGGTGTGAAAAAATCAAACTTAAAAGTTAACGTAAAAAAAGATTATGCCGCAAAAATAGTACATTACTGCAGAGGCCGTGAAGTAAGGGATTGATGGACGAGATTTGGGGTATACGGCCGAGTCGTAGACGAGGCCGGATAAAACGAGTCCAGCAATCCCTCTTCCGGCCGAGGATTGTATAGAGCTTTTCTCAAACATGCATCATCATCATCATCATCATCAACCATCCATCCATCCGTCCATCCATTCATCCATCCATCCATACATCCATCCATACATCCATCCATACATCCATCCATCCATCCATCCATCCATACATCCATCCATCCAATCCATCCATCCATACATCCATCCATACATCCATCCATCCATCCATCTATCCATACATCCATACATCCATCCATCCATACATCCATCCATACATCCATCCATCTATACATCCATCCATACATCCATCCATCCATACATCCATCCATCCATACATCCATCCATACATCCATCCATACATCCATCCATCCATACATCCATCCATACATCTATACATCCATCCATACATCCATACATCCATCCATACATCCATCCATCCATCCATCCATACATCCATCCATCCATCCATCCATCCATACATCCATCCATACATCCATCCATACATCCATCCGTACATCCATACATCCATACATCCATCCATACATCCATACATCCATCCATACATCCATCCATCCATCACCAGTAGTTTAGGCGGTTTTATAGAAATATAAGAAGATAGATTTTTTTTAATGTCGTAAGTTGGCTGTATGTAATTTTTCCATTGTCAGTTTAATGTTAGTAAGCAAATTTAAAAAGTTACAGCAGCGGACAATAATGGTTTTTCATACTTACTTTTATGGCCTAGGCCAAGAAGTAATGTAGGGAGCCATAAACAACAAACTTCATGGCTTCATTTCGTGACATTAACGCATACATTTCAAAGCATGTTTGAGAAAATGTATATTTCGACACTCACAAGGGAATCAAAATTTATAGAGTACTAGCTGTTGCCCGCGACTCCGTCAGCGAAGAAAAATAGCCTACGACCTATTCTCAGACCTACCGAATATGGACAAAAAAGTATCATAAAAGTCGGTCAAGCCGTTTCGGAGGAGTTCGATAACAAACACCGTGACACGAGAATTTTATATATTAGAAGATTTTTCGTTGATCTAGAACTATGAGATTACGCAAGTCATACCGTCTCATTCTACAACTATAAGGAAAAATCTGAAAACTGTAGGTACAGTCAACTAATTTGATTTCTAGGCCACTATAGAACCTTGTTGCATTAACTTACATAATTACAACGTCAGTGCGGGTCAAAGGATTATCAACTCTCCGATCGCAACATGGAATAACGTAGAGTTTATAAACGTTTTCGCTCTATGACATGAGGAGAAAAAGAAGTTTTGACTGACGGACAGTGACAATTCAAGTTATTAATATGAATACGTAAGCAAACTCCTTTCCTTTCATTATCGTTGACACATGTTCGCAAAGATTGAGATGTCGTCATGACATACATCACGCAATAATCACTGTCGTAGAAGACAAACAAATTGATTCATTATGGCAGGGTTCTATAGTGTCCTCGGAATCAAATTGGTTGACTGTTCACTTGTAATTTTGTACGGGGGTACCGACCAACCAATATAAAATAAAATGATCCCACACCGCGTACATTTTACTTAAAATTAGGGTTCTGCTAACACTGGATTATTATAGATAATATGTCTGTTTACGGCATATAATAGTTTAGACGTACCTACATAAATTTGTCCGGAACCCTCGGTGCGCGAATCCGGCTCGAACTTGGCCGGTTTTTTTTTCGAACTTTTTACAGCTTCACTCTTTTAGTGACCGATTGACAAAAAGTCAGTAACGTTATCAAAACAACTTGTTTAAAATTATTAAACGTAGTATAGCTGTTACAAATTGTTACTGTTTCGAAGCAACTAGACACTTTTACAGGATTAAATGTTTATGTGTCTATCATGGTTATAACTATAACAGTCTGTTTGCCAAAGTTTGAATGTGAAAGAGTAACAAGCATACACACAGAAACACTAACAAGCTGGAGTAGGTATGCATTGCTCATAGACAAGCAAGCAAAAAGATGCATCATCATCATAATCCTAGCCTATATACGTCCCACTGCAGGGCACAGGCCTCCTCTCAGAATGAGATGGTTTGGGCCGTGTAGTCCCCACGCGGGCCCAGTCAGCTCATGGTAAATTTCAAATGTAATTTCGCAAAAAGCAAAAAGATTGTCTGATTAATTGAAGCGCTTAAAAGGAGGCGTCTATTAGTTATGACTGTCAACCGTAAACTTATCTTTATCAACGGTTGATCTTCAAAAGTTTCCTCGTAGAACATGAAAGGGCCAGCTTAATAGTTTATTAAACTTGCGAGTGACGTTATTCCATCAACTAGTGGGAAATAAGACGCACGCCACGGTTGAAGAGTCAACGTAATCTTGGCAAAGGGTCCCGTGGTGACGCCCACCAAAGAAATTACCCGAGATTTGCATAAAGGAGACTCGAGGGGTTGTCTTTGAAACTCTCGCTTAAGTTTGTGGACATCCCAACATGCTTTATATTAAGTTATGCCCTGCTTTGTTTGTGCTAGTATACAGCAGCTCAATAACGTGCGAGTAAATTGACCTATAGGTAAACTTAACAGGCTAAATTTGAAAGCTTTCGGTTTATTTGACGACGCCCAGAGGATTGGTGATCGTTTTTCCATTCGGGTTTCAAAAGTTACCTACTAATTTTTGTGAGTGAGAGTTATTGTTATCTTATCAGAGTTATTTCTTAGCAAAATTTCTATTCTTCATGAAAAAAGGAACGCCTTTCTGGTCATAATAAATAATATAGACTAGACAGAATGGTTTGATTTCGATAAAGGAAAACATCGTAAGTTAATCTGCATCCACGTGCCTAAAAGTTTTTTGGTGTGTGGGAAACTATAGCCCTAGTCCTCTCATTCTGAGTGGAAGTTTCTGTCTAGCAGTGGGACGTGTACTGTAAGCCGGAATGATGGTGATGACGAGTGTAAAATGAAAAAAAGTAGCGTTTCAAGATATTTCGGTTTTAATTTCTCTACGATTGCAATGTGTCTATGAAAAAATTTACAACTATTTACTCAGTGAAGTGCCCCTTACATCACAAACCATTTTCTTGAAGCGATGTATATAGAAAGCATGTGAGCTTTTGCGTTGTAGGTAATTAGTTGATAGTATGTATGTAAACTCTTTATTGTACATAAAAACATAAAATAACAGTTAACAATAGTCGTAGTTAATAAGAAAAAAAAACAAATAAGTGCGAGTTGGGTTCCCTACAAATTGAGTAACAAACAAAAATAATATTTTAGACAATCTTTACATTATGGAGGTAGGTCTTCTTAAAGCCGAGTACTCCGATTAGGTCACTAGGCTTTGCCGAGTGGGCTAAAAATAGTACGACATTTAAAACCACAATAATTATGAAATCATTGTGTGCAATAGATTTTCTACGATTAAAAATACTGAAATCAACCAAAATCTTAAAATCATTAAAATTAAATAGACGTAACATGACATTCTAATATCTTTTGTTATAGCTACTAAGGTATAGCTTGTTTAACGGCCCGTGGTTTCATCAATAGTTAAACAAACTAATATATATAGTCAAATTGCTTTTGAAATGCGTAAACTATTGTTATGTTTGCCATATATTTTAACTAGGTATTAGCTAGGGTTTGCTATTGATCAAACAAGGGGCCCTAAGTAAGCTATTTCGAATTTATCGAATTCGCAAAGTATTAAGCTTTAGCATGTGAGAGTTACGAGTAAGTGCTCCATGGGGAGCAAGCTGAATCGTTGACTTTAAAAATCTTTGAAAAAATCGTAATAGTTGTTATAATGTTACAAATTCAAAGGGAAAACTATCAAAGGTAAGCTTTACAAGTTAATGTTAGTCCATCAAAACTTAATATTGGATATTTGTCGCATGTTATTTGAAACTCTTTTCAGTTCTCTATAGTAATATAGGTAGAAGTATTATAAAAATTACGATACATTAGCTAGTTATGTACTACGAGTACAGACATAATAGACTGTTGGTTCAACACTAAAAAGAGCACCTTTGTGTAGTGTAGAGAAAAATAAGTTTATATTTCATAGTACATATTTCTATGAAAAACAAAGTAATTTTTTGCGGTTCAGTGATTATCGGACTATTTTTTGTCCAGTGTCCTACATAATAGTACATTACTGCAGAGGCCGTGAAGTAAGGGAGTGATTGTCAAGATTTGGGGTATACGGCCGAGTCGTAGACGAGGCCGGATAAAACAAGTCCAGCAATCCCTCTTCCGGCCGAGGATTGTATAGAGCTTTTCTCAAACATGCATCATCATCATCATCATCTTCATCATCATCATCATCCATCCATCCAACCATCCATCCATCCGTCCATCCATCCATCCATCCATCCATACATCCATCCATACATCCATCCATACATCCATCCATACATCCATCCATACATCCACCCATACATCCATCCATACATACATCCATCCATACATCCATCCATACTTCCATCCATCCATCCATCTATCCATACATCCATCCATCCATACATCCATCCATCCATACATCCATCCATACATCCATCCATCCATACATCCATCCATCCATCCATCCATACATCCATACATCCATCCGTACATCCATACATCCATACATCCATCCATACACCCATATATCTATACATCCATCCATACATCCATACATCCATCCATCCATCACCAGTAGTTTAGGCGGTTTTATAGAAATAAAAGAAGATAATTTTTTTTAATGTCGTAAGTTGGCTGTATGTAATTTTTCCTTTGTCAGTTTAGTGTTCGTAAGCAAATTTAAAAAGTTACAGCAGCGGACAATAATGGTTTTTCATACTTACTTTTATGGCCTAGGCCAAGAAGTAATGTAGGGAGCCATAAACAACAAACTTCATGGCTTCATTTCGTGACATTAACGCATACATTTCAAAGCATGTTTGAGAAAATGTTTATTATTAAAATTAACTCTATACCTCCACGCGTTTAAATGAGAAGGAGGATCTTGACAGACGGATAAAAAAGTGATCCTATAAGTGCTCCTTTTTCCTTTCAGGTATGGAACTCTAAAAATAACGTATGTAGATTTTGATTTATTTTCCAGGATAAATGTGAACTTTATATTAAATCATTTCAAGAAAGCTCTTATTGAAGTGGTTAGCACGACGTGAGAAAACTTACCGCGGTACTAAATTAACTTTTGCCGACAAGTACTTCTCTTTCCCATTTGAGAGCGTAGGAGTTTAGGTGAAAGTACGATTTTTTGGTGGGATGTCCCTAGAGAACAGGTTTTTATATCAAATTAGTCTTTCCAGCTTGAAAGGATCATCACTGTCAAACAATGCGCTAAAAGAAACTAAGCACAAAGTATATATAAAATTACGAATTCTCTATTAAGTTTAGGTATTTTCTATTTTTAGGCTATAGTTTTCTACTAATTTACTCCCAATTTATTCCACAACATTTTTCAAATGGTATATTACAGTGATGTGTTAAAAAATCGGTGCCTTGAGCTTTACTGATACGAGTTTCGTATATGATTTATTGTATTTTTAATGTATTCATTCATATTTGTATTTAACATAATGATACAAGTATTTTAGAGGCACCACAATCAACTGTGTTGGTAGTAATTTAAGATTATCTCCCGGGCTAATAGCGGCAGTTAGAGTGACTATCTGGCACACGTTGGACAGGACATTTGTCCACACGACAGCTCCAATTACTGGGAAATACCGGGCTCATTCGTTCAAATACCTAAGCGATTTACCTTTATATCTACCCGCCCTTGCATGCTATTATGATCATGTTTTAAATAAAATTGCCGTTATGGACCCCTCCCCCCTAATCTCCTTTAATCTGTAGAACTCATAAGGCTGATATATTAAATTAAACATATTAATAACTAAAACAAAGTCGGCCAAAAAGTTTTGCGAGTACGCACTGAGCTCGTGATTTCCCCGGGGATACTTAGGCCTCTGGTTAAATTAGCTCGACTAAACATTCCTTAATGAGCTATATTTCTCAACCGACGACGCTCCGTGAATGTTTCCGTCTTCATATTTTTTTCAAGAGTCCCATTTGTTCAAACAACAAGCAATAAATTTTAATTGCGGCAATTGTACCTACTTCCTTTGCAGGGAAAGTCGTCATTTCGTTCTTATTCCCGAACAGCGCTCGTTTCGCCGGTGAATGATAGTACGTCTAACAAAGGAACTGCAGATGGTCGTCAAATAACTTAAAGGGAGCATGATTAAGTCATCCGATGTATGTGACGCGTAAAGGAACACATTTAGCGGAGAAAATTATCAGAAACGAGGGTGTGTGTCACTGGTTGGCAGCGACGTGGATGTAAGAAGTAATTTCTTCAAAGACGCGGGTCGCAGTAACAAGAAACGTAACAGATGTCCGACGTCAGCCCGACAAGCTCTGATTGACGTCTGTCGTGGAAAGGCTCGGAGCCGCCGGCTTACTGCGCGCCCTCTTTTTCTAAACATGTTAAATTTAATTTTGGCCCCGCTGCTGCGATTGACGCGACACGATCCTCTTTGGGAAGTAACATTCCATGTCAAAGGAAAACTATTCACTGTAAGTATGTTAATCAATAAGTTCAGCTTTCAGCTGCGGCGTGGTCTCAAAAAATAAAATAAAATAATGTTTTGTAGACAAGCGTGATAAATAAATGTTCACGAGAAATTTAAACAAATTAACTCAAAGGATAATAAAAGGATCATAATTTAATAAATAATACTCAAGGAAAGGAAAAATACCAAAGACAGGAAATACCATAGGTAAGTACGTACGTGATTATGCTTATGCTTGTCATACAAATGTCCAATAAAAGAGATGCGCAGAATATAACAGCATCCTGAATAACAAAATACTACAGACTAGCTCCATCAAAATAAACCACATGATAATAATAATAATAACGAATGCAATCTTCCCATATGGCTTCCACATTTATTTAACACAGTGCACAAGATAACTGGGAATGTTTTGTTTCATAAACTTTTGTCAATTAGATTTATTTCCTTCAATCAAACAAGGCAAGTGATTGTCCTTCCCGACTGAATATTATATTCTTCGCAAGTTTTACAATTTCAAAAGTAAATAAAAGCAAAAAAAGGTTGTTCCCCAGTCGAAGCACTAGTGAAATTTGGTTAAGAAGTTACGCGCGGAGGCAGTCGTTCAATACACCTCCGCGGCATTCAGGCCCGCCGCATTATGCCCAACGGAAAAGGTCACCTACAACAAAAAAATACATAAATTTGGCTGAACTACTTCTGCTGACGGATTCAGAAAGGTACGGCCGGGAGTTAGCTTTGTGTCTACTGCCAAAAGGCGGACTCAATTTAGCGGCCGTGTACCTACATACAATCAACGTTTCCGTATCGAATATTTGTTTTTCGTCTTTCGAATTTCCTAATCACGATAGTTCGAACACGCTATAAGTAGGCAGATATACTTTGATTAAAATATAATCGCAAAAAAGGAATACAAATAATAATAATATCCTAATATCCTAGAATGATTTATCATTATTTTATATTAAGTACATAGGAAAAAATAATAAATATAGGTACCTAATTAGAAAACTAAAACTACAAAGTAAAAATACCGTCCAACAATATTGGTTATTAATTACTCAAGAAAGAACTTATTTATACTGCAGCACATTTTTAAAATCATCCATAGGTATAGGTACAGATAATCTACAAGACTTATTTGAAAAACGTTATTCTGTTACGATAATTGCCTACTTAGAAACATTTTAACATTATTTCCCTAAGGAGCAGAACATAATCTTCTCCTGTATGCAGTATATAATGTGTATTGCTAGCTCTCTGTGCAAAAGTACTTAGGTAGTAATACGTGGTAGTAGTAGTTTCGTGTAAACGAAACCCGAATTTTTTCGTCTTAGACCTTTTTTGGGGTTTACCTCAAAAAGTATAAACGAAACTTTATAATCCGATGACTATTTGTCTTTTAAGACAAGATCCATTTTTCTCAGAAGTGGAGATATAAAATTAGTTTAATTAGATTTACCGTCAAGATTTTTTTTAATTATCTTGCCATTTATAAATATTAAATGCTCTACAAGTAGGAGTAGAACGATTCGTGTTTTTTTAAAATAACGAACATGCAAATTAGTATAGATAGTATAGGTGGCCAAAAGTATATTACTTATATAAATTTAATAGATTTTTTTAAAGGCGTGGTTGGGAGATACATTGACAATTGGTTCATAAATTCTAACGGGCAACCTCTCTTAGTTCTGCAATTTGATATTCTTAAATGAAAATGTAGCGGGAACAACAAGACATGCTCTGAGGAAACCTGTGACAAAGGTTCGTAGATTATTTACACTCTAGACTACAAAAATGAAATGTTTGTTTTATTTACTTACCTATTGATTTATAAATTAAATAGTTTAAACGGACACATTTTTTACACATATTACCCATATGTTTTTAATTAAGGTTTTTTGAAGGACTCTAAATATTATAACGCATCTTCATTATTAAATTGTAAGCAATAAGGAATATTAATTTCAGCCTTGGAGAACTATTGCATTGCCTTTGCAAATGCTAGATGCCTAGGTAAATACGTGCCCTAGTTGTAGTAAAATAAACATCCGCTCATAGTAGGAAACCCTCTCATCATCACAACACCGCTGAGTCTCTAATTAGGTATAAGCATTAAAATGTAAGCTTTGTTTCGGTGAGTTTAAGTATTCTCGAATACTCTCATTCAAATTGTAATTTAGGCCGATCGTTTGTCTCGAGGCATTTTATAATTTTGAATTTAAGTAAAAGTAGGTACAAATTATGCTAAGAGCTTAAGCAAAAAGTCCTCATCTACATTTCATTGTTGGTCGCTCGCGAGATAAATGAAGGGAGGATGGCGGTTTGATTACTATTCATGAAGTGTTGAGTCCTGTTCACATAAAATTGTTTGAGCGAAGCTCCCTGCGTCCGGAGTCGGGCCCACCACAGGTGGCCCGCTACTGCTGGCCGAACCGTCCCGATTCAAACTTGTTTTACGCACCTACGGCTTTATTTACATAACGGACATCGAAAATGTTTGTAAATTTCATCACGCAAAAATATGCATGTCAAGAAATTGGGGTCGATTTTTTACAAAGGTTCAAAAAGTTAATTGGTAGGGGGAATATTTTTGTTTTTGTATCGTGCCATAAATATTAAGTACCTACTGGTTCTATGTTATTCTCAGATTAATTCAAACAATAATAACGTTTGCTTATTTTAGGCTCTGGTTGTATAAAATCCAGGTTTAAAATGACGAATATTTGTTTACATCTGACTTTGTCATTAATTAACGGACACGTAATGTACCTATATGTTACATCAATGCGAGGTTATATAGTAGATATAGAGTAGTTATGCGATTGTTTATGAATAGGAATCTCGTACGGACTATCATGCGCAGCGTGAGACGTCCACCAAAGAGTTGGGCGGACGATTTAGTAAAAGCCGTAGGTTCAAGGTCCTTAGATACAAGCCGCTTCCAACCGCAATGATGCTGTTAAGGAGGGTGGCCAATGTCCAGCAGTGGACGTCCTACATCCTAAATGAGGATGATGATGATGACCATGCACCTTCGGAGCTATGTATTATATTGTACTTGATAAAGGCACATCTCATTCGCAGTTTTGCCGCGTTATGCGTCAAAGTGGTGCCTGTGTATTTGATTTACCTAAAACAATGCTTATTTAATGACGTAAATGCCATTATGACAAGCTTTCTTGATAGCCTAGGAATCAAATTGGTTGACTAAACCTACGTAAAGTAAAGGTTTGAAACCTATTTTGAATAAAAAGTTGGATTTCGATATTATTTTAGGTGTACTTAGAGGACGTTTGAGAAATGTACCTATGGTAAGTCTAAGTACCTCGTATCTCGTATGTCATCATAGTGTAAAATATATAACATACGCAATAGCATTCATAATCATAATAGTGATGTTCGGCATGTTGATTGACGCTTTTTAAGCCAGTAGCAACGCAGCGGTTTGCTGCGGAAATATTTCACCCCAGCAGATTTTCCTTTTCTTCTTCAACTGAGCGAGAATGGCAAATAAGTGCTCGCTTGTAAATAAACTTGTTGTGAGATCTGGCCGGCACTATTTGGAATTTGTCAGTGTTCTTGTTTCAAAAATAAGCTCCTTTGTTAAAAACCTATCTCATTTTCAAACATGTTTTGTTATAACAATTTAACTCACGATCTTAAGTCGAGAACTTTCTGAAAAGTCACGGCCTCTTCGAAAGACCTTTTTTAAGGTTTTTTGATTATTACTATATTTGACTTTACTATATTTCATTATTGAACAGCCATTTGGTTTTTACTATGATGTATTTTAATGGGCACGAAAGTGAAATATATCGAATGTGTTGAAATATAGAATGGGTTATAATATCTAAAATATTTTTTCAACCGAATTTTTTTAAGGTAAAAGTTACCCGACCTAACAAACCTAATGCCTACTAAATGAAAATATAAAATCACAAATCTTGAGAAGTTTACGGTTTCTGTAAAAAAAAAACTTTCGATATTACAATAACTTATATTTTTAATCGCATATTTTCGATATTACATAGGTAGGTACCGTACCTATTCAAAATACTATGTTTAGTTTAAATTCCAGCTTTTAAAGTGAAAAATTTAAAAACGTTTTGTCCTTGAAACAAATCGCAAATACTAATTATGATTAGGCTGATAAATTACATTTTTGATTATTAAATAAAAATCTTTAGTGTTACTTATAACCGCTTACACCCCTGCAGGAGAAAATAATTTGTATACGTTGTAATAAAAAACGGGATACAACATAATGAATTACGTACTCGGGGAATAACTTCAGCGGAGTTACACACGGGGTTGATTAATGTGGTACAAAGTTGTAACTACGTACCGGAAAAACACTTGATTAATAATGATAAATGAAAACAGTTTTAGTGCAACAAGGCGAAAAGTTTCCTTACATGCAGACGTATATGGCAGTTTTGAAGCGGATTTAACTTTTGATAACTCTTGTTAGTGTTTAAAGTGAGTCGAGACACGTTAAATTTTACTCTTAGTTCTTTCTTAAAATTTGCTTTTCACTAACATTATATAACATCTAAGTATGAGAATAAAATATAAAGTGTTAATTTAAAAATATTACTTAAAGTTTACTTTATTTTATAAGGCAGTGTGCCTTTGTCATAACATTCATTGAAGTATAAAATTAATAAATAATTAATAATATTTAAAATAAATAATAACACTAATTTTTAGTTTAATGCGCAAACTATGAGCTATAATTTCTTGTCGGAGAAGTATCATAAACAAACATTTTTTTTTAAACTGGGCACACAATAAATAACAGTACGAATTCCCAAATTAGAAACGAAAACTAATTCCACACAAAAAGATCCGTTTTGACGTAACGCATTGTCAAAGCGAGATGAAAGTACGAGATGAACCACAGAGCTCACTTTATTCTGCGAAAATTGATAGCTTTTTCTTTCCTTTCACATGGGGACGGAAAGAAGTGAGTGAGTGGCGCATCGGGCGAGGTAACGAGGTTTGGGCGCAAATAGCAACACGTGTGTAGTGGTTAATGGGCCGTCCACGCCGCGCACGCACGCCCGCCTCGCCACTTTTAGGGCTAGTTGGCACTACGCAAGTAGCTTAGTCAAGTGGCTAGTACATTCATCATCATCATCATCATTTCAGCCGTAGGACGTCCATTACTGGGCATAGGCCTCCCTAATTGATACCCAATCATTACAGTCAGGAGCGAGCGGCTTTTACCAAATTATCCGTCCATCTCATTGGTGAATGATCCACGCTGCGCTTGCTAGTCCGTGGTCTCCATTCGAGGTAATTCGTCTTGCTATGCCGGTAACCCTTGTTTTTCTACGAATCTCCTCATTCCTGATACGGCCCTGTAGAGAAACTCCGAGTATAGCCCTTTGCAAGGCCCGATGAGCGACTCTAAGCCAGTACATTGCATGACAGTTTTCTCAGCAAATCTAGCCGTAAATAGCAACACAAGTGTGTTGGATACTGGGGTGGGCGGGCACCACGCACGCACGTCTGCTCCTACACGCTTAGAGCTAGTTTAGCACTAGGTAAGTAACTGAGTGAAGTGGCCAGGCCATTGTACGATCATTATTCTTAGTAAATCTAGCCACAACTAGCAGCATAAATTTACACACACACTTGCCTCACCAGACTTACTTATCTAGACTTAGGACTTTATGGTCAGGAACTTGTTCTGTGGTCAAAAGGATAGTTATTTAGATGAGTAACTAAAGAGTACATTGTGTAATGTGAAAACACAATGTCCTTGATAAGTCTAGCTGTCTAAATTTAGTAAGATTAATTACTGAAATGACATCGGCTGCATACCGAGGTTGATGGCAAACTTCAAATACTGCCTAAAATTTACAATTTTACAGTTTATACCTACTTGATTTCATGTTTAAATTATCCCACTGAAATAACCAGTGGGTTAATACTATGATTATTTCCCGCCTACCTAGTGGCTTGTGCCTAAACATTTCCTCAAATATCTATGTAAAATAGATAATTTACTTGGGTAAATTGGGCTTATAGTATACGTATCTGCTTAAGTCTATCTTTGACCGTCGACCACCTTATCTTTGCTTGATGATTCTTGATGATTTTTTCTGTACGAGTATTAAACTTCAATTTTTCATAGAGTTGGTTTGATCTTTGATTTTGTTTGCTCTTGCATAGTGCTATCAATTGATTGTCTATTGTTGTTTTATTATCAGTTACGTTGATAAAAGTCACGGAGAAACTCTTTGAGACAGCGAAGCAATTCACATAACACATTAGGCTGAAATATTCCGGACATAAAACATTTTAGGTTTGTGAAACACAATGTCTCGAATAAAGTATTACCAAGCAACTCTTCACAATGAGCCGTCAAGACGTTCGCCGTTTCGTGTTTGGTTCAATCGGAAGACGTTACTGATTCGCTTTCTGTCCCGCCCTTGGAAGGGCCCTATTTCCTGCAATGGATTGATAGAAATACGTGATCCCAATGCCTGTCTGAATTTGTACAACTATTCATGGCAGTTTACCGACACTGTGGGGATATTAAGCGTCCGCAAATATATCTTTCAAAGAAATATATGACCAATAAAAGTGTATTTAGCGTCCACACAATCTGAACTAATTTTAAGTGAGGTTTCAAATGATATTTTTTTCTTGAATTTCAGAGAACCATTTTGAGTGATTTACGTAGGTAGCGGTTAAAACTCTTGTGTCACCATTATTCGAAGAATAACCACTAAGATTGTTATGTACTTTGATTTGGTCAGCTACGTCATAAGGCCGATCAATAGCATAGGTAAAATTCACTGAGTATCTTAAGCATCGTGATGGCTCAACGGTCTAGGCCGCTGCCTGCAAAGCAGATGAACGGAGTTCAAATCTGGTAATGTTTTGTATCTTTTTCCTTGTTTATTTAGTTTCCTTAAAACGTAACAGTTAACATGATTCGTTGGTATTCGATTTAAAAGCCAAAACAACCACCCTCGCAAATTTGTATTTATTAAAAATATTACGATATTAGGATAAGATTTAAAAGTCATTTGATTACGGTTCTCGGAGACAAGTCAGCTGTTGTGTGGTACTCAAATATAGTTACGGAAATAATTAAAATCAGCTGTACATACGTTACACTCCGTTAATAACTATTCATTGTAATTTAGAAATTTTGTTTTAAGTGCCAGAAGAAATAGAAAGGGGTAAGTTTAGGTTATAAGCAAATTAGGATCTCAGATGTTTTTATTCTTTCAACCATACAACTACATGTTGTGATTATTTGTTTTAGCTTGACGAACTGCCCTTTTTATTAGCCTGGGAATTCTGCAATAGTTAGTCGTTGAGAGCTAGCCGGTGGCAATTAGGATTGGCAGGGTTCCTTCAGTCTGCCCGCAAAACCCTCCTGGCGTCCAATACTAGTTCATAAGTTAGTTAATATAAGATAGGTTTAGAACACGATAGTTGTAATATAGTTTATTAACTTGTAATCGTGTAGTATCATTTTCTCTCACCGCAACCCATAACAAATAGCGCCCAACGTTAAAACGTAATGTGGTTGTGGTGATAATAAGATTTGTAACAATTAATGTTTTTGTAGGTAGATAGGGACGTAAGATCAAATTATTTACATTACTTCTTTACTAGAATTGTATATAACTGTGTTTTATTATTGGATGTTCTTTTATTTAGTAGTATTTTTTTTTAATATTATTTACACCAAACTGCAAGGACAGGGTTGTTAAGTATTTTGTTTAATAGTTTAACTATTTAACCAAGGTAAAAGATTAAAGTAATTTAATTAGTTGCTAATCACCTGCTCAATAATATTTACTTTAGGTAGGAAGTACTATTCAAGATCTATTGGAATTCGGTTAAGGTTTTATGGTATTATGTATAGAAAATAAATGGATTAAAATATTTATTTATCTTAGTGTAGTGAGCTATTACTTTGTTTCATTCAGATTTAAAATATAGATAACATATTGTCAAAAGCAAATCTTTGGTCGACCATTGTTAGAGTACCTACCTACATTGAAGGTTACAAAAATGGATCCTCATTGTTTGTTAAAAGATGAATTAGAGTACGAACTTGCGAGTCGCGGTGTAGTGTTGGTTTCAGGTACTGTTCCCGTTTTAAAGAAATTATTACACGAATTGTTGTTTAATGAGCGGACCGAGGAGTTATCACGAGAGGTAAAGATACCGCGGAAAATTACGGAAAGTATTAAATTAGAGTTAAATATTTGTTCTTCGAAATTGAACATTTTATCGAATTATATTTCCGAAATTATAGGTAAACCGGATAAAAATTTATTCCGGCGTCTAGTTTCACGACTGTACCACGTGCGAAATAGATTAAACTTGTTAAATAATTTAGATCTGGCTGAAGACGAAGCTATACTGAAAAATGCTCTAAGTCAACAATGCAATTCATTACTACAACAACTGGAAGGTCAGGATGATGTGTCAGATAGTGAGGATTTGACAGTTGAGGATAGGCAAATACTGCAGGAAACATTAGGTGATTTAGGTATTCAGATAATAAAAAAATTAGATACTGAAGCAACTACTTCTAAGGATGAGAAAATACCCACTGAGGACATAGGTTTGAAAACTAAGCATGGTAAGGGTAATTACAGAGGACATCACAATGAAGAAAAAGACATGAAGGCTAGGTTGTTTCGGTCGTCAACAGTTGATGAAGATTTTCCGTCACGACGTAAATTAGTCCCCATCAGTCAATGGGGCTTAAAGTTTTCTGGTGCAGACAACATGAGCATTAATGCGTTTATAGAACGGGTTGTGGAACTAAAGGACGCTAGAAATGCTACCGATCAAGACTTGTGGCGTTACGCAATTGACCTTTTTGACGGTGAAGCACTCATTTGGTACCGAGCAAATAGAGAATATGTCAACAACTGGGCTGATTTGGTCATACTTTTAAAGCGCACTTTTCAGAAGCCATTTTACCAGGAAGAGCTTTTGTTAGAAATTAACTCCAGAACTCAGGGAAAAGAGGAGTCAGTTATTATATACGTTGCTGTAATGCAGAATATGTTTAATAGGCTTCCAAACAAGTTAGCAGAACAGGAAAAGTTAAAGATTATTTTAAAGAATCTACAGCCTTACTACCAACGAGCATTGTGTAGGGATGAAATCTACTCCATATCGGATTTAATTAACGTACTGAGAATTATAGAAAGGACGAAAGTTAATTGTGACAATTTTCAAGAACCTAAGAATTTTAGAAGCATATTGGAGCCAGACCTGGCTTACAAATCACCAGTCGAGGGTAGTGAGGTCTTTGAAGTGAAGGAAATGGCAAGTAAACCCACAGTAGTTATTAAGATGCGTTGCTGGAATTGTCGAGAGACCGGTCATCTCTTTCGTGAGTGTCCATTGCCTAAACAACGACTATTCTGCTTTCGTTGCGGCCGTTTCGGTATAACGTCGAAGGATTGTACGTGCAAGGGAAACGCGGCAGGGGGAAGTTCACGGGCTGCTCAGTAAATTTCTCCCTTGGTCAGAAAAGCAAAGAGTGGCATGCATGGTTAGATATAGTGAATTTTTTTTTTACTCATAAGGATGGTGAATTGTGTCCAGTCCGAGTAAAAAAAGACAATGATAATAGGTCTTACGTAATTTTAAGTGTGTTAGGGTACGAATGTATAGGTCTTCTAGATACAGGAGCAAATAAAACTGTAGTTAATGTAACGTTCGCAGACACTCTTTCTAGATTAGGTCTCAAATCAGCAAAAGCTCACTCGACAGAAATTTCCACAGCAGACGGGGTAAGTCATCGTATTACGGAAATAATCGATGTACCCATCAGCTTCGATGATCAGTTCAATATATTATCGGTACTTGTCATGCCCGGCTTATCACAGCAATTAATTCTTGGAAAGGACTTTTTCGAAAAGTTTGGAATTGAATTGCAATTTAAAAGTGAAAAAACCTATAGTAATATTGAAGTTAACGAATTGTCACTGAACGAGCCTGCCGTCATTTCTAGGGATGATTTAAGTGAAAATCAAGAAAGGCGATTATCTCACTTAATTAACGAAATGAAGCAAAGCATTGGTGATAAACTGGGTAGAACGCATATTTTGAAACACACCATTGACACAGGGGAAAGCAAGCCAATCCATCAAAAACAGTACAATTTCTCACCGGTTATTAAAGCAGCCATTGAAAAAGAGTTAGATGATATGCTTTCGAAAGATGTTGTAGAACCATCATTTAGCTCCTGGTGTTCACCGGTGCTCATTGTTAAGAAGCCTAATGGTGACAATAGACTATGTCTTGATAGTCGACAGCTTAATAAGATCACGAAACGAGACACTTACCCGTTACCAAGAGTGTCGACTATCATTGACAATTTACGCAATGCTAAGTACTTAAGCACAATAGATTTAAAATCAGCATTCTGGCAGATTGAATTGGAAGAAAGTAGCAAGGAAAAGACTGCGTTTGCCGTGCCTGGACGGGGCCTATTTCATTTTAAAGTCATGCCATTTGGTCTTGTCAATGCATCACAGACACAACAAAGGCTTATGGACATATTATTTCAATCCAATCAAGATAAGATCTGGACTTATCTAGATGACATCGTTATATGCTCGGCAGACTTTGAAGAGCATCTGGAACTACTGCGAAAAGTCTTGATGGTTTTAAAAAACGCCAACTTGTCAATAAATGTCGACAAATGTGAATTTGCTAAATCAAGTCTAAGGTACTTGGGGTACATAATAGACAAGGATGGCTTAAGAACAGATCCGGATAAGGTTAAGGCAATAATCAACTTTCCGAGACCAGCAAGCTATACGGAACTTAAGCGGTTTATTGGATTGGCCAGTTGGTATAGAAGATTTGTCGAAAACTTCTCACTGGTTGCTGCGCCACTACATAATTTAACAAAAGGTAAAAAGCATAGGAAGTTGGTATGGACAGATGAGGCAGAGAAAGCCTTTCTAAAACTAAAGACTCTGTTGACAACCACACCATTAGTGACATGTCCAGATTATTCAAAGCCGTTTATAATTCAATGTGACGCATCAAGTAGTGGTGTTGGAGCGGTTCTTTGTCAGAAGGTGGACAACGCTGAACATCCTATTGCATACCTGAGTCGAAAACTCAGTGATCGCGAAAGTAGATACTCAACTTCAGAAAGAGAATTGCTCAGCATTGTTCACGCCATTGAAAAGTTTAGGCCATATATTGATGGGACTCACTTCACTGTAGTAACTGATCATAGTGCTCTGCAATGGTTACACAAAATGAAGGATCCTCATGGCAGGTTAGCACGATGGGCCATGAAACTTCAGCAATTCAGTTTTGATATAATCCACAAACCAGGCAAGTCTCATGTTGTTCCCGATGCACTGTCTAGGTGCACCAATGCAACTACGGAAATTAATACAGTGCAAATATTGGATGAACATAAAAACGATTGGTATAAACAGAAAGTAGAACAAGTAGCAAAACAAAGTAAAGTTTCGGATTGGGCCCTGAGTGAGGGATTATTGTTCAAAAAAATACCGCTTCAGCAATTTCCAAACAAAGAGAATACATGGAAGTTGTATGTACCTGATGCCCTTAGATACGAAGCACTAGCTGAATGCCATGACGATGTCACGGCTGGACATTTAGGTATCCGAAAAACATATTTTAATATAAGGAAAAAGTATTATTGGCAAAATATGCTACACGATGTGAAACAGTATATTAAAACTTGTGAAAAATGTGCACAACACAAGGTATCCCAGCAACTACCTCTAGGAACAATGGGTGACCATAGAGAAGTAGCACAACCATGGCAGGTGATTTCGTTGGATCTCATGGGTCCTTTTCCAAAGAGTAAAAGTTGTAATACTATGTTGTTGGTGGTGACGTGTTGGTTTAGTAAATTTACACTACTGTTTCCTCTTAGGACGGGGAAAGCTGATAAAATTTGCGATATTCTTCATAAACAGTTTCTTTTATATGGGGCGCCTCAAGCAATTATATGTGACAATGGTAAACAATTTGAATCCCTCTTGTTTAAAGAGCTAGCGCGAAAATTCAACGTTAATATCTGGTACACACCTCACTATCACCCACAATGCAATCCTACTGAACGAGTTAACAGAGTTATCGGTACCATGATTTCCACGTACACGACTAGTCGCAAACATAATGAATGGGATGTAAATCTTCAGGAGATAGGTCACGCCATTCGATCTGCCGTTCATGAAGCCACTGGCTACACGCCTGCTTACCTATTCTTTGGTAGAGAGGCCATGGTGCCTAACTTTACTGCATTGGACATAGGGAACTTCGTCTCTTATCCAGAACTCACTAGGCAAGTCAACGTGGCCAACCACATCAGGAATATTGAGAACCGACATGAACATTTTGGTAAAGTGCAGATTCGGTTAAGAAAAGCACATGAGACCAGCCGTAAACACTACGACGATAAACGAAGAGCCGCTAACTTTCAGTTAGGAGATGTAGTCTGGAAGAGAACAAAATTTCTTTCAAAGGCATCAAGCAAGTTCACTGCTAAGCTGGCCCCTAAGTACGACAAAGCCATAATTGTGGATAAATTATCGCATAATGTGTTTCGATTAAATAACGTATACGGTAAGAATGTTGGGGTTTGGCACTCAAAAGATCTAAAGCCAGTATAAAAAAAAAATATATATTTTTTTTTTCCTGAGGGAGGGGGCATGTTATGTACTTTGATTTGGTCAGCTACGTCATAAGGCCGATCAATAGCATAGGTAAAATTCACTGAGTATCTTAAGCATCGTGATGGCTCAACGGTCTAGGCCGCTGCCTGCAAAGCAGATGAACGGAGTTCAAATCTGGTAATGTTTTGTATCTTTTTCCTTGTTTATTTAGTTTCCTTAAAACGTAACAGTTAACATGATTCGTTGGTATTCGATTTAAAAGCCAAAACAACCACCCTCGCAAATTTGTATTTATTAAAAATATTACGATATTAGGATAAGATTTAAAAGTCATTTGATTACGGTTCTCGGAGACAAGTCAGCTGTTGTGTGGTACTCAAATATAGTTACGGAAATAATTAAAATCAGCTGTACATACGTTACACTCCGTTAATAACTATTCATTGTAATTTAGAAATTTTGTTTTAAGTGCCAGAAGAAATAGAAAGGGGTAAGTTTAGGTTATAAGCAAATTAGGATCTCAGATGTTTTTATTCTTTCAACCATACAACTACATGTTGTGATTATTTGTTTTAGCTTGACGAACTGCCCTTTTTATTAGCCTGGGAATTCTGCAATAGTTAGTCGTTGAGAGCTAGCCGGTGGCAATTAGGATTGGCAGGGTTCCTTCAGTCTGCCCGCAAAACCCTCCTGGCGTCCAATACTAGTTCATAAGTTAGTTAATATAAGATAGGTTTAGAACACGATAGTTGTAATATAGTTTATTAACTTGTAATCGTGTAGTATCATTTTCTCTCACCGCAACCCATAACAAGATAGGTTAGCTATTATTTTACTTCTCTAAAATTACTTTCTGCTAAAAATTAAATTTTCAATACAAGCTTTTCTGTTGACTGTTCTTTTTGTTGACTATCTAGCAATGTCATCCAACCTACATAATAATAATAATAATAATATTGCGCCCATCTCATTTATATTATATGGTACCAAAGGCCTCTTCATGTTGGCTTCAGCCCCATGAATGCCTTTCAAATGACCGGGTCCCCATGGGCCCGTGATCGGAAATCCGTACCAACATAATAATAATAATAATAATAAATTGTTTATTTAGGCAATGATCCCATTATGAAGAATTACAATTACATTTACAGTTAGTATTTACTCCGACCACTGGAAGTGGGTGAAATTCGATTTTTAAGATTTGACCCGTATATTGCAAGTTAAATATAAGCTTGTAATAGTAATTGTCCTCTGCGAAGAATTTGTTTAGATATCGCTTTCTGGCGGGAACTTTCCATTTTTTCGGGATAAAAAGTATCTATTCTAAGTAAAAGTAGTAAGTATCTTAGTCTAAGTTATAGTCTATCTGGGTGCCAAATGTTATTCAAATCCGTTGAACTGTTTTTGCATGATGGAGTATTAAACATTTAAACATCTAAACTTTTGCATTTGTAAGTTTCTTTCCCAAAGGTATCAGTGTTGTAAACGTTTACATTCTTGTGCTATCTGATTAATGTCCAGTATGAAATAAATAGGGCGAAAGTCTTTCATTAGTACTATTTCCTCACAAAGAGCAACCACAGTTTTAAGTAATTACAATTTATTTGACTGAAATGGCATAATATCCAACGTACGTATGTTTGGTGTATGCAGCGGGCGTGCGACCGCAGTGCCGCCGCAAACACGTCGAGCTTGGCTGTCGCTGCCGCTGTCGCTGTCGGCTTATCTACACAGCTATCGACCAATGTGTTATTATTATGACATACAAACCTTTAAAGAAATGACCAAACAGGTACGTAGATCGACGCATATTCCTGACCATTGTCAAGCAATGCGATGTTGCTATGCCTTTTTCTGTCAAAACATTTCACTGTGGGTCACAGTTCAGTCAGTTCGATAGTGCAGTCAATCGAGACCCGCTTGTAAAAGTTACCACAGCAAATAACGTCCATGTTTTCTCGGCGTAGATTGAGTCTAGTGTTCACCAGATCATACGTAGGTACGTAATAGTTAAAAATAATTTGAAAAACAAAACATTTTTCTGGTGCCATTGATGCTTGAATGGCAATATACACCGTTGGCCTATAGAGGCCATCTACCATCACCATCAGGCTATCTACCGTGATTATATTACCACAATTTTATTTGTGATGATTTGCAACAAAAAATTGGATGGTATTCAGGTTATTATTAAGAAAATTTAGAGTGATATAATTAGCCAGCTTCATCGTTAAGTGCAAGATACGTTGGAGCTAACGAGCAGGTAGTGGGATCCTGTCACAATAACAGCCAATCATTTGATTAGACGACGCAGGCTTGCTACCACCGGATAGTTGGGAGACTAAGTAATTAGAAGCACGTTATATGTCACTGTTTCTCAGTCTTGGTTATGTAGGAAGTCTAGGATTAATGCAGGTGAAGCAATGTGACCTGCCAGGCCCGGACTGGCTGTGGAGCATACAGATTGGGTATATCACTGATGGGTGATGGCCCAGACGCTTGGTTACTAGTCTGTGCTAATATTTTGTTCGAATGCCAAACGCGATGATGTAAATGATGCAATAGTTGCTTTGGCACTGACAATTTAACTAAGGATGATATGATAGTGCTTTTATAGGCTACTAGAAAAAACTCTCTAGCCTCATTCAGGAAGCACACAAACATCTGATAGCGACATCTATCGGAGAACAAAAGAAACGATCCGGTTCTACAATGTTTAAGTATAGGTTAAAGCCAAATTAAAGCTTTTTGTCGTCGTCGCCCACTGTCGCCCAACGCCACTCTCGCGGCTTAATATCAAACCCCAATCAGAATAGGAAGGAACTCAAACGCCAATTTTACACAATGGCATGAAATAACTGTTGTGATTTGGTACAGTCAAGTGTGCAGATAAATAAAGAACAAAGGAGAAGTATTTGTTGATCGAATGCCAAGCGTAGGTAGGTATATTTCCGAAAAGCACGTGAATTCAATAGGCTGACACAAGTTAAATGATAAATAAATGAAGCACAAAACAATACAACTCAAATGAAACGTTGGCGCCCACTAATTAATACTGCATATCAACAAATAATAAAAAGTGGTCAAGCGTGAGTTGGTCTTAGGGTAAAAATAAAACTTTGTAACTTGTTAGTCAGCGGTTGTACGTACTTTATGAACTTAAAGAGGTAGTCAGCTTGATTTTTTGAGATGTGCGGACCTCTCGGTGGTAAATTATAGTAGCAGATATTATCTATGAATAATACGAATATTTCTTCTCGAGTCTTGGATATCCAATATGTATTTAAGTATGTTTATCCGTTGCCTAATACCCATAGCATAAATGCCTACTTTGGGTCAATTGGTGTGAATTGTCCCAAGATATTTATTTATTTAATCGTCATAGTCCTTTGGGTCTGTTAAAGTATTTATTTTTTCGAGTAAAATAATAATTAAACACACATACATACGTTCGGAAACTTCGCTCTGGTATTGTATCAAAAATAATGAGATTCTCAAGCGAACCAACATACCCGAAGAATAGCAAAGCATAAGTGGCATTGGGCGGAGTAAATCGCTCGCTGGATTGATGGCCGTTAGGGCCGGATAGTTTTCGAGTGGCGATTGCGTACCGGAATACAAAGCAAAGGGCAGGTTTACGCAATATCTCGAGAAGACCAAGAGTGTTTGTGTAGCTGTATTCCAGGTAGGTATAAGCATAGTCATTTATTGTCGTGCTACGATGGACTCCATGGAACAATGTGTTATTAACCTTGCTTGTTCGTTCTGAAGCGATAAGGCTGCTGACTGCCTATTCCTTACTTTGTATTTTTCTCAATGCCATTCTGTATTGTGTGCTATAAGATATTTAATAGAGTCTTGTACCATTCCATGTTCTCTTTCTTGTTCCTCATTATCTGAGGAACCGCAAACAATAAAATGATCTCACTAAATACCAAACAAACGCACTGAAACTCACTCAAAGGTTAACAAGAGAGAACATGATCCCTATAGGAGATAAGTTTTCCTTTGTACGTCTGTTTCTCTTGTTATCTTCTAATGTTATGTTTTTTTTATGTACAGTTAACATAAACTTCGTATGATTTTCTACTTATAGAACCAAACGTTTCATTGTCGTCTCTAATTACGGAGAGAGTAAATACCTAATATTGTTTCGTTTTGGCTTAAGTAAATAAGCTTACAGAACGCTCAAAGCAGTATCGGTGCGGAAACTGTAAAGTTTGTTCCATTTATATTTTTTCAATGTGCAGTTGGATCATTCTCAAAAAAGTGGCACCGCTGAATTAATTTTGCATTATTTTAGAAAGTACTAAATTTCGCATTTATTTTTTTAACTATCGTTAGAAATATAGTCAAATAATGGATATCACGTAAAGGGAAGTAATTTATATCATTATTTTAGAAGATACAGGTATTTGAAAATATGTGGTGAACAGGTGAACGACATTGATGTCAGGTGGACGACTATATGGTAGGCAGGTGAAGGACACGGGTGTCAGGTAAACGACAATGGGTGCAGATTAAATGCAAACTACAAGAAATTGATAGCGAGAGCTTTATTTTTAATTTTGTTATTACGTATCAAATACACCATTAAACTAAATAAAAACAAAAAGAAGTGTCTTCCTTGATACAAATAATTGTTTACTTCTTTAAATGACTTATTATTAAAATCAGGTGAATGACGCATGAGGCAGGTGAACGACAATTCATTGAAACTTATGTGCTGCATACCAACGGCAATTTAATTTTATGCCCAAAATGCTTTACATCATTTTGAAAAAGAGCTGATAGGCTTCAAACTAGTCCATTGATTTTTAGCAAACATACATAGCTAAGAACCAATTCAAGGAGACGTGATTTCAGGTAAAAAAAAAACGCATCATAATCTGTCCACCCGTTCGAGTCCTACGATGCCACACAGACTCACAGACAGACAGGCATTGGCGTCAACTTATAACACCCCTCTTTTTGCGTCGGGGGATAAAAAAAAGGATATTGATACAAGAATATTTGGTATGCAGTATATAAGTTTCAATGAATTGTCGTTCACCTGCCTCATGCGTCGTTCACCTGATTTTTTTAGACAGGTGGACGACATACAGGTGATGGACAAAATGACGGTTATTTCATCAATACTAACTTAAACACTAGGTTAATGAACTGCATATTTATACACGTAAAAGTAAACCACGTTGCACATGCTATACATTAAATCCAAAGCAAAAGTTCAATCGATCATCAAATTATGAAATACAGAAGAACGACCACTTACCCATTACAAACTCCCGCTTGCGTAAGGAGTTCGTTTGCAACTCTTGACAGCGGCACAACAACGAGGTGTTACTTCAAACAGCGTTAGCTGGTAACCGAAGGTCTCGATTCATGCGGGGTAGGGCGGGTATTTCGAAATAGTATTATCACAGCGGTAGTTTCTGTCTTATGACAGGTGAGCGACAAAAACTGCCGTGGACAAACTTAAATTGCTAATAATTATTTTTATAAGTATATTATTACTATTCCACAGTATAGTTTTAAATCATGATCATATATGTAAATAAAATAAATTACTCGGACTAAGTTATATTAATAATTTATACGTTTTTATTAACTCGGAACACAAGTCCCTCGCTTTGGGACACTGCAGGTGAGCGACAAACCCCACTTACAAACAGACTTAATGACTAATAATATACCTACATTTATTTTAAAGCGATTGGCCTCTATTTAAAAAGTGTCTTTAAATGTGTATTGATAATTCAATTATAAGAATAACGCTTAGTGAAAAAAAGTCCTAAGAGAAACCCATTGACAGGTGGCGGTGCCACTTTTTTGAGAACGACCCAGTTATACCTACACAAATCGGAACAACACAAATATATTCCACGATGCGCCACTGCACTGCTGTCGTAAAAAGTGTGGAGCGAAAGAGGCTTTCGTCGAGCAGCAATTTTCACCTTATTTACTAGATAATCATCATCATCATCATCCCAGCCTATAATAAAAGTCCCACTGCAGGGCACAGGCCTCCCCTCAGAACGAGAAGGCTCGGGCCGTTCCCTCGCGGGCCCAGTGCGGATTGGGAACTTCACTCGCTCCATTGAATTTCTTCGCAGGTGAGTGCAGGTTTGCTCACGAAATTTTCCTTCACCGCGAACCTCATGCTAAATTTCAAGTGTAATTTCATACGTAAATTCCAAGAAAACTTATAGGCTCGAAACCATGACCCTCTGCTTGAGAGGCCATAGGTCAAAACATTTCAAACCAACTACGGTTTTTTTATTTATTTGATACTGTTAATGATATGGCATTTATGGTTAGAACGTCTGCCTAATTCCTTAGTTGGTTGGAGCTCCAATCCGGGCCTGCTGAGCACCCGGGGCGACTCGGCCGCAGCACGCAGGCTTTGATTAACGCACCGATCCGATACGACACCGCCGACGATAAACACACCGGACGATAATGACAGTTGCTATCTAGACTGTACGTTTAAACTGAAAGAAATTGCGTGTGTGCATTTCATAATGCGCGAGAGTGGCGCTAATATGAAGGGTACACGGAAAGTACATGTCTATAGACACCTTTTTTGAAAAATGTAGAGTTCGCAAAGTACTTTAACTTTCCCTTGGATTAAATTGATATTTGAAAATAACATACATATATTTTTTCACTTTTAAAGAAATGGTTACCATAGTAATTGGCATTGATCACTTTTTTACAATGTGGTCTAATTCCAAAACCATTTCGAGAAATAGGTTTATTAAATCATTTTATAACATTGTAGTAAAAAAATATTAAATGACCGTGTGTATTTTTGCAAAATAATGTTTGACCTTTGTTTGACCTTTCTGTGGGCATTAACTTTGAAATTCTTTACAACAAGAAAAAAAAAGCCGTTCGTCTAGTTTCTCTATACCTACTATTCTCTGTCACTTCGACGTAGTTATCATCTGTCAGTTTAAGGATACTATTTTGAAAAACATTCTTCGCGTTTTTTATATTTTAATAATGGATTTATACAGGAAGTGTTTCATTCCTACCTTGTGGAAATGATTCTGTCAATAGCCCAAACAAATTAATTGTTCGCATTAGAGAAGATTTACAAGAGAAGTGGCAAAGTTAATTCAAAGTTTACAAGATGTACAACTTATTGTTGCGAGGATCATTTTATTGTAAGTATGGATTAAATCCGCCAAAAAACTTTCAAGCGAACACTTCTGACCATTTTATTTTATACGTACAAAAATACTATAGCCGTAAATCGTTTTTTTTACCTATTATCTTGGAAGAATCGGCAACTTTAGTGTTATTGTTATTGTAATGTAAAGTGACATTGTCAGATGACAACTAACCATCGATTGTGACACATTTTTTTGTCATTATGTCTGTGGTTTGTATAGTCGGGGTAAAAAAAGGTTCGTCACTTTTCGACCTTAATTCGTTGACATAGAGTCGAAAAGTGACGAACCTTTTCTTACCCCGACTATACACAGATTCTACCGCGGCATGTAATTTACGAGAAGTCGTATCTCAAATTTTCAATAAATTATAAAAAAATATTGGAGTGATGAATTGCTGAAATATTCAAGTTAGTTTCTTAAAATGCTCTATATTTTCGATAAAAAAAAATAAAAAGGGGGGGTTAGAAAAAATGAACAATCCCAATTGTTCGTGATAACTAACATTCAAACCGCTATAGCTCAAAAAGTTGCTTAGGCGATCAGACATGTTTTCCGTGAACCTTTCATACGGTCAAGTCAGTAAAAAACAGTTTTGTTTGTAGAATGCCGTAGAATTATTTTGTTTATTAGTAAGTACGTTTTTTGTCTATTAGCAAGTTCGAGAATGTTCCATAAGTGAATTTTGTGACCCTTTATGCGGACAGATTGATTTAAAATTTGGCCCCATGGCAAGGCTTATTTGTGCAGTAGTTACCTTCAACAACAAAATGTAATTTATTGAAATTAACTGAAGAGCACCGCATTGAAAGAGACGAAGTCAATGAACTTTCAAAGTAAACTTCCCTACATTTTTATTGAAACTTTCAATTAAATTACAATGCTCCCCGTTTCTTGGGCGTTCTAATTAAATTGGCAACTAGTTCGCAGAGCATGTACTAATTTGATAGTGTCTTTGATGCTCGTACCTGACCTAAAAGTTTATTTGCACCCTCAAAGGAACTCGTTCTACAATCGGAGTAACAAAATTGTTTCCATCATACTTTCTACTGTCTCTCGAAATTGTCTACTATTGTCTAGTGTACATAAACCTATCATAAACTTGCTATTGCTACTAGTTAATAATATAGTTAGTAAGTATTAGTTTGTGATTGGATGCTAAGATATTTGAATGTTTGTTAATCAATCGCTCAATAAAAATTGGCGTACCTACAGGTGGACAAATATCTGGATTGAGACATAAAATACGTAATACGGTAATGCGTTCTACCGTGATAATATTTTAACTTTAAACAAGAATAGAGGGCGCTGTCCAAGAACGTTGAAGTACTTCGGCTTTCAAGTTTTCGTGTTAACTTCGTCTGGAATCTATAGATGGCGTTCTCCGAGCAAACGTTACGCTTTAAAAATGTTACCGTAACGTTTCTTTATGAATTTACGGTACGGGCAAAGTCGCGATATTAAACTAGTATTATTATAAACTGCAAATTTTCCGTAAGTATTGGTTGACACTGTAAAATAAAGTTGTTGCAAGAAAAATACTACTAAT
Organism: Archips xylosteana; assembly: GCA_947563465.1. Lineage (NCBI taxonomy): Eukaryota > Metazoa > Arthropoda > Insecta > Lepidoptera > Tortricidae > Archips > Archips xylosteana. The sequence goes on from OX387349.1 coordinate 13,403,938, forward strand.
TCAATGGCAAGACATAAGTTATTTAAGTCCAAAGGTGCCTAAATTAATGTAAGTATTAAAAGCCTATGTCAAAAAACTTCTGGAAAAAAGTCGAATTTAGAAAATAATGTAACATAATTAAAGTACAGCTCTATTGGCAATAATATTCAAAGAAGCACAAACATTTAACAGGCTGAATGCATATTCAACGTCAGTACCCTCTGGGTTCAGAGGATCCGCACAAAGTACGTACTCGTTGGTAGCATGAATGTAGGAAGCGGAAGTTCGAATTTAAAGCAGCCGCGCGGTTTACAACGCCTGTAGCTTGAATAACTTACTTTAGACTTCCATTGTGATTTCGGGACATGTTATCCCTGCTTTGGTGCCGTGTGACCAGGATAATGATGCCGTTAATACTCTGGTTTGTTTTCGAATTACTACTTGCATCGTTATTATTATTTTTAAAGTAGAAATAAATTCAGATAAAAATAATCAGTCTGGCTGATATCTTTATATTTTTTTTACAAAATATACTTACATATCAGTTCTCAAAATATAATTGTAAATATGAATGACACAACAGAACCATTTTTTTGTTTAAAATCGTAAAATAAAAGTTGGTTCCCCGGAAGAATTAAAAGATGAGTTTTTATAACCATAAGTACGAAAATATTATATACCCTTTTGCAGAAAGTATTTAACTCTTGCATTGCCATCAGATTTTCACAAGCATACCAAATTTCAAGTAAATTGGAGCATTGGAAGTAGGTAAATATACTTATAGAAAATAGATTTGTTCGATTTTAAGACATTTTTATCTTCACCTGGAACTTAATAAAACGATGTTAATACAGCTAAAAAAAAATTAAATAATAAATAAAACCTCCTTCAAAAAACATCCAAAAAACTATGAAATAATAATTGAACCGAACCGACCACAAATAAGCATGAAAATATCTTTCTTCTAATCTGTTAGAAGTCGGTGCCTCAGCTCGAGCCAGCAGGAGTGGACCTAGTAATCTAATTTACCTACTATCTATAGGGCTTCTACACCACTGCTGGCTCGTGCTGAGGCACCAACTTCAAACAGATTAGAAGAAAGATATTTTCATGCTTATTTTGTGGTCGGTTCGGTTCAATTATTATTTCATAGTTTTTTGGATGTTTTTTGAAGGAGGTCTTATTTTTTATTTAAAACTTTTATTTTTTGCTTTTTAGTTGTTTCTGTATAAAATAGATATGCGTAGGATAAAATCATCAGTTTGACTTCGAATTAAGTTTATGTTGAAAATCCTATTTTTAATGCTCGACAGGGTTGTGTCTTTTTATTAAAGAATTCCACGATACTTTCTGAATGCAAATGCTCGACTTGTCACCGAAAATACTAAAATCGCTATACATTTCTCTTGAATTTTTGAGGAGTTTCCCATCATCATCAGAACTGGATTTTGGTAACAACGAGACCAACCTTGAAGCATGTGCTTTCAAACAACGAAAAAATTTTCCAAATCGGTTCATAAATGACGGAGTTCTGAGGTAACACACGTTAAAAAAAAAGTGATAGATTTAGTGGAAATAAACTATTATTTTATAATAATCTGGTTTTATTTCAGTAACAAAAGTACACTCGCATTTGAATGTCACAGAGTATAGCTATATATTGATATAAAAAAAAGAAACGTCTAGTTAGTAGAAAAGTGACATTACTTAAGGGCGCGAAATTTAAGTTCAACACTCCCTCTAAATTTAAGCCTTGAGAAAAAAAAATTAAATGACTATTAAAAAACTTTTAAACAAGTTACACTATTAAGATATTCTGACATATCACTCAGAAATAGAGATATAATTGAACATTCCAAGTTTAGATCTGAAGAATTGAAATTTATCTTTTGACAATGCTTTAGTGAATATATCTGCATATTGATAAGCAGTGCTTACAGATTTAAGATCTATAATTTTCTGAAAATATTTTTCTTTTATGAAGTGATACTTAATATCAATATGTTTACATCGTTTATGGAAATTTACATTTTTGATAACACTGATAGCACTTTGATTGTCCAAATGTAAACACATAGTGTCTTGTTTATATTCACCAATATCACATAGGAATTGTTTTATCCACATAGCCTCTTTGGTTGCTGCACAGGCTGCCATGAATTCGGCTTCTGTTGTCGACAGAGCAACTGTCTGTTGTCGTTGGCTGGACCATGTCACAGCTGCACCATTTTTAATGAAGACGTAGCCTGTGACTGAGCGTCTTGTGTCAAGATCGTTTGCATAGTCAGCGTCACTGTAACCAGTAACTGCTGCTGGTTCTGATGACGATGAGTAGTAAAGTCCGTAATCTTTCGTATCTTTTAGGTACTTGAAGATCTTCATGACGGCATTCCAGTGTGTTTTATTATAGCAATTGAAAAATCTACTCACCAAGCTCACGGCAAACATAATCTCAGGTCGACTCACTGTAGCCAGGTGCATAAGGGAACCCACCGCTTCTCGGTATGGAGTGTTTTTCTCTGGTTCTCCATCTCCTTTTTGTAGCTTGACATGAGGGTCCACCGGAACACTGTTGGGGTTAGCGTCATTCATATTAAACTTGTTCAACATTTGTTCAACATATTTGGTCTGGTGTATAAAAATACCATTTCTGAGTATTTCAATTTGCATGCCCACAAAATTACTTGGTGTATCCAAAATTTTTACTTCTAATACAGATCCTAATTCTTTAGTTATTTCTTTCAGAGTGGATTCACTTTTAGAAAATAACAGGCCGTCATCCACATACAGACAAAGGTAACATTTCTCATTGTTGACTTGACCAACATAAACACATTGATCTGCTTTGCTGTTATTGAAACCAAATTTCTTTAAAATTGAGTCAAATTTCTTATTCCAGCAACGGGGGGCTTGCTTTAAACCATACAGTGACTTGTTGAGCTTACATACCATGTTGGTTTCGCAAGACAGACCTTCAGGTGGAGACATAAATATGGTCTCTTCAAGTTCACCGTATAGAAATGCAGTTTTGACATCAAGTTGCATAATTTTAAGTTTATTTTGGACAGCCATAGACATTAATAAACGTATAGAATCATACCTCACAGTTGGAGCGAAGGTTTCTGTGTAGTCAATACCTACTGTTTGTGCGAATCCCTTAGCACAAAGTCTTGATTTGAACCGTGGACCCGTTGACTCCTCCTTTATCCGGAACACCCATTTGCTTCCAATAACTTTGGCGTTTGGAGGTTTTTCCATCAATATCCAGGTTTCATTTTTCTTGTGGGCATCAAGTTCTTCATTGATTGACTTTATCCATTCATTTTTGTTCATTGAATTTACTGCTTCTTCATATGTTTCAGGAACATCGGATGAGAGTAAACACAGGTAAGTATTTTCTTCAGTACAAGGTAAGTTCAAATTTTGACTTTTTGTTTTATTTCTAGGTCTCAATGTGATTCTGCTGATTGTAGGAGAATCAATACTGGTGTCAGGTATGTATTCACTGTCTGAAGCAGATCTGTTTCCTTTCACCGTTTCATATGAACTATCTGAATATGTCTCTTCGTCAATCAAGCTGTCCTCTTCTGCTTCTTCAGTTTTCTCTTTTTCCTTTGCAGTATCCTTCTCAGACAATTCTGTCGGAACAAAGTCTCTCTTCACTGAGGATTCAAGAAATGTAGCATCTCTGCTCTTTATTACTTTTCTGGAATTAGGTAATATGAATCTGTAACCTTTAGTGTGGTCACAGTATCCGATGAAAATCATTTTATGAGCCTTTGGATCCCATTTTCTACGTTTTTCCTTAGGCAGGTGAACCATTGCTTCACATCCGAATATCCGCATGTGATTCACACTCGGTTTCCGTCCGGTCCACATTTCCATAGGGGTCTTGAACAATAAGGACTTGGTTGGGGAACGGTTAATGATATAGGCAGCAGTGTGTATTGCATCTGCCCAATATAGCTTTGGCAGACCAGCGTTGAGTAGCATGCACTTCGCTTTCTCAACCAGTGTCCGGTTCATACGTTCCACAGTCCCGTTCTGTTCGGGTGTGTATGGTGTGGTTGTTTGATGGATGATTCCAGCACCTTTCAGATAATCAGTGAAGGCCTTGTTATCATATTCAAGTCCATTGTCTGTACGAAGAACCTTTATATGAGTATCCAACTGATTTTCAACTTCTTGCTTGAATTCTTTGAATTTATCGAGTACTTCAGACTTGTTGCGAAGAAAGTATACGGAAATCTTCTTGGAGTATTCATCAAGGAAGGTTAAGAAGTATCTGCTTCCACCAAGAGACTGAATTTCCATTGGCCCACATACATCGGAGTGAACCAATTCAAGGTGTTTGCTGACCCTTGATCCTTCACTTTTAAAAGGTAGCCTTGTCTGCTTACCTTCCTTGCAGGTTATGCATGTCAGATTTTCTGTTTTTCCTGAGAAAGTTACATGCTCTGTACTATCACTCATTTTCTTTAAACTTTGCAAATTAAGGTGTCCCATCCGCTGGTGCCAACGATAAGCATCTTGTTCTTGTTCAACACTAGACATGTGCGCCAGGCCTCCAGGCATGTTCAGCCGGTACATGTTGTTTACAATGCTTGCGGTTGCTACTGTTTGATGCTTGCTGTTCATAATCACACAGCCCGAGTTATCAAATTTTACTTGGCCTCCAGTTTTTATTATTTGGCTGACAGATAACAAATTGGTAGCCAATTCAGGAACATATAAGACATTTGTGAACAGAATCTTATTCTCATGTCCTTTGTGGTCATAAATATCTAAGCTCACATCACCTGAGCTATGCACAGATAACACTTTGTTGTCAGCAACTCTAATATTCTTGGTTACAGGAGTTGTTTCGTTTAGAAATATATTCTTGTTCTTGGTCATATGTGCCGAAGCACCTGAGTCTATATACCAAGTATCGTCATAATGGGATGACGCAACAAACACAGCGGCATAAGAAGAGCTAGATTTTTGTGATTTGTTCTTGGGTTTTGTTTTATTGCATTCAGGGCTTTTATGGCCATATTGATTGCACGAATAACATCTCGGACCCTTGGAGAACTTCTTAACATTGTTATGAAACTTCTTATTGACAGCAAAAGCTGTAGTGTTGTTTTCAGAGTTTCTAACGTCTTGCAATAATTTTGCCTTTACACTATCTGCAGTTATCTTTGTGCCAGAGCTTTCAATGGCTATAATCATCGGCTGATATGATTCAGGTAGACCGGAGAGTAGCAAGGTTCCGAGCCACTCGTCATCCACTTTGAAGCCTATGTTGCGGAGCTTGTGAGCCGTTGACATGATTTTGCTCACATATTCCTCTATATTTTGACATCCACTGAGCGATGTGTTACATAAGTCACGCAGCAGGCCAACTCGGCGTGTAAGTCCGGAGTCGTCGAATGCCGCGGCCAATTTATCCCAAACTCCTTTGGCCGTGCTTTCCTCTTGAATATGTACGTAGTTAATTGGATCAACCAGGAGAATTATCTTTGTTTTCGCTTTTATATCACGTTTCGGATCTACGGTTGACCCCGGCTCAACCTCAATGCAATTCCATAGTTCTTCGTGTTGTAGGTATGTTTTCACTGCGAATTGCCAAGTCGAATAGTTTTCACGGCCAGTTAACTTCTCGATTAATGCCAGTGAATTGTTCGATGCCATTTTTATTCGTTATAAACACTTTGGTTGTACACGAAAAAACAGTTTTTGCAGCCACGTTTTTTTGAGGTTATGTTCACTACTTATTGTCTTTTTTTCACTATTTGCTTCTTGGAAAACACTCGCTCAACGTCACTGGACTATTCTGGGCCCTTAACCTGATAGATTTAGTGGAAATAAACTATTATTTTATAATAATCTGGTTTTATTTCAGTAACAAAAGTACACTCGCATTTGAATGTCACAGAGTATAGCTATATATTGATATAAAAAAAAGAAACGTCTAGTTAGTAGAAAAGTGACATTACTTAAGGGCGCGAAATTTAAGTTCAACAAAAAGAACATACAACCGAATTGAGAAACTCCTCCTTTTTTGAAGTCGGTTAAAAATATGAGCTACCAGAAACATTTCGCAGGGGCATGCCACACTTTAATCGAACTATTATCATGTTACTTGTTCATACTATAATGAACTAAAACAATTACTTTGCTCACCCGCGACCTTACAATAGTTACGTTTATGCAAGAAATGTGTGTTCATGCAGTTCCTCCACCTCCACACTGTACGAACACACACAAATCACATAAACACAACTATCACCACCACCAAGCTACACTGACGCGTTTCGAACTCAACCAGAGCTCATCTTCGGAGTTACCACAACCGTATGCTATGCTACCAAATGTTAAACTGGGTTAATGTTTGGGTTTAACATTTGGTAGCATAGCATACGGTTGTGGTAACTCCGAAGATGAGCTCTGGTTGAGTTCGAAACGCGTCAGTGTAGCTTGGTGGTGGTGATAGTTGTGTTTATGTGATTTGTGTGTGTTCGTACAGTGTGGAGGTGGAGGTACTGCATGAACACACATTTCTTGCATAAACGTAACTATTATAAGGTCGCGGGTGAGCAAAGTAATTGTTTTAGTTCATTAATATGGACCTCCGCAAAGTAACGCCTGATTCAATAAGTTATAAATTAAAAAATAAATCATACTATAATCTCAAAATTATAGAAAGAAAACATAAGAGAGCTGAAATTCCACAAAGAATTTCCCGTTATGACGTAAATAAGGACCGTTTGCAAAATCTCACGGGTTAAGGGATTCGTTTACAGGGGTAAAGCCACGGTCGTAAGTTAGTTATCATCATCATCATTTCAGCCGAAAGACGTCCACTGCTGAAGATAGGCCTCTCTCAAGGCTTCAGATCGGGCCTGCACCATCCGCAACCAACGCGTTCCCGCAACCTTAACCAAGTATATAGACATGGGATGATGATGATAACCAAGTAAGTTAGTACGCATCTATTTTAAAGTACATATAACAACTCTAATAATTAACTATGTTTGTGTCGACAGTATTCTTAGTCAACACCCTTATTTACGTGTAGCCATCATTGAAACCGGTTTCGTATTTCTGACTCTATGTAGACAACGTTCAGGTTGAAATGTAATAGTTTCCAAGCTCGTTAAAAGCCTTTTGTTTTAGTAACTTAGCTCAAAACCACACGTGTCGCTTAAACGTCTAATTATGGCTGAAAAGCGTGTACTCTTTGTATGCGCATCCTAAAAAGGTTCTACGCGAACTAAAACAATGCTATTCATGTACTTAATTGCATAGACAGTGTAACCTGGCGCGTGATTAAAAGTTCTCACTTTTTCGTCATGGCAGACATTCATTGCAACATGAATGGCTTTTGAAAGAAAACTCGGTTCATTTTCTACAAATGCGTAGTTTGGTTCGTTTTGTACAATGACGTTTTTTATCGTTTTTTCCTGTTCAGTAAGGATGTTGTGTCGTGAATGAATGTTGAAAGTCATGGTAGCCTATTGGTTGGCCTATGGCTTCTCAAGCAGAGGGTCGTAGGTTCGAGCCCAGGCTCGCACCTCTGAGTTTTTTGTGTCTGAAATTACATTTTGAAATTTACCATGAGCTGAAGGAAAACCTGCACATACCTGAGAAGAAATTCAATGGTGTGTGTGAAGTTCCCATTCCGCACTGGGCCCGTGTATGAATTACGGCCCAAGCTATACCCAAGCCCACTCATTCTGAGACGAGGACTGTACCCAGCAGTGGGACGTATTTAGGCTAGGATTATGATGATGCTGATGATGATGAAGAATGTTCTAGGTTTTGACAAGTACTAGTAACATTGGTATCTGAAGGATAATTTAAGTATCTTTAAGCCGCCGTCGACGTGATTGTTATCTTTCCAATCCCCTTTGCAAAAAGTCTCAGATAGTTTAAATCAACTGCTCCTGCTACAGGCACTAAAACAAGAAATCAAGATGGAATCGCTTGTCGACATTATCTTGGCAAGATTTATGTAACATTTACCCAATAGTTGAAGTCACAACTTTGTAAGTTCGTTTTGGCAAATTGCCAACATCCTAACATGTGTTCTAAACTTCTAATCATGTTCCTTATAGACACGATACATTTTATTCGTAGAAAACTAACAATAAATATGCATTACACTATAATATTATAAAACACCGTTTCTGATCTGAGCCAGTTGGAATAATGTTTATAACGAAATTCTGTGAAACTAAATTTTTTAATCTAAATTACTGCTTGGAGTATTCGCTACTTTTCTATTTAATTCTGCATTTCTGTTGTTCTAGTTAAGGAAATTTTGTAACTGTTGCATAATAAAATAATATCACGTAATACAATTGTGTTTTGCTATTTTAAACAACATAAACCCGCTAGCATGTATGAAAAGACTAATGTGTGTTGCGGAAACGAAAGATAAGCACGTCAGTATCATATCATAACAGGTGGAAACAAATAGTCTCTGCTTATCCCTTTGCTGGAAAGGAGGCGTGACTGTATGTATAATAATTGTGTGTATGTAATGTAATACATCAATACAAAATCGTTTATTCTCGTCAGTCATGAGATCGCCGTCTGCAATGAAACAGCAAAAAAAAACCATAGGAACTTGTATTCCTTTTATTCATTGTATTGGTCTTGAATTAAATGTGTCTTGGACACCTGGGTGACCTAAACGTGGGTGCGGCACCTGACCTGTACCACCTCAGCGATTCTGAGCAACCTTTCACAATTTATATCATACAGATGTTTTTTTAATAAAAATCGAGACACATGGTATTAAAAAGACATTTCTCCAAGTTTTTCTATCCTATCAGAAATATCTGGTAAAATGCATTCAAAGAAAACCTCGGATTGAAATAGGTTAATAAGAGTCAGCAAGTCCGGGCGCTCGCTAAGCCGTGGCTACAGGGACAAAATTTATAACCCTGGATTTTCAACGCTAGTTCATGCCACCCAAAGTACGAAATATGCAAGAAAAAACCATTACTGTACTCTACGAGCTTAATGTACCGGTTACTTACGTGAAGACACTAAGCATAGACGGCAACGTAGTTAATGAGGCCGTACGGAAACTTGAACAGTTCCGACAGGTTGAAAGCGTATCGCTGAGCTATGATGCCGATACAAGTTACAGACCCTGAACATAATATGCGGGCTCTACTAGTATGTACCTACACTCCATAAACTTTCAAATAGCATACAATTTAATTGAGCCCAAACATACCTCTGAAGCATATCAGTAAGACTTTTTAGTTATTAAGTCTTAGGAATGCTATAATTCGTTGGACGTGTGATGTAATATTTCACAAATTAGCATCGATGAAGTATTTACGTTTCCGTCAGAATCTGGCTTTTAAATAACAATGTCGTACTACCGAGCACATAATCTAAAGCATAATCAAGTTAAGGCTGTTTTCTTATCGCGTCCCACAACGCTGTGAGTATTGACATCGATGTATTATTGTTACATGTAAATTTCACACTAATTGTCTAAATATATAGATCACAATACATACTTAATTTAAGAAATTAATATTTTACTAAGTTCAGTAACTTGAAGTGAGCTATAGTTGGCGTATTCGCTTCCATAATAATATACCATTTCCTTTTATAGACTATCACATCAATTGAGTGGGTACATACTCATAAATTATTAAATACGTAGTATAATTTCATGAGTGAGGCTATTATAGAAATACTAGCTGGCCCGCCAAACGTTGTTTTTGTTATAAAATAGCCTACGCCTACGACCTATTCTCAGACCTACCGAGTATAGACAAAAAAGTTTCATAAAAATCGGTCAAGCCATTTCGGAGGAGTTCGATAGCAAACACCGTGACACGAGATTTTTATATATTAGACTAGCTGTTGCCCGCGACTCCGTCTGCGAAGAATAGGGGTATAAAAAGTAGCCTACGACCTATTCTCAGAAGAAAAAAGTTTCATAAAAATCGGTCAAGCTGTTTCGGAGGAGTTCGATAACAAACACCGTGACACGAGATTTTTATATATTAGATTTATATTCTGGATGCAATAGACATAATCTGCGATATATACTTAGTGCTAAATCAATAGAAAAACAAAAGCATTAAAAGGAGTTTCTGATGTACTGTCGACCCGTTTTTATCCCGCATGTGATGGAAGTGGGTCAACCGCTGGTAAACTTCCATACGTGACTAGTTGAAGCGTCTAAAGTACTTAAACTACGATCGGTCCAGCTGCGGAAACGAAGTAATGTTATGTTCCGTTTCCTATTTCGATAATCACTAAAATTTCATCATTAATACAGCAGCAGTGAGCAGAGAGAGTGCTGTGTTCCGGCGTGAAGAGTTAGGCAGCTGGTGAAATTACAGACACAAAAAGCATTCTACCTTAATTCCTAATTTTTTGGGCTGTCAACGCGTTTGCAATCCTATGATATCGCAATACCCATGGGCAGTCGTGATTATCTACTTAAAACTAGGTGAACCTTACTCGTTTGCCACTCTTATTTCTTTTTTACATCAAAACTTGTTAATTTTATGTTTTGTTATTTCTTAGTGTCTAAAAATTACTTTTTTTTGTAAAGTCTGATATTTTACGTTCATTATTTACTTGCGCTTTACTAATTTTGAATGCAGACTAACAATTTTAACCAAATTCATAACTGAAATTGCGTTCCTTTCCTCCCAACATTTCGTGTGGGCATGCCCTAAGAATTAAATGTACCGTTGGATCCGGAATCGCTGAGTTAGTACCGTCCGCAGCCGGAACAGGTGCCACCGCTGCTGCTCTTACAATTCACTAATTTTATAATATCACCCACTACCTTCCAAGCCGTATTAATGTTGTGGTCTTACCTTCTCCTCTTTTCAAAATCCAAAGTTAGGGGAAGTACTTCGTACTTGTAGTTATAGGTGCTTGAAAGGCTTTATTTAGCATGGTGTAGATACTATAATCAGACATTGGGGTTTTCGGTGCGGGAATGATTTGAGAAAGAGTAGAAATTAACAGATAGGTTAGTCTAAGAAAATACCATGCCATGCCTAATTAATAACTACCTACTGCTCTGCGAATTGTATTTTAATTCATTACTGTACTACTTTAGTTTTACTACCAAGCCTTATGAGATAATCATAAAAATAACTTTAATTAATTACACGTAGTAAATTTAGTAGTTGACACGATTTTCAAAATAAATTATTAATATTTTTTCAATATTTGGAACAGTTAATCTGCGGCGTCTTGCTTAATATCTATTTCAAGAACTGAACGATATTTCCACGTCGGCAGTTGTAATAGGTGCTGCCGGTGTGTAAAAAAGTCAACGGTGTCGCATTGTTTTAGTGTCCCAAGTCAAAATGAGCAAAACGGAGCACTTATAATTTTCACTATGTCCGTCCGTCTGCCTGCAGGTTAACACAAAAGAGACGTAATACTAAAAAAATCATATAATCACCAATCTACCACTGTTGTTCAACAGGTTTATAAAAAAGATAGGTTTGCGAAAACAATTTTCCGATTTAGGATTCCATTTGCGAAATATTAAATATTTTAGGTGCGAATTTTTGTTAATGTCAAATAAATGTAAATTACTATGCTAAATGACCGTTTTTGAGTGCAACTCACGACAGTTGAAAAATATCACATACAGCTAAGTAAGTCGTACAAAAGTACCTATTGCATATTTGCCGCACTATAATAGTGCCTACGGAGGTACTGGTAGTGTAGATTTAACGCTGCATATCTAAGTTTATTTACTCGAACTTAACTGAATTAATAGTTTAATTATTCAGTTACGAAGACCGTGGATGGACTACTTGAGATGTTCAAGTCGATGTACTGAGGTACTTTAATTCCCTGCGATGAAAGAGGATCATTAAAATTACTGGATACTTTGCGGGTTTTTAAAATAAAGTGCCGCTGGCGTAATTTAATAAAACTATTTTATATCGACAAACTAAATAAAATTTAACGGGAGATTAAAATCGGTTCTTCTAGATAAGATTAATAAGAAGGTACATGTGTCGTGTATGCCGTGGAAAAAAACTACAAAAACAAATATGTTGAATTTCTCCACTATCATTTCCCAAAATAGGTATTTGTAAAAAAAAGCACACGCAATTTTATTCGTCATCCAAAATACGTACTTATCCGTATCAAAAAACAGATCAAACGGTTGACAGGAAGGGGGCAAAATTTCATTTACTCGATTTGATCTACAAATACCTACACGGCAAAGTGGTGTACTTTCGTTTGGCAAATTACATTTCCCAAAATGATTCATTTGACAAATGTTTCATTTCCCAAATGTTTATTTTTTCTGAAACTGTAAACTATTCAGGATATATTTCAGGACTATTCTGTAGGTTAAGTTAGGTTTGTTTTATAACAATCCTGAAAAGTTTACAGTTTCAGAAAAAATAAACATTTGGGAAATGAAACATTTGCCAAATGTATCAGTTTGGGAAACGTAATTTGTGAAACATTAGTAAACCTAAGCGTAGCGAAGAGTTTTACTAGAAGAAGGACCAACAAACAAGTGTTTCGGACATTTGCTTCCAAAATACCGAAGGGAAAGACGAGGGACGCGGTCGACCCGTTGACTAAAATTGATGCCAAAATTATCATGTTCATTAGTAGCTTAATTAAAAATATTCAAATGAAGGACTTTTTACTTTGGTATGATTTGATATTTTCGCCTGGTTCTCTACATTTTGTTTTTTAACCCCCGACACAAAAAGAGGGGTGTTATAAGTTTGACCGTTATGGGTGTGTGTCTGTCTGTCTGTCTGTCGGTGGCATCATAGCTCTCAAACGGTAAACCGATTTGGATGCGATTTTTTTAATAGAAAGCAGGTTTCTTGGCGATGGTTCTTAGATAAGTTTCATTAAAATCGGTACAGCGGTTTTAAAGTTATCAGCTCTTTTGTTAGCTGCGGAAGGGATCTTAGACGTATAATGGGCATTGACTTGATGTTCAAACACACGAGTGGCATAATTGCGTTGGGGTTTTTAAAAATTTTAATTAATGTTTAGAATATTTTTGGTTAGAAACCCACCTACTTGGGATTTTTTTAACCAAATATTAGTAACACGCTCGTTATATCGGGAAAAGGTTATTAACACAGTTAGTAGAGCTTACTTTTTAAATAGTTTTCATATGTATGTTTTAGTCATTCCTAACATAAACATTTCAAAAGAGTGGGCTATAGTAAAGTTTTTCTATACTTACAAAGGACCTTATCGTATTGCTATTAACCCTTTCAACGCCAACGACACATATAGGTATCACATAGTACAGTGTCAAAGTGATCTTGACACAATGACATAAGATTCAAAGCAGGTTTACGTTTTGTCGAGGCGCGGCGTTGAAAGGGTTAAATATTTAATTCTACTACGAGTAATATTATAAATGCTGAAGCTCGTAAGTGTGGATAATGTGTAATTGTCACTTTTTTATGCTAATACAGCTGGACGGATTTAAATGATGTATGTACCTGGATCTCAAGAAGAATTATGTAAAGGCTACTTTTTATCATAATATTCCCACGTGTCATGTAAAATGCTGAAATCTCAACCGCCAAACTCAGAAACATAAAAAGTTGCACGGGTGTTCTTCATAAAACGTAAATGAAGAGTACGATGTAGGTAAGTTTTGGGGCTTTAATAAAATCTGGAATTTCACCTTCAGTTTTCGCAAGCGAAGCCTTGGGTGAACTAGCAAGATGTACTTAGTTGGAAGTATCGTCCTCACGCTTATGTGGTTAGTATTCCATTGACCCGCATAATGCGGTTCGCGTCATCTTTCCACACTTTATGTTTCCAGTTAGATGCAATCTAGGGCTCTTCGAGGCTAGAGTGAATAGGCTGTCACTGAACCGCTGAGATACACCTTTGGCCTCATCTGCACTTTCTATCAGATCAATAATATCAGGTCAATCAGTATCAGTGTTATGTACAAAAATCTCCGTGCAAAATAATAATAAACGTATAGCTAAACCGTTTTAGGGCTCTCACACAATTCTGCGATGCAATGCGATGCGACGGCGCATCGCAGGAACTAACGATGCGAATTGCTGCGATGCGATTTCGTGCGGTAAGCGCAAGGTTCAAATTACCATCATAGTGAAGGTAACCCGCCTAACTGAGTCCTCGCCGCTCGTCCGCTCTGATGTGCGGGCGGCAGGCACACGAGGCGCGCTCGCTGCCCGCTCCTCTCCAGGCCCCCTTTGTCGTCATACAGCTCAGACCCTGTACCGCCCGGGCGAGGACTCATTTAAACGGTTTAGCTATAAAGTTCGCTAGTTTACCTTACTCGGACCAAACTTCGCTCTCCAAATAAATATAATTCCAGTGCATTCCGGCAATGAAATACCTTATTGAATGTAAAGGTGATTCAATGATCATATAATGGCACACATCATACATCTCCTGACCCAGTAACGTGAAAGGTTTCGTAATACGCGTGCCCATTATGACTGCCTTCACGTAGCGGGCTATTGATTTTTTATTTGGCGATGCTGTGGATAATGGACGCTTTTATGCAAATGCAGATTTCGCAGTGCATTCCGACGCAACGCAAACATGCCATTATAATAAAGGAAGCTATTACTCGTGTGGAGTTTGATTCAGTGCACTTGACTCTTTCAAAATACTTTACATAAGTATTAATTATGGGTAGGTACTCTTCTGTATGCTTAGTGTAAGTTTTACTTCACCAAAATACTTCTCGATCGCGTTTACGTAAAAATTTCAATTCTATAGAAACATGGACGCGCGCGCGCGGAGGTGCTGTCCATGTTTCCATAGTAATTAATTTTTTTACGTAAACGCGATCGAGAAGTATTTTGGTGAAGTATAACTTATACTAAGCGTACTGTAGGGATACGACTTAACGCATTCGCTGACGGCTGTCAGACTCGATATTTCTTGAGGTTCCACTAACGCACATGTGCGTTCAAATGACTGCCAAACTATGACAGCGGCACGGCACTAGGCAAAAGTGACGAAAACGCATATATGCGTTTAACGTGTAACGTGAATGGATGAAGAGAATTGTTTTACATAGTTAGGTTATTTTTTGAATAATAATAATAATAATAATAAAGGCGTAGGGATGTGACGACCCCATCGCCCGCTGGTGTTGTCGTGTCACCAGTGCAGTCAGTCATCGCAGGGCGGCTTGTGGCGAGCTGTTGGTGCGTAGCGACACCACGAACCCGAGACCTCCAGGGGTACACATACACACATGCGCTTATACACACACTCACACACAGTTACACACCCACCCCGCCTCTAGTTTGCCTTTGTTGGCCGCCTAGAGTGGAGCGCAAGAGCTAAATGTTCGAAGGATGGATGTGTTTGGCCGTAAGTGGCGAGTTGGCATTTTGAAGTTTAAAGTCCAGGGACACCTCTCCATCCTTAGCCGTTCACACCAATGTTGCCGCCTCGTTGCCCCGAGCGGGCAATAGTTTGAGGGGCCCATTTAGTGAATGGAGAGTCACCGCCTACCAAAAGTTCAGTTTATGAGATATTGAAATGGTAGGTGTCCGGTATCTCACTCCATAGCCCGGTAATCCTGTCCACAACATCCCAACCCCATAGCCAATTCCATGTCGCTTCCTACCTGGCAATAGTTTGGCAACTGTGGAGGACTGTCCGCTAGCACATCCTCATGGTGTATTAGGGGATAGACCTCCATAGTTGCGCCCATCTCATTTATATTATATGGTACCAAAGGCCTCTTCATGTTGGCTTCGGCCCCATGAATGCCTTTCAAATGACCGGGTCCCCATGGGCCCGTGATCGGAAATCCGTACCAACATAATAATAATAGTTTATTTCATAAGCCTCTTACAAAGGAAAAAAAGAAAATATAAAATCAAGCATTAAAAGTTCCCTGGCCTTCATGCTAGGATACCCTGTGTTATGAAGGACAGTGGTTCGGAGCTCGAGACACTGGTTGTGCTAAACTTAATCCAATGCTGATTTTAAATGAGTTGTGATTTTGTGGTGTGTGTGTGTGTGTGTGTGTGTGTGTGTGTGTGTGTGTGTGTGTGTGTGTGTGTGTGTGTGTGCGTGTGTGTTTGTGTGCGAGAGTGTGTGTGTGTGCGTATATATGAATCATGTTTGTGGGTGTAATAACGTACTTGCGTAGTGATAATTATAAAGTTTGATTTAAGTACATTTCAAATAGTTCTGTTTATAATTGTATGTGCCTTCATTTTATCTACTCTAGTAAAAAGTTAATGCCTACCGGAATAAAAAAATAAAAAAACGTGGAATATGGTTGTCTTGTCTCAACAACGAAGAGAACACCGAATGAATATAAATAAATTTTGTCCTTATGGGGATTGACATTGGTTTTAATCATAGCTAATTAATTAATGATCAAGAGGAATAGGAACTGATTATCTCAATCGCTTAAATAATTTATTATATAAATTTGGATTTTATTTGAGAAATTAGAAAGAACATGTTAGTTTACCCGTTGTATTCAGCTTTAGATAAAAAGGTTCTTTGTTCCGTTAAACAATGAACTTGCTCCACATAAGAGGGAAAACTCCTGACAATAGATAACTATCCAGAAAGGTATATCAGGAAGTAACCCCTGTTTAAGTTATAAGAGCCGGACTAATTAAATAAGTCTCGTTTTAAAAGGAGAATTTACGATCTGCCGCTGGAAAATGGCAATAAACAGCATAAACCCCGGCTGACAATCTTCCTTTTTACTATTTTCTTTTTAACAACCACCTTTTACAGTCTCGCTGCTTTTGTTAATTAGTAAATCTATCAACACAACACCGTTGTTTTCTTACAACAAAAGTACATTTAACCACGAGAAAATAAAATACTGGAGCGATATTTATTATTTATAGTGAGCGGACGTCGTTTGTTGGCTCGCGTATTTTTTTGAGAGTAAAAAGATTTAATGAACTTTATAAAGTCTCTTTCTGTAAAAGTACGATAAAATTGAAGTATTTTGACAGAATTGTTGTTTAGTTTTCAGGTTCATCTGCTGGACGACGCTGGGCCTCTCATATGGAACATAAGCAATTAAGAAGGCTCCTTCTAGTATTTCCACGCGAACCTAATGCAGTTTAAACATTTTATACCCACCATTGAATTACTACACGAATGTGTGTAAGTCTCCTCAATAACTTCGGAGGAAAAAGCCATGGTGAACTATAAGTGAAACTTCATACACAAGTTGTTAAAAACTTAACTTTTTATTCTGGATTGATCCAACGGCTCGCTAAGTTTTGCTGCTACTCAATTTGCCACAGTTCCCACGGCAACGGTTACTTGACCACAATTATTCCAAGTATCCACAAACCGTAGATCAACTGCCAAAGCCAAAACCACGGCCCACGGATATTACCGTGAGACATTTAATTTTCTACGTGAAAGGATAAGGCGAATAGTATTTCCTGGAGCATCCTGAACCGCGTTCTCAAATTGTGTTTCGGCTCGCCATAAATAGAAACGGCGTGGAGCAAGCAAGCATGACATCGAGCAGCTACTGGATAATCTATTTGTTTAACACACTTTTTGAAGACAATTAAGCGTATTAGAGTTAAATACACAATATTATGGCCAAGCAAGATATAAATAAAAGATATTAAAAAAATTAACAACTGTTAATTTTATCTAAAAGAAAGAGCTACCAAAACCTATTCTTGGTCGTATGCCCACTATAATTTTGTGTAAAGGATAGCCCATGGTTATGATTAAATTATGTGCAGGTAAAAGTGGACGAGGGTAAAAAGCATTGGAAGTATTTTTACATTGAAATTGTAGTGAAATTACCTACGACGCCCTTATTATTAGTGTGGGATTGAAATATCGGTCATTTCATAATATACGTTTTGATGGAAGGCCTTATACTAAGAAATTCGATTTTGAATTTAGTTTTCGTATCGTGTGTTCTGTTCACGCTTATACTCGTAGTATTAACCTATTCAACACCAAGCCTAACCAAAACGTAAAGCTAATTTGAACCTTACATCATAACTTGCAGATCACTTTGACGATGTCCTTTGTGACGCATATATCCGTCGTTAGCGTTGAAAAGGTTAAGCAGAACAGTGAAAGAAATGGCACGATACAAAACTTCGAATTTCGAATTTCGTAGTAGCCTCCAAGTATACGGAATAATAATTGTCAGTTCCGTCCTAGTCTCATCGCGTGAACATGAAACATACTAGGTAGTGTAGCGTAATTTTATAAAAAACGAGGAAACCACTACAAACCACGTAGTAATTTATGATTTCATGAATACCAGGAACCAAGATTATTTGTTTCGAGAGATATCTTATTTTTCACCGTCATCCACGTATCGCCCAAATCTCTCTCTGTCAAGCTCACATCCTTTTTTACATGTCTCTATTCAAATTCAAGCTGACAGTGAAATCAGCCAGACCAACAACGAGACACAATATCAATGAAAAAGGTTACACTAATAAATTTGTAGCATATCAATTGTTACAGTAGGTACTGTGTTTATACTCCAACGTAAGATAGTCGGAAAACTTACCGGCACAAGAGGTTTTCCATCTTAGGCTTCTAGACTGGAAACGCATCTGTAATCTTTTGGTGTTGCGGGTGTCCAACCGGATCTTTTTGTTTCCCACAATTTATTTAGCCATAATTTCACTTGCCATAGCAACGTTTGCCATAAATTATATAGAAGCGTTTCAAGATTTTTTGAAATAAATACAGTAGGTTAAATAGAACAGGTTTGTTTAATAATAATTCCGAAGAAAATACTGTCTTAGAAATAAATAACTTTATGATAAAAAAAGGATTGAAAACGATACCTACATTATGGTATATGCAATTTGGGCAAACAATAAACACCCTTGACGAACACTTCAACGTTTGTAACACCTATCTTTTCCAGTCGCGCATTTAAAAAGCAAACAATTACTTCGCACTAATAGCCTATCTTGTACGTTCGTTGTTCCTAGCTCCTGTTTCGCCGACGTTCCCGTCGGTACACACCGCTTCCGCATTTAAATTGCGTTCACTTTCCCGGGACCCGCACCAGTCCCTAACGGCACATATTTTAGCTTGCCCACGAAATATGACACCTTCGAAACTCACCTAAGCGATGATGAATCTATTGTAAAATTATTCATCATCATCATCACGCGGGCTCAGTGCGGATTGGGAACTTAACACATACCTTGAATTTCTTCTCAGGCGATACAGTTTTCTTCGCGATGTTTTTCGAATGTAATTTCGTAGGTACATAAATTCCGAAAATCTTAAAGGTGCGAGCCCGGAGTCGAACCCACAACCCTGTGCTTGAGAGGCCATAGGTCAAAGCACTAGGCCACCACGGCCTAAATTATAGATAAAAGCTAATTTTTTGTCCTAAATCTTCTCGTTCAGAGTTTATTATTATTATTATTATTTATTCTCAAAAAGGTACATAGTTCTAGTTACATCACTAATTTCGCCAAACTATAATGTTTATTGGCGAATACTACGCTCACTTCAACATCAGCTGTACCCTGCTTAATTAAAAAACTAAAGTATTTATATTATAGGTACATACATTATAATACATACGACCCCGAGCCATGAACCATGCACACATGAGCCCCGGACCGCATGCCATACAATTCTTGTTTCATACTTATACTATCATGCCTATTTTCATTCTACAACTACACTAATCTAACCAGGCAATCCACATCAATTTTAGTATTGCGAACCAAAATTTTCTAGCAAAAGCTTTTTTAATTTATTCCTAAACATTTGCAGACTATTACATTCACTTTCCGGAAAAATATTATTGAACAATCTTGGAGTGACATACATTCTCGTTTTTTTACCATAATAATTGTTAGCTTTAGGTTCAACATACATGTGACGCGACGTGTCTCTCAGGTTACATACATACGTCCTGCGAGTTTTGTGCTCAGTTTCCTGATATTGGTCTATTGCTATCAAATACTTAACCTGCTCATGCACTGGCAAAACATTTAATTTTTTAAATAGCCTTTTATAATCTCCATTACATGTCTCTCTCGTCTTTTTATCAACTAAAACCTTTAATAACCTAGTCTGAATACATAACAATTTGTCTAGATAGGTTTTAAAAGTGCGGCCAAATGCCATTAATCCATATCCAATGATTGAACCTGCCAGTGCGTGGTATAACATAATCAACACTTTTTTACTAACCGTCCGTTTTAAACTAATAATTTTGTATAATATCGATCTCAACTTGTTACAAAGAATATCTATATGCAATTTCCAGTTCATGTTGGTATCTATTGTTAGGCCCAAATATTTATATTTATCTACCAACTGTATACATTTACAACTACAAATTGGTTCTACACCATGCAAGCAATCATATGTGTGTCCGATAATGTTAATATTTTCACATGTTTTTACTTTATAAGGCGAATGAATTAGCATACACTTAGTTTTATCAATATTCAAAATAATTCCGTTATCGTGAGACCATTTCAATATATTTTCAAAATCACTCTGCAAACATTTTTCAATAATTTTAATTTTTTTATCAGCATACACTAAACACGTGTCATCAGCATACATATAGGTGGAGCAGTTTTGTACAACGTTGCTCACGCTGTTGACATGCATGATGTACCCGACCGGCCCGTACACCGAGCCGGTCGGCACACCATGCAATACGTTCGCCTCGCTGCCACTCACACCGTTTATGGTGGAAACCAAAGTACGCCCACTTAAATAGCTACGAAACCATTCATTCATTGGGCCACGAACACCACACTCTTGCATAGCTAAAAGTAGTTGTTCGTGATCCAATGTATCGAATGCCTTCTTAAAATCAATAAAAATAATCCCAACATATTTTTTGTTATTTAAATGCTGATATATTTCGTCTGTAAATCGAGCCAAGGCAGTAGACGTACTCCTCCCCCGCCTGAACCCGTGCTGTGCATCAGATAACACCTTATTGTCCTCTAGAAAAGTACTAATTTGCCCAACTATAACTTTTTCAACTATTTTATTTATTACACTTAATATTGCTATTGGTCTATAATTAGATAAATCTATATGACTTCCTTGTTTAAATATAGGTCGTATGAGTGATTTTTTCAAACCATCCGGGTACATACCCGTTTGTGCACACATATTAACAAATTTCGCCAAAACAGGACTTATCTCTTTTTTAATATATTTGAGATCTTGTATTCTAATACCATCACATCCAGGGGATTTTCCACTACTCATTTTTTCAATAACTTTTTCAATAGTACCTGGTGATACCTTTTGATAACGAAAGCTAACATTACAATCCCTTACATAGCTTTGACGCGGAAGAAACTTCTTCTCGCAGCTATGCTTAATTTGCGCTATTTCCTCCGTAAAGACTTTGGCGAACCTTGTACAAACACTTTCTACTGAATCTTTTTTGCAAAGGTGCTTCAATATAACTTTATCTATGTTTTTCTTAAATCATTTTCACAATTTTGAATTTCTTTTTGCCTATATTCCTGCTTAGTTATATATATATATTTATTGGTCATATTTCTAAAATTAGTGTAGTTTAACCTAGCTGTAACATTTTTTGGGTTACTTTTCCAAAGCCGAAATAGCACATCTCTTCTCTTAATCATATCACAAACAGTGTTATTTATCCATGGTTCAGACTTTCTTTTTTCCTTACAGTTCATATTAATTTTAGACCCTTCATAGATACTTCCAAACGTGTTGCACAAGGCGCCATACAAAGTCACAGGGCAGGCAATGTCAACCATTTCCCCCCAATTGACCCTGCTTAACTTTTCCCTAACTAACTTATTATTTAAGACACATACCTTTTTACTCTTATTTAATTTACTTGGCAACAATCCATCACAGCTGGTTCCAGTGCTCAGGTTAGCTCCAACTAGATAGTGGCCTGACAATTTACAGGTGAGCATGTGTGCAGCAACGCGCTGTCCTATGCGTGCACGCACCCACACGTGATCGATGCATGACGCAGCCAGCCGCTCGCCCGCTACCTCCTCCCGAGTGCATTCATTGATAATACATTGGAGGCCGTGTCCACACAAGGTGTTTTTGTACAACTCAGTCATATTGCTCGATACCATAGTGTCGATGTTTGTATCTCCGGCAATTATTACTTGATCCTCGTTCGGTATACTTTGCATCAAAACGTTCATTTCTTCTATAAAGCATTTTCGGTTTGTGTTAGGTGGTCTATATATACCTACTACGTGGGTTCGGAAATTTAGATTCTTAATTAATAAATGAAGGATCTCCGTGGCATGCCCCTTTGTACTAACCAAATCAATGTCTAGGTTGTTTCTGGCGTATATGAGCAACCCACCTCCTCTGCGTTTTTTTCTAGTTATAGAATAAGTATCATATCCTTCCAAAGGATAAACAGGTAATTCTTCTTCTTTTATGTTTATCTCGCTAAGTATTATAATATCTATACACTTTTTACACTTGTTCAATATACATAGTAACTCATTGTAGTTTTTTCGTAATGATCTAATGTTTAAATGAATTATCTGTTTTTTTTTCTGAATTTTTATTTATGTAGTTACTCCATCTATCCACATCATAAAATTTTTGGAACTCAATGTTTTCATTTATGTTGCTTAAGGGATCGTTGAATTTTATACCATACTAGCTTTTGCCCGCGACTTCGTCCGCGTAGAATTCCAATTTGTGGTAAAGCTTCTTCATCTCTTTCATTGTACATATAAAACAAAAATCCGGCACCGGCAACATCCATCATTATTATCATTTCATCATGAGTATCAGTTAGTGAATAGTACCTGGGCGACCGAGCTCTGCTCGGGCAGAAACTCGGTACCAAGCGTTTTCCCAGAGATAAGACCAAGCTAGATCAATTTTTCATCCCCGAAAACCCCCAAATACCAAATTTCATCGAAATCGTTGGAACCGTTTCCGAGATCCTGATTATATACACCGGAGGGGTGGGGGGGGGTTGGGGGTGAGAGGGGGGGAGGTGATGCGGGGGAGGGAGCGCGGGGGCATTACAGGGGGGATGAAAATTTCATTTATTTTGCCGTAGGATGCACCGTTTTCAAGATATTTGACAAAAACACCGGAGGTTGGGTGAGTCACGTTAAACTATCGTCCGTAAACCGACTTTACAGACAACCGGCTTTTCCTGTTCTGTGCTCCCAATAGGGAACGTGCACATAGACGGTGCTGCCAACTGGTGCCATAAGGGTGCCATCAATTTGAATGTTTTACCTTGATAAGTTTGTTTTACTGTCCGCATAGTGTCTATTCTGTCGCATTAGTGCTGCCGCCTATAGTTACTGCACGTTCCCTATAATACTTTTTCTGACAAAAAAGTAACTTTTTCTCACAAAATAAGAAACTTGACGTTTTCTCATGAAAAATAAACTTAAAAAAAAAACTAAAAATGTTGAAAAAAAACGTGGATTCGAACCGAGGTCGGCTGGATCCGCGACCACCCGATTTCTAATGTGCCATTATGATCTGCTCGAAGTGGGCGAAATTTAGCTTTATATTCTAATGCAAACAAAAATAGCCGGAAAACACGAGTAAAAGCGATTTTCTGAAAATGAAACATAGCTAGATCAGTTTTTCATCCCCGAAAACCCCCACATACCAAATTTCATCGAAATCGTTGGAGCCGTTTCCGAGATCCTGATTATATATATATATACATATATACAAGAATTGCTCGTTTAAAGGTATTAGATTATAAATCCCGTTTATTCCCTATCCCGCGGGAATTTCAACAAATTTGTCCTTATTCTTTGCAAAATTACACTTATTTTTATCCCGCGGGTATTTTGCATTTTCCCCGAGAAAAGTAGCCTATGTCCTTAAAGCTTTCTACCGATAAAAGAACTTTTAAAATCAGCCGCGTAGTTGAGTTCACTTATTTTTTTCCCCTGGGAATTTTGATTTTTCACGGAGCAAATAGTCTATGTAAGTAAGGGTTAGTGTAGCTACTCACTAATAGGTAAAAGAAATTTTCAAATCAGCCCTGAAGTGAAATTCACTTCTTAATATCCCAGGGGAATTTTGCATTTTACCGAATAAATAGTAGGTAGCCTATACCAATAAAGGATAGTGAAGCTTTCTATTGGTGATTTTTTTTTAAACTCAGCCCCGAAGTTAATTTTACTATTTTCTATACCGCGGGAATTTTGCATTTATCCGGAAAAAAGCATCCTATGTTAACCAAGGACAGTGCATCTTTTCTATTGGTGTAAGACATTTTAAAATGAGCTCCGAAGTTGAATTTTCTTTTTTCTATCCCTTGGGAATTTTGCATTTCCCCGGAAAAAAGTAGCCTATGTTAATAAAGGATAGTGTAACTTTTTACTGGTAAAAGTTTTTTTTTTTAATCGGCTCGGAAGTTTCAGAGATTATCTATCCCACAGGAATTTCCAAAAATCCTGCAATAAGTTTTTTTGTTGTTATGGTCATTTTCGTTAATACTGTATTTGAAAAGATTAGTAATTGTAGTTACGGAGATATGGTCCAGTTGATTTGAGTACCTACATATATAAATCCTGATTTAACTTTATCCCGTGGAAATTTTCAATAGTCTTTATATTCGCTTTATATTCTAATAGTCTAATTGCATGCCCAATTTGTACAGTTTAGTAATCTTCGTTATGGGCATAGGGTCACTCTTGATGAAATATATAAATCCCGATTATTCCTTATCCCGTGGAAATTCCGGAAAATCCTTTCTTATCGGATGCCTACGTCATACAAAGAACACACCCTCCACGTTTTAGGTCTCTACATACAGCGGTTTAGGCTGTGCGTTAATCCGGCAGTCAGTCATTTAGGACTTCAGGACAAAGCATTTTATATGTATTTGCATTGCACCAAGCTTTTATGCGAGTTCAACAATGATATTTGAATACTCAATTCGATTTTATTCGAAAAAGGTTGAACTCGCATAAAAGCTTCATCATCATCATCATTTCAGCCGTAGGACGTCCACTGCTGGACATAGGCCTCCCTCATTGACGTCCAATCATTACGGTTGGAAGCGACTTGCATCCACCCTGAACCTGCGGCCTTCACCAAAACGTCCGTCCATCTCGTTGGTGGACGTCCCACGCTGCGCTTGTAAAAGCAAAAGCTTGGTGAAATGCAAATACTTAATACATATAATTAGCTATTATCAGAGATCAGATCAAGACGTGGTTGACAAACGTAGACAAAAATGGTTTGCAATATTTGAAGTTTCGTTTCGTTTACAATGTGTCAAAATAAAATGTAATTTAAATCAAAAGCACTAAGGAGTATTGATATCAACTTCGATGCAAATCACCCCCAAAATAACTTTCTACTACTTTTTGACCCCGTCAAGGGATGAATTTCAATAAAATACGAAACACGTCTTCCATCAATTTTGTTAAAGAATGTTTATGCAAAATTTGAAGTAGATTGGACCAAGGAATCACGATGTCTCATACAAACTTTGCCCCCCCTTTTTACCCCCTTAGAAGTAGAACTACG
The DNA here is from genome assembly GCA_947563465.1 of Archips xylosteana. Lineage (NCBI taxonomy): Eukaryota > Metazoa > Arthropoda > Insecta > Lepidoptera > Tortricidae > Archips > Archips xylosteana. The sequence continues at coordinate 13,429,417 of OX387349.1, forward strand.
GAAAATCCTTTCTTATCGGATGCCTACGTCATACAAAGAACACACCCTCCAAGTTTCAGGTCTCTACGATCAGCGGTTTAGGCTGTGCGTTGATCCGTCAGTCAGGACAAAGGATTTTATATGTATAGATAATCACTCCGTGTGTTCACACGCCTTATTTCGCTGCGCTCGCGTCTTCCGAGCATAAATACTTCGTTAGGTAGGCGTCCGATCTAACATTATAGATCTTCGATTGATCTGACTTTTTAATTAGAACTTTTAGGTCTTGCACCCATATGTACTTATATTTTCCCTTTAGAGCAGTTTTAGTATTCCAGAAAAGTTTTCTGAGCTGCTTCGTGAGGTTCTCATTAATATATATTCGATTATTATTCACAGACGTTGGTTTTGTTGATTTCTTAATATTGATAAGCTTCTTAGTCATTAGCGATAAAAAAAGTTTCACGTTGGACCCTTTTTAACCAAAAACAAGAGAATTCTTTTGCAAAAACAAGCGTATTTTATCGTAATGTAATCTATATAAATAAAAAAATATTCACAAATGTGTTACTAAGCACAAAACTCGAGAACGACTTTACTGATTTCATTCATCTTTTTTTTAAGATTTCTAATACTTTGTAGAAGGTTCTTACGGGATAAAATCCACTGGATATACATGTAAGTACATATTCGATTCAAAGTAACTATATCTCTGTAACTGTAGCCGTTTTAGAGACTCGATACAGCAGACTTACTTGGCAGATATCGACACCCAATAGCAAAAACATTGTAAGTAATTTTACAGTGTAATTTAATATTCAAAGGTTGAAATAAGCAAAAGCTGACCTATCTGCGTATCTATTTGCTTTTTGCCTAAGATGAAAATTGAAAAAGTTAGTACGTGTACTAAAAAAATAAGACCAATGAGATAAAAGTAATTACTTACAATGTAATCACATTGTAAGTAATTATTTTTATCTCATTAATTAATTAATGTAATCACATTGTAAGTGATTATTTTTATCTCATTGGTCTTATTTTTTTAGTGTAACATTATTGCAAATTTAGTTACAATGTGAAAAAATCTCGATTGGTAAACAGTATACCAGCAAAAACATTGTAAATAATATTGCTATTATTTTATTTCTCGTGCGATCTAGGTATCGGGGAGTATAATGATCAACAATATGGTAAGAAGACTTACATGAATAATAATAATAATAATAACCATTTGATTCAGATAATTGCATCCATGGAAAACGTTAGTATCATTATTTACAGCTACGTTAGTCCTTAAAAAATAAAATTCACTTTAATAGATAGCACTAGGTAATACTAATAGTATACAATAATGTGCTTTTCAATTAATGAAATTGAATCAACTGAATGATTCTAAATTAATTGAATTTAATTTAATTAATTAACCCGATCCAAAATTTGAGGATGGAACTATTGATCCTATTCGCAAATGCCATCAGAATATTGTTGCGGTTACCCCGCTCCCGGCTCAGCAGGGATGGGATTCTCTTTCTTTTAACTGCATAAAAATTGTCTGTGTGTTTCTCGGCAAACATCCCCGAGGCGCTGCAGTAGCGAGGTAGCCCCAACAGCATCCTGAAGGCATTATTATATTGGACACGGGACACGGAGGGCATTGTACGCTTTCTGCGTGTAATTAATCCATAGGCTGCTCGTGTAAAAAACTTGACAGGACGCCTTAAAAAGGGTAATTTTGACTTGTCTTGAACAATGAGCGAACCTACGAGCCAGCATGTTACTTCGCACTGCTAGCGCCCTCCGTTCCATTTCTATGTCCAGGTCATCTTTCAAGTCGTCACCGTCAGACAGGATGTGTCCCAGATATTTAAACTGAGTTACTCGATTGAATGGCTCACCATTTAAATAATGATAACCATAGTAAACACTGAGATTCATCCTATGCAACTTGAAGACCATGTACTCGCTTTTGTTACAATTGTATATTTACCATGCTTCTCTGCATATGACTCACACACGCTCAACATTTGTCTGAGAGCACAGAACGAGGGCCACATCAGCACCATATCGTCGGCGTAGCTTAAATTGTTAACGCTGACACCATCCACATAGCATCCGACTTGCATGCTGCTGAGCTCCCTGATCAGACTGTTGACGTACTACAGGCTGAAGAGCTTGGGTGAGGCTTAACCCCCTTATCTCACCCGCACTCCAACCTATAGACCTCCGACAATGAACCATTTCATCTTTCGTAGTGTAGCTGATTGCTGTACCAAAACTTAAAAACATTGACGAGCTCACGTGGTGTACTTGTACTAGCTAGCTTATCCCATATGATACCGTAGAACACCAAATCAAAAGTCTTTTTTTTTGGTTTTCTGGCTATTAATAATTCTTTTGAGCAATGAAGTTGTAACATTGGTAATCATCAGTAAAATTGACTCTGTCTAAAAAGACACCAAACTACTATAGCGATAAAATGTCTTAGTATTTACAATTATTAAGTGTCATTGACAAGGTAATTATAATATACTCCATAAATTATATTATATTATATTATATATATTACTCCATATATTGACCATAAATGCGTGTAAACAGAAGCAAACTAATTAGGTACACAAATTTGAGTATATTATAATGTAGGTATATTATAACACACATGTAGAGTGCCATGTAGACGGTATATGTCTCAATAATATAAGTTATGCCGATGACATGGTGTTGCCGGGCCCTTCAATCAACTCCCTCAGAGTGCTTCTCGGAAAGTGTGAAAGATATGCAGTCCAGCATGGTCTCAGGTACAATTCGAGGAAGAGTGAAATTGTTGTATTTAAAGCTCATAAAAAATATAACCCCGCTGTTGTGCCTGATTTATTGCTGGACGGTGTAGCTTTGAAAGTAGTGGACAAGTTCAGGTACCTTGGTCATATTGTTACACAGGATCTAGTGGACGATATGGATATTGAAAGAGAAAGAAGAGCGATGGCAGTTCGTGGAAATATGCTCGCTCGCAGATTTGCTCGGTGTACTAAATCCGTAAAAATAACGCTTTTTAAAGCCTTCTGTCAGACGTTTTACACGAGCAGTCTGTGGATGAGTCATACTCAACGTGTGTATAACGCACTCAGGGTCCAGTACAATAACATTTTTAGAATGCTGTTGAAGCTGCCGCGATACTGTAGTGCGTCAGGCATGTTTGCAGAAGCGCAAACAGACGGCTTTCATGCCCTGCGGCGCAAGAGGATAACCTCCATGATGCAACGTGTGCGCGGCAGCAACAACAGCATCCTGAAGATGTGGGCCGGGCGTTTGGACTGCCCCATGATGCAGCACTGGGATGCAATAGTCATAGGTTTAATTAAATAAATAAATTAATTAATTTTGACATTATTACATTATTTATCAATTATTATTTGTTATTAAGTACATTATTTATGAATTGCTTTGTTTTATTATGTGTTGTTTTAAATGTAAATTGTAACTTTATTCAAATTTTGATTTAAATTTTAATGTTATTTTTTGAATTTTTAATTATTTAGGTATTTGACTTTGATTTTTTTATTTAATTCTGATTGCGATTTTGATTTTAAATTCATATTTTATTTTATCTTATGCTCTTACTAACATAGGTATTAAGAATGTAACTAACACATTGTATATGGGACTCCTAGTCCTGAAATAAATGATTTTTTTTTTTTTTTTTTTATAATTACCTTGTCAATGACACTTAATAATTGTAAATACTAAGACATTGTATCGCTATAGTAGTTTGGTGTTGATATACATAACTCATTAAATATAATTTCTGGTTCATATCAAGTTTTATTCTATGATAGTACCCAGTGTTGCTTTTAATAAGGTTTTTTGTCATTAAAACTACTTAAATTGATTGAAATATTGTAAAATATTATACAAATAGGTAAAAGTATATTAGATATACAATGAAGTTAGACAAAATTTATCTATGCATTAATATAAATTCGATAACAGACCATGGTAAGTAGTACTTACAATCTTTTTATGCGGTTTTATTTTTATTTTTTTGCATTGTAACTGTATGTATATCAGAAACTATAATAGTTAGAATAATTCAAGATTTATGTATATAAAGGCCATATAAAGTTACATAAAACCACATTGTCAAACTAGAAAAAAATAAGAAAAATAAAAACAATCACCACTCCAAAGTATTGAAATTAGTAAAAACGTCATACTGTAGGTAATTGTGCCAACAGTGGGTCATGTGGGCACACCAAATCAGCACTATTTTGAACGGAAAGAATAGGGCATAGTCAGTGCCACGCTCGGAGCAGGAACGTACGTGACGGAAGTAAATTTATGTTTTGAAGGTGCAAAAGTAAAAAAATAAGGCAAGTTTTATTGTTTTCTTCTTCCGCAGCTATTAATCTTATTTTCTGAGTTATTGTTTCCATAAAATAAGTCCTTATTAATGTTTAATTTGACAGTAAGGCCAGTGTTGTTACCCCGCTACAAGTTTCTGTTATTGCGTCATAAATTTGAAATGGCGCGGGGGGTACACAATGGGTCGTTTCCAAAGTGGGCACAGTGAGTCGACTCACTGTGGACCTATCATCAAATGTCTAAATAAAATTGCATATGATTGTTCTTTTAAATAAATATTTTTTTCCTTACAGAATGCCAAAAACATAACGTTACATAGGAAGATAGGTAATCGTGCAAATCGTAATTATCAGTTTGACATGCCAACTGTTCCTGATGTACCTATCATATGTCAATGTAAAATTTATATTGCCTAAGCCTTGAGTAGGAGGAAGCACCTTTCGCCAACAGTCCTACTACAGCTTTAATGTCGATTTTTCTCAAATTGATATGAAAGATAATAAGGCTTTTTTTACAAAAGAATTCCACTTTGTTTGTTTATGTTGATTTATTTTAAGATTAATGTATTTCTATAAAAACGTAGGTATTTGATTATTCCAAAAAAATCTTAATTGCCATTCCTGATTTAGTTGGTGTTAACCAAAGTCCATTAAATGGGTCGAGAATACTTAATCTAGTATTAAACATTATATTTCATAGCTAAGAAGTTAAAAGTTTTGTTGCAATTTTTTTTGTTATAATATTGGAGTGACATTTCCATTTCTTTTAGTAACATAGATAGTATTTTAGCTATCTATTGTGATCTAATGTTAACTATATCAAGATACTATGTATTAAGCGTAATAATTAATAAAAATATTTGCAAAAACCAGTCTTTGTATATTAAAATACCCTTTTGATTCACTGTGTCCTCAAGGATGACTCATTGTGTACACCATTGAGGGCACAGTGGGCCAATGTCTACTTTTATTTTAAAATGAACATATTTCAAAATATGTCAGATATTATTAAAAGACTCCAAAGAATAAAATGAAGCTAAATACCTTATCTTTATATCATTTGAGTTTGACATTAACAGCTTTTATAGTATCGGAGCTATGTGTCTCGAAAAAAAGGTGATCCACTGTTACCACAACGACCCTAAACCTGTTAAAAATAATTACAATGTTTTTGCTATCGGGTGTCGATATCATCATTTAAGACCATTAGAGGTGCAGTGAGAAGGGATTTTTGGAATTTTCCGACGGATAGAGATTGGGAGATGACCATAAGTTTTATCTGTGCGTGGTCAAAGTCGCGGGCAAAAGCAAGTTGTTTATAATTATAAATCTTTTTCTGATTTGTCTCCGAGTGTAGGTTTAATGCCATAACGTTTTTGGAACAAATTGCGAATCATATAATGCCGCATATTGAACATTATTTTTATAACTTAGGGATACTTTATAATTATAATAAACATTATATACACTATTAAGTAACCTACGCCTTGTTTTGTTAGTTTTCTCGGTGCGTTCTCAAACAAAATTGCTGTTACATTTCATGTAGGTAAATGAATATACCGCTTTAAAATGCCGTTAACCCGAAACTTTTTGCTCAAAACTCGGTGCATCCAAAAAAAAACTAAAAACCACTCCGTTGCAGTTTTTGTCCAAAATGGCGGATAATTCTATTTCGCTGCTATCAAGTGCCATCCGAGAGTGCTATTCGAAAATAAACGCTTACAACAGATATCCAATTTAGTTCTTTGTAATATATTTTTCCTATTTTTTATACAATATGTTTATTTGTACTTTTGTTTGAGAATAGTTTCGATTTTCGTGGATTACAAGTTTGGTGACATACACTTACAATAGCTAGTTATGAAAATGTTAAACATTGACCAAATATTTCACATACGGGGCGGCCTTATTGATGTGGATATCATCCAAATTTATTTCCACAATTTTTAATGCCTTGTAATTATTTTTACGAGGCTTATTAACATCTAACACTAAAAAGTTTGATTTCCCGGTATGAATTTTATTGTCTAGAAATCATAAGTAAACAATATTAAAGTAAGTGCTTAATATTTTCTAGCTATCTATAGCCTACAATGGGCTTATACTTCAAACACTAATAAATTGCTTGGAAGTAAATGTCTGTTTCCTCATTTTCTTCATCGAAAAGCTCAATAGTTGCATGAATTTCGAATAGCACTCTCTCTCTCTCTCTCTCTCTGTAGGTTAAACAAGCAACCTTGGCACTAAAAAATACATTTTCTTAAAGTACTACTATGTGGTGGCCTAGTGGAAGCCGAGGGTCGTGGGTTCGAGTCCGGGCTCGCACCTCTGAGTTTTTCAGATTTTATGTGCGAAATTACATATTTGTAATTTAACATGAGCTTTATGGTGAAGGAAAAGATCGCGAGGAAACCTGCATACACCTGAGAAGAAATTCGATGGTGTATGTGAAGTTCCCAATCCGCACTGGGCTCGCGTGGGAACTATGGCCCAAGCTCTCTCTTTCTGAGAGAAGGCCTGTGCCCTGCAGTGGGACGTATATAGGCTAGGATGAATGAAGTACCTACTGTCTCATTTTAAAAGTTTTTATTTAACTTCGTTTTAGTTTTCATATAGGTATTGGTCAAAATTCAATACCTGTAGCCGGAATGACTTGAAGTTTCGTATGATATATGCACTCGGTGTAAATTAGATGACAATTCAAGTACAGTCTGTATGTACTTAAATTTACTTTTTACAAAAATTCAAAGTTCAAAGGGTGATGATTTTTCCACTTTTGATCCTTTTTTTTTATGTTAGAGAGGCCAGACAAACGAACTAGTGGGTCACCTGATGTTAAATGAACACCACTGTCCATAGACACCCGCAGCGCTTTACACGATGCCAGTGCGTTGTCGGCCCTAAAGGAGAGGGAATAGGGGAAGGGGGAGAGGGAAGGGGTGAGGTATTGGGCCCCCGGCACTCTCACTGACCGTACGAAACGCAAGCAGGATTACTGCTGCTTCACGCCGGTGTTCTGTGAGAGGGTGGTACTGCCCCGGACGAGCCGGCCCATTCGTGATGCAGCGGCTAGCTACAACATGGCTCTACCACTACAAACTCCTTACTGACAAACTAAGCCATAAAATCCCGAAAGTTAAAATGTCGACTGCATAAGCAAGTAAATTTATGTAACATGTTTATTTGGGTATCATGATTACACTAAAACGCCTCTATATTATTTTTCTGTCTCACATTAGGTTTTGGAGAAATAGGTAACAGCCGGCGAAACGCCAAAACTAAATTAAGTTATTAATCTACGCTATTGTGCGCTCAAATGAAGATATTTTAATCTTCAGATTTGTAGGATTTCGGTCATAATGTTCTTTTGGGGTAATAACTTTTGGTCAAATGAACATTCGGCGTTTCAATATTCGTACTTCCGTTAATTCAATAAGTCCTTTTCGGTGTTTTAAACTTCGATAACATAAAGCGTAACTAATAACCTTCATTTCGGAAGCAATGAATATTCATCACCACAATTACGAAAACACGGCCTTTAATACCACAACAAATTCTGCTTGAAGTCTAGCCATTGATGCTCTCCATGCTTGTCACACATAATCTTCGGAGATGCGTAGCGTGACGTTCCGGTATTCAAAGAAATTGTATATAAAAAAAGGTATTGGGAAAATTTGTCAGTTGAAGATTGCAAACATGTATGTGGACTTGAAGTTGCTGATTGTGCTGTTGGCAGTCGTGGCTGTGGTGACGTGTGCTGACAACGCGACCACTGCAGCGTCGGCGTCTGCCTCTGCAGGCTCTACCACTCCTGCCACACCGACAACGACGAAGAAACCAAACGTACGTGCTTAAAAAAACCGAAGTGCGATTCGAACTAGCGTGGTACCATACGGTGACATATTTTAATACTTAAACATATTTATTTATATTTTGTCCCCCTTACATATAAAATACACATTTCTTAAAGGTTTTCTTGTAATCTACAAATAAAAAGCTATTTTTGTAATTAATAAAAAAATAGTAAGTTGTTTAAGAGGTTAAGAGAGAGAGGGGCAATTTTGGTGTTACTTTTTTATAATTTAATAACTTTAAAACTGTACACTGAAAATTCAAAGAGGACCTAAATTTAATATCCTTTCAACCAGACCTTTTTATTTCACCTATTTTATTTTATTTTTTTATAAAGCCTGGTGGCCTAGTGGTTTGACATAATCATGGTCTCTCAAGCAGAGGGTCGTGGGTACAAATCCCGGCTCGCACCTCTTGAGTTTTTCGGAATTTAGTGCGAAATTACATTTGAAATTTTCGATGAGCTTAACGGTGAAGGAAAACATCGTGAGGGAAGGAAGTTCCCAATCCTCAGTGGGCCCGCGTGGGAACTACGGTCCAAGCCCTCTGATTCAGAGAGGAGGTCTGTGCCCTACAGTGGGACGTATAATAGGCAGGGATGATGATGATGATGATTCAAGTGCGCGCAATGTTGCAAGCCCACTAAAGAGTCAACTTTTTTTTTTTTAATTAATTTCACCTCTTACGGTAGGTATCTGTGGGTAAGGTTGTCATAAAATCTCGACAGTGAAACTACAGTTAACAAAAAGTACCTTGGAAGCTTGCATTTAAAGCTAAATTATCAGGTTTGATTATTTCCAATACAATATTATGTACTTGCAATCGAAAACTAATCTACTCCACCTTTAATAATAAGCACGGTCAGAATCGTGTCCGAATCAAACTAGACTTTACAAGTTTTACGTTTTAACCTCCTTGTGGGCCCAAGAGCTGCGGTTCCCTTTGAATCAGTCCGAGAAGAACAGTGCTTGGAACGGTGCAACCTGGACATTGGTCAATGATTTCCTGGCCAATTATGGATACTCATTGGCCGAAGGCTAATAAAATAACCCGACACGCGTAGGAGGTGTATAGAATTACTTTACCGAACAACGACCGATTTATAAAACTGCCTTCTACTTGGCACTGGCAAAATTAATCTGCAATGGACCGAACCATAATTAAAAAAAATACTAAAGTATTTTACGCAAAATAGTTCATATTCCGAGTAGCAGAAAGTTTCATATGAAAAAAACGGTTAAAAAAAACTTCTTGTCTTACAGCTACTAGAAGACATAGGAAAAACTATTGCAGCTCTTCCCACGGGAATTGCGGAGTTCTGTAAAGACGTAAGTATACTTACTCGCACTTCTTTTTATTAAATGACTAAAGGGCGCGGGTGAGCAAAGTAATTGTTTCAGTTCATTGACTAAATATTAAAACTATTTTAATACTCTCACGTTACCTTCAATTTTAACTAATTAACTAACAACGCAATGTGTTTTACTAACCAGATTGCCTATAGTGTATTTTATCTGTAAGCAAATTTGTATATTCTTATGAGGAAATACTTAAATCTTAAACCTAAACCTACATGTTACCTGTAATTACTGAACCGATTTCAAAAAATCTTATACTTACTCGTAAAGTACTATCCCTTATTAACATAGGCTACTTTTATCCTGGGCAGGTGCAAAGTTAGTAAGATAGGCAGTTACACTATCTCCACAATTAGGGCAAACTGTTCCTACTAAATTGCAGTACTGCCGCACTCCTTAAGGTGGCGACTGACTTGTAACATTTCGGTGTATACGTTATGTAACATGATACAACCCGAGCATTACAGCAGTCAGTGCAGCGAGCCGAGCCGCTCGATGCGAGCGCCGCGTGCTCCACTCAGCTGTCGGTTTTTACGCGAATCCCTTTGAGTGTTACATTACAAGACAGTACAGGTTCGCAGGTTTTGAAACGTATGGAGCACAAGTGAACAGAGCGCTCAAGGAAAGCGTTCGCTCCGTAGCTGTAATGTAACTATAATGTAACACGATCGCCGTGAACGATACATTACAACCAAAGGTTACAAGTCAGTCGCCACCATTAATCTATTCTATTATCAAAATTAGGATAGTAGTTTAGTTGAAACCTTGTAACTTTTTCACCTTCGTTCACGTCATAACACTCATAACCACTGCTTTTATACAAAAATCAAATTCGTCATCAGTCATAAATTCATAATTTGGTTCTTATGCAACCATGACGTTTTGCTACCTAGACTATTACTATAACCCTTTGCTACCTAGACTATAGCTATTGTAGTGGCAGAGCCATGTTGTAGCTAGCCGCTGCATCACGAATGGGCCGGCTTGTCCGGGGCAGTACCACCCTCTCTCAGAACACCGGCGTGAAGCAGCCAGGTACTCCTGCTGGGTGTCGTATGGTCAGTGAGAGCGCCGGAGGCCCAATAACTACCTCTTCCGCTCCCGTTCCCTTATTCCCTCTCCTTTTTTAAAGGCCGGCTACAGATCAGTGACTCTCTTTGAGTTGTTGATATTTATGGGCGGTGGTGATAATTTTCCATCAGATGACCCGCTTGCTCTTTTGCCTCCCTCTCATAATAAAAAAAAGACATTTATTAACACTTTGACTGTCCGTGCATTATTTGTAATTCACAAGCATCCTTTTAACCCTAAACTCCTACCACTTAAACAAATGTTTTTTGTTTTACGGCTTTTGTCACAACTTAATATTTTAGGTGTAATAACATTTTGAAAATTTGAGACTAACTCTTACTTTTACGATACTCTGTGCCGCATTAATTGCCCGCCACGACCGCGGCGCGTGGTCCGGCCCTCGAATTTCATAGAATACGAAGTTGTGTTAGAAGTATTTATTTATTATTATTTATTTGTATGGAAAAAAGTGCTTCATTTTAAAAAGTCGTAAATTAAAAAAACATTTGTTTAAGTGATAGGAATTCAGGGTTAAGAGGATGTCAGTGAATTACAAATAACCCTGTATATATGTAATGCACTGAAGACCTAGCTCGGTACGTCTGTGCATGATATATAATGCACCAGTGTATATATCGTGTTTTAAATAATATCACAACGGAATTAAGAGATGTAGTAAAGTTTTGAATTAAGAGGTATAGACGGATAAATGACAGAGTTAAAAGCACAATGGACTGCTGAGATAATTGCATATTTTATTTAATTCAGAGTGGCTAACCAAAAAACTATGACCAAGGATCAGTACTTACACGCTTGATTGTCCGTGCATATGAGCCCGTTCCCACTATGTCGTGTGTCGTTCCGTTTTTTAATCGGGCGTTCCAGTGGCAGAACATTTTATATGAAGCTGTTTAAATCGGAATCCGACACACGACATAGTGGGAACGAGCTCTTATATGTAATGCACCATCAAACTAGGTTTGCCACGTCTACGTGACGACAGAAATAGATGATTATATACCTACATTTTTGCATTACATGTAATGCACGGACGTATCGACCCATGACAGTGGCGAAAGCGAGGGACAGTGAAAGATAGGTCAACTCAGTTGTTTGCCACCGACGACTAGTGTTGCTCGTGTTGTCCATTTTATCAAATTGATACCTACTAAATACAGCGAAGCACTAAGCCTACACGTTGAGGGTGTACTTACAAGAGGGCTTCCAAGTTTACAAGGTTTTTAAATAAAATAAATAATTAATGAAAACACAAAAATAAACTCAAAAACCATTCTACTTAGGTGCTCAAACACAAACTGAACTTAAAATAAAACACATCAATACAACATCGGATCATGGTCCGGCCGTTACATTCAAAATAAGTTACCACCGAAGTCTTTACAGTATAACGCATTTAACGCTATATTATCTACTGAATGTCGTGGTACTACATCTCCTAAATCGTTCATCGCTGCATATTCACTCCCACCAGCATCACATTTGGCTGTAGGTATACTTTAAGTAGGTACTAACTGAAACATAGCGTGAATAGCGTAGCGTGAATTCATCATGATTTCTCGAGTGGTTTAACGTTTTTGAACAACACTATTGGTATTACGTACTCAGACGTCCGTGTATTACATATAATGCATTTTTTTTAATTATCTGATAGCTACCTGGGAGTCTGTAGACGAAATTTCACTTATCTAAAATTCGTAACGTGACCACATTTATTTTCAAAATATAATATTAACTAGCTGACCCGGCGAACTTTGTTCCGCCTTCGAGTAGAGGCAGTAAATGAGCAGATTTTGGATCCCCCCGCACCTCCCTCGCAACCCCCTCCCCCCATATCTTTGGGACAGTCAAAGTGTTAAATCTAAGACTTTGTACTATCTAGCTAGACAAAATGCATAATGTGTCATTTTACAACCAAGGCATATGACCACAAATCTATCTTGTCATTGTGCAACTAAGGGATTCTGCTATAGTTGACGTTTGTGCAACCAAAACATATTGCTTACCAGCTCATTGTTCAAAAGTCATATTATTTTACACAACTACGACGTTTTGCGGAAATAGTCATTCTACAACCTAGTCCTTATGACCGTAACCCACAACTGACATTTAACTAGGTACTATTAAATGTGTTCATATTTTAATATTTTTTCGGGTATCATCTTTTAATGATTTTTTTTCTGTCCACAGGGTGCTGCAGTAGTGGAAGACTTTTTCAGCAGTATGTTTGGATAACTGTCAATAAAGAATTTTTGATAAGTTTTGTTTTTATTGAGCTGATGAGCTCGTCAACAAACATTGCTCTGATGTTGCCTCATAGCATCGTCTTATGCGCTCTCACTATACTTTGTATTCATGACGCTAGCAATTTCGAAAATAAATGTCACTCTTACCCATAATTCTTGAGCGCAAAATAGCCAGACAGAGTCTCGTTTGATCAATTCAACTACGAGTACATCACTTGTACGTGTGTAAACTACAGCCCTGTAGACTTATGTATAGAGAGGCGTGTGCCAGTTTCGTCTTATGGTTAGGGTACAAAAAAAATAATAGTTTAAAAAAACTAAAAAAGACGCTTTAAAAAAAACAACTAAAAAATTAAAAATAAATTTTATTATAATTTCAATTCACTATTCTTATAGTGCAGTAAAAAATCTTATTAAGCAATTATTATATTGTTATATCCAGATCAAAATTTGTAAACAATACTAAATATTGATAAAATACTCGTCAAAACGAATCAAACGAGCCCAAACTCGATGGGGTTGTTTCGTTTTATTGTGGAGTGCCATTGGCCATCTGCCAGCTCCATCATCAGACCCTTGTTACCATCTGGGATCAAAGTACTCGACAAGACGAATCAAAAGAGCCCAAACTCGACGGGGTTGTGTCGTTTTATTACAGAGTTCCTATGGCCACCATCCAGCTCCATCATCAGATCAGCTCCATGTTACCATAATATTGCATTGTCATCCAATTTACACATACGTGCAAAATTTCAGCTCAATCGGAAACCGGGAAGTGGGTCAAAATCGCGCCCTAAGGAGTCGGTTACAAACAAACATACATACATACAAACAAACAAACATACAGGTGAAGCTAATATAAAGAGTGTAATAAAGATCTTTGTAAAAGTCGGTAAAAGACTTATCGTCGAGCAATTTCTACACGGTCGTAAGAGTCGCGCTGGAGAGAAACCAGTGAAGGCAGATAATCTGCTTCAGATGCAACCCTGATACTGACCACGATCCTCAGACATGAAGGACCGACCTTGGAGAAGATGGAGCTAAAAATCGGTATTAGCTACACAATGCGAATCATTTTGCTTTCGCCTAAAGACCTTCCTACTACAGTCATTAGCGTGAAATGGCGCAGGATCTGGAGAAATAATATTTTTTTCAATTACTTATCACCCTGTTACTTCGAGTAGGTACGATATTAAATGTTTGAATCTAATACCTTTAAACGACTAATTCTTGAATATTTATTTCGGGATCTCAGAAACGGCTCTAACGATTCAATGAAATCTGCTATATGTGGAATTTCGGTGGCAAACAAACAATCGATCTGGCTTGGTACTAATTACACGTGTTTTTTAATTCGCCTGAGCGAAGCTCTGACTTGCGGGTAAGACAGGTATCTATAAATGAGCAATTCTTGTATATTTATTTATTTCTTCGGAAGCGGCTGTAACGACTTTGAGGGCTATGTAGGAATTTTTGGGGGCAAACAACACTTCACGCTTCGAACACTTCACGCTTCGAACACTTTTTTTCGTTCTCCATGAGCAGTGCTTTTCAAACTGTGGGTTGTGGGTTTTCAAAAACCATTTTCAAGGGGTCCCGGGTGAAAAAAATGGCAAGTTTATCTAGATCCTACACCACAATCAAAAAATAATATTTTAATGAGAAGGATGGGCTTGTTGTTTGTTGAGGCAAACGAGCAAGCAACTCAAAGAGAGTCACCAATCTGTTGCCGGTCTTTAAAGCCCCGATGTCATAGTTGTATGGAAACACTGCTGCCGGAAACTGGTTCCGCAGTTTCACCGTACGTGGCAGGAAGTGCCGAAGAAAACGTACAGAGGTAGACTGCCATTCATCGAGATGGTGACGATGGAACTTAGACTTTCGGCGGGAAGTGCGATGGTGGAATTTGGCAACAAGCAGCAAATTAAACAATTCTTCAGAGCACTAGCCGTGGTAGATCCTATAGAACACACAAAGAGAACCAACGTCCCTTCGCATGGGAAAGGAATCCAAACGATCGGAAATCAATGACTGATCACTGACAAGTCGAGCTGCTCTACGTTGAATGCGGTTAAACGGAAGGAGAAGGTATTGGGGTGCCCCTGCCCAGAGATGAGAATAGTATTCCAAGTGTGGCCGCACCTGGGCCTTATACAATTGAAGAAGGTGCTTAGGTGTAAAGTACAGTCTCGATCTATTTAGCACCCCAAGCTTCTTAGAAGCTAATTTAGCCTTTTCCTCCAGATGACCACGAAATTGAACGTTACTCGAAATGCCAACACCGAGGACCCCTATGCTAGGTTTGATTAGCAGACGAGTGCCCTCAAGGCAAGGTGTCACAATAAACGGGGACTTTTTAGCAGTAAACACGCACACTTGTGTCTTTGTGGGGTTGAAATTGGTTAAATTAGTTCTGCCCCATTCTGAGACTTGCTCGAGAGACGTCTCAACTTCGGACACAAGTATAGTCTGGCACTCATCTACGTAATCCCGAGAATTATTGCCCTGGCCAAAATATCGTGCATCCCCCGTACTATCATCTGCATAGCAATGAATGTTACGAATCTGTAACAAGTCATTGATGTGCAGAAGAAACAAGGAGGAGACAACACACACTACAAACAAGTAGGTACAGTCAAGCGCATAAATATAGTACTATGTGTAAATTTAGGTACTATACGTATGTACCACGACAGGATTACGTTGGAATAAGAGGGTGCAATGTCATACAAATTTTTGTCGTGTGGTACAAGTACATATTTTTGCGCTTTAATGTGTCGTAGCGTTGCATGTTTTCATCATGTTGTTTTTGTTGGTGACTCCAAGATTTTTATTCCGGTAAAGCTACCTCCTGTACTCCGTCACATAAAGATTTGAACGTAAGTACTTTTAGGTTGAAAGTGCTTTAGCTCTTTCATTATTGATTTCCCGGTATGTAGTTTTTATATGAGTTCTATGCCTCAGCAAAGTTCATGCTGAAAAAATTTATAAAAAGTCAAACGTAAATATTGGAAATACACTAAATATTACTCCATTAATATGGAATTATGCTAACTTACGAACAGACTAAATCAATCACGGAAGACCTGAGCTCACAAATGTAAAAGAAAACTATAAGTACCAACGATCACTCGCAACGACTTATTCGCTCACGTAGGTATTAAAAATTTTGTTACCATAAACAAGGCAAGTATAATTTAATTTTAAATATCGACTAGGATCACTTGGAAAATAAAAACAAGTTATATTTTTTGCTTTTATTTAACAAAAAACATTAAAAAGCATCCTAACAACGTTTAGTTACCTTTTCAGTGTATTCCGCTCGACGAAAAGTTAAACATCACGTGTCCCTCAGCTTCCGAAAAATCTATTTGACTAGTCATTGAATATTCATTATAGAGAAACAGCAACGGCCTTTTGGCTACCAAAACTAATTCCTCATTGTGCGAGTCTTGGCGCTCTTTGTACGTCATGGTTGGTCACTCAAACAATGCAGTGTCACGGGTATCATTTACTAGTCCATATAAGAAAGACGAGTTGTCAAAATGTGGCAGTTTCAAACTATGTATATAGACCTAAAGGTACTGGTCGCGGTGCTGTTTGTGACGGTGGTCAGGTGTGCCGGTAACGCCACTTCTGCCGCCGTCGTGTCTGCCAAAGCGCCATCGGAAACAATCAGACAACAACCAGGTGTCAGTATACCTACATGCCAATATTCCATTAAGTTTGTGTGTTAATGTTAGGTGAAAGAGTTAGTATGAAATTTGAAATATGTTAGGTTTCTACTTACTCAGACGTTTCACATGCGGAACAAGATGCTGATGCCCATTTATTTCTTGAAAATAATAATGCACGTATTCATTTGTTTCTGAATTCATTATCAATGTGTAAAATACAGTAAAGAGAAAGTCCTCTTAAAAATTGTGATTAATTGTCTACTAAGTATTTAATTTAGTGCACTATTAATCTCACATTGTTTCTTTCGCAGGCCCTAGCGAGTTTCGGAAAAATGTTAATTGATATACCCTTAGGAATAGTGGAAGCTTGTAAAGATGTAAGTCGATTTTAATGTAATAATATTCTTAATGGTGAAATAATATATGTATTACAGTATACTTTATTTGGATTAAGATGTTCAATAAACTCTTGCAGGGTGCTGCAGCGATAGAAAAAACCTTTCTTGCCATCGTCAGAGGAATTTTCTAGAAATACTAGACTAGTTTCGAATACATTGATAACATGACATGTTTTGCGTTTTTATTTACCTAGATTCAGCAGAACGCTTGCGACAATCAAGTATAATGAAATACCAGAAGAGTTAGCTACTTTTATGCAAATTTTTTTTAACAAAGTGGGGCCGAAATTATAATAACAAACAAGTCATAACAGCTGTAAATCAACCAGCGTCAGTTCGATTCGCTGTTGCTGCGGAGTCTAACTGGAATTGTGGAAATATGTTGAAAACCTTGATTTTCATAACGATTTTTGTGTTGGTTCTATGTGAGGATAAAGTAAATGAAAATTATAACAAAGATGATGGAAAAGCAAAACAGTCAAATGAAACGAATGCCAGTACACAAAAGCCACATAATTCTAGTGACGAGAATGAAGTTAGCGAAGTAAGTTGGAACGATAATAATTATGTTAGGTGCTACGTATATTCGATTAACTTGGTACTTTGGACAATGCTGACTTTTGGTGATTTATTTTTAACTTAACTGTAATGTGATAATTGTTTTTTTTTAATACAATACCTAATAAATAAATAATGTAACGAAGTTTGGAACTTAATTTGTTTTGAAGTTTAATTGTCATTATTTTTATTTAATTTAACGTGTAAACTTGTGCCCAACGGTAAGCGACGAAGTAATATGAATAAAAAGAAAATACTATTTCCAGGGCCTAAAAGCTGTTACTGAAGGAGCAAAACAAATAATAACAGGAGTATTTGAGGTCAGTCTTATGAAAGGTTAATCATTTTAATATTATGATGAAATTAAAAGCGATGATAACTCAGTTTTATAAAAGAATAGAAAACAACTGTTACAACGACTCAAGTACATTAAATTATTAATTACTTAGCGTCTCGACTTCAAACAAAGTATCATAAAAATGAAACGTTCAATACTTTCAGAATTTGAAAAAATCTAGGAAACTTTCTTTTTTCTTTCCATAAAAACTTTATTTAAACGACTATAAAAGTAAAAATATCGAAATTGGTTTACTGTTCTCAAATGAGGTGTTTACCAAGGGACAGCATTAAATGTTTAATTAAATAGGTTTAAAGATTAATTGAGTTTCAGTTTAAATATTAATTAATTAAGTTTAAAATTGTTACTTTACTTATTAATATGCTATTTATTTCTAAGAGACAATTTTTAAACTTTATTTTTACTTCACAGGTCGGATCAGGCATCCTTAATGCCCTTACCAGAGTGAGTTTTATTGAATTATTATGAAGCTTACATATTTAGTTGTTCAAAATTCAGTAATTCTGTATTGAGACTTTCTTTTCAGTGGTTTGATGGCAGTCACAAGAATTAAAACCATCGCCACGGAAACGTCCAAGCACGCTAATTACGAAGTGAATGTTACAGAATATAAATTGAAACCAAAATGAAGGTTCTATTTAAAATGATTAATTACAAAATAGCAGGAACAAAACTTTAAGGCGAAATATACAACTGTGCGTAATATCACATTCAATTTATTTGAGTTCAGTAATTGAATAATGTATCACTGTTTCTTTTTAAGATAAAATAAATTTATCTGAAGTTACAAAATATTATGCATAAGATACAATTGAACACAAATTATGTACTTTCTTAATAATTATCTCGCTGTCTTACGCTAAAATGATGTTACTGTCAATTTCAACTTCAACTATGTAAAGTTAGCCCCCTTATTCATAAATTCATAATTTAAGATTCGTTTGTCCATATTTGCCAAACATAGACAAAACATGAAATTTAATATAACAGGGTTTAATTTTTTTATGAATAAAGGAGTTTGTGCTTACAATATTACGAATACAGCAGGGTACAGTCAAAACTGGTCAGTTAAATCGTGACCCATAATCACGACCTCACAAAAAAAAACTTTGAAATCTATTCAAACCATTCGACTGTACTAATTTTCTTTGCAAACCGGTTGAACATACAATTCTTACATAAATGTATCACCCAAAATACCCGACATGCAAAGTAGAAGCGCTACCTGTACTATTTACCTAAACCCAAGATTACGGTGGTGGATATTACACATAGATACACAATGTTTAAACACAGACCCCCGATACTTGAACAAATATACTTTACGGCCACGTTAACTTTTGTTAATCTACCCTTAACCAAGTAAATTTTTTTTTACATGCTATTGTATAAAAAAATACAATATAAAGCCACAAATTGTTTGTATTAAATTTGTGATCGCTTTTATCATTGATCACTTTACTTCTGCCTAGATAAGTGACTTTCTTCTAAAACGATAACTCTAGAATAGTTAGAATGTTTCTGCGAAGCGGTTCAACCGCATTTTCATCGGCGCTACCAAAATCAAAAATATATCCACGAATTAAAACCAAATAACCTTGGCTACGAAAACGGCCGCATGCACCTGTACTAGAATTCTCAGATAATTGGTTTTAATTCATAGATGTATGTGTTAGCTGATTTCGATAGCGCAAAAGATAAGGTGCTACAAACGCTTAACGGTCTTACGAAGCAAACGTATATTTACGAGACCGAAGGCGTGTATAGAAATCAAAATGTCTCAGTCTTTGTCACTTATCTAGGCTCACTGGGCTGTCTACAATCATGTGGTTCCTTAGCTAGTGTTTTGGCAATTTAACGTATTTAAGTATGTGGGTAGTATGACTATTTTTATATTGAGGGACTAGAAGTTGCGCTTAAAACAATATTACTTATGAACTATGAATATCAATAACGACTTACTTCTTACAACAACTCCAATTTGGCTGTGAAATTAATAGGTACGTATCAAAATAAAACTCTGAAGAATGGTAACATAAAAAAATATTCTCGATCTGTATAGGTACTTAAATCTATTCATTCTTAACTAGAAACGGTTGGTTGGTGTGTTTGTATCTTTATAATGAAACAAACAACTTCTAAATAATCAGTGCACTGCTAATGCAGCACGGTATATAACTTTTGATCAAAATATACCTATTTGCCTACTTATAATAAACTGAAATTTGTTTATGGACTTAACATTCAATTAAAATCTAAAGAATACGCTCAAGCTATTAACACGAAAACTTTGAATAAAATTCTGTTTGCTACCGTGATCTATGAAAATGATCAACATTCTTCATTCTTCGGTGTCATGCAACAAAACTATGCCACGTTCCAGTCATACCATTATTTATAATATTCTACTTGTATAATAATATAAATGTGATGATTAATAAACCCATTGAAAGTATTTCGAAAACAGTATAACTAAAAATAATACTAATGATACCTAATGGTGGGTCTCGTTAAAACTGGTTTTAATTAAATGTTTTTTTTTGCAATCCTATCCTTCCTAAAATCACTTACTCGTACCAAATATATCACATCTTCTTTGCACCCAATCTTTAAACAAAATAACAGTAAACTTTGGTTCTTAAACAGACTAAGTACTTCAAGCCAAAAAAACATTCACCTCTAGCGCAAAGCAAGATACCAGTACTGATGAGAATGATTTAAGGTCTCGAGAAAGATAACAGATATACTTAAAATACAGAAACATTAAACAAAAGAGACAAGTCAGAGTATATTTAGTAGACATGCAATACAAAGAGTTCTAAAACAGCAACACATAGAGAAACTACTAATTTATACCAAGTTAAAAAAACATTGATGCATTAAATCAAATATCGTTATCTCTCTGCGAAATCGACTTCACTTGACTAGACCATTTCCATTGAGGTTTACGTAATTATTAGCAATTATTGGAGATTTTTTGTCCAGTGACGGAAACGAAATGTATGTCGGGTTAGTCACAGCATTGCTCTGTGAGTTTTTGAAATTGTTTTTCATTTCTTTTTCAAATACCTCGTCGGTTTCCTCGTCGATGCGGGGGTACATGTTGAGGTAAGGGGAGGCGTTGCCTTCCTGGTCGGACTCGGAGCCTGATCGCGCGCTCATGTGGTTCAAAGTGAGCATAGGGGTGAGTTCCGAGCCCTGGCTAGCCGCGGATACTCTGGGGTTTAGGTTCCGCGGGTCAAAGTCGAAGGTGGAGCCCAGCCGCGGACTGAATACAGTCGAGTTCGGCGCTGGAGTCATTGCTAAATACCCCTCGTCGTCTGTAATGAAAAAAATCACTAGAATAATTTTAAAAACAAATACGTTTAATGATGGCAACAGTAGCACAAGTGATACGTACTCGTTATGCCACTACAAAGATATCGCTATAAGTGACAAACTCAACAGTCTATCACATATAATGAATTTTAATGCCAAAGAATACTTTTTATCACCAAAAACAATAAATGACTACCAGCATTGGAGCCTACCATTTCAATATGAAATTATAAGTAATAATTATTATACGTAAGACGTTAGCGAGACTACTAACCCAACCTACCCCGTCAAAATGCATTTTTATTATGGTCATTTGTTTATTTCCAATTAAACTTCCCGCTACAGGTTTGTTCCTCCTTAATGCATCGAGGAAACATGAATTAAAACACACAAAAACCTATTTTTATTCGGCTGTGCTGTTTTACGTTTTTATGTAATTGGAAATTCATGTGGAAAATCCGGCGATAAAAAAAGATCCATCAACACCATAACTGTTATGATTACGACTTGTTTGTTTTTGGCGCTAGAAAGACAATATTACACCGCCTATAACTCATTAAGATTCATATTTAAAGGTACGTTAGTAAGTTCAGATCAAATATTAGTATAAAAGGTGAAAGTTTAAACGTAATGCAAAATTAATGTTGCTAGCTCATTTAATTTTGGAATTCAATGTATTTAACTCAATTGTTTAAATAATTCTAACCGTCATACTTTGATGAAATAAAATCACAATGTGTATGGGCACCTCAAATTAAATAAGCCTAATTAAAATATCATAAAACACTAATATAATATCACGTTTAAATTTTGACCTTGCATTTTCTTTACAAATCTGATTTCACGTTTTTTATCATTCCTAAACTCGACTAGTCTGACAGGAATATTCATTAATTTTAGGTTAAAAGATCATACACATGAAACACACAGAAACAAGACAAATGAAGTAAATTTAAAACTGTTAGTTGTGAATAACATTTTACACCGCATTTTAAGTTTAAGCATATGAGTTGATAAACTTGATAAAAATATCAAACTCCAATATGTCCGCAATAAATGACATAGAGATATGATCCTTATACTGATGAAAATAAGGATCCATGTCATTTATTGCGGACATATTGGAGTTTGATATTGTTTGATATTTATCAATTCATATGCAACTTAAGATTTTTAAATCTAGTTTAAAACAACAATTATCATGCCACACATTATTACCCGGGAAGATGGTGTTGCTTGTTATCAAAACTGGGTACTATCCGTTTTATCTAGAGATAACGAAGATACAATTAAATTCAATTGATGTAAAAATATAACAAAAGGTTCAAATAAATGGAAAGCATATTGATGATAATGTTTATATTGTATGAACAAGTGTCTTTAACAATTGTGTCGTTCCATTTACATATCAATGCTTAGTAGCTACCTCACTGTAGGAGTTTGACGTAAACATGACTCAACTGTGACACATACTCATCAATTAACAAGGTTCCTACGCAATAAAATAAACGGAGACCGATGCTAATATACGACTTTTTTATTTTCTTCCCTTGATTTATTACTGTTCATGGTGCAATTTTCCTTTAGAATAAGTATATAAATGCATGAAATAGTACATTACTGCAGCGGCCGCGAAATAGGGGATTGCCGGCCGAGTAGTTATAGATGGCCGAGTGTTAACGAGGCCATCTAGAGATACGAGGCCGGCAATCCCTGTTCGTGGCCAAGGCTTGTATAGAGTTTTTCTCAAACATGCATCACCATCACCACCATCATCATCATCACCATCATGATCATCATCAACATCATCATCAACATCATCGTCATCACCATCACCATCATCATCATAATCATCATCATCATCATCATCATCTCATCATCATCATCATCATCAACATCATCATCACCATCATCATCATCATCATCTTATCATCACCATCATCATCATCATCATCATCATCTTATCATCATCATCATCATCATCATCACCATCATCATCATCATCACCATCATCATCATCATCATCATCATCATCACCATCATCATCACACCATCATCATCATCATCATCATCTTACCTTACCTTAAATAGGCAGAAAGGTAGATAGGTAGTGGCAGAATGTCTTAATGAACCAAAACGCAAATATTACTTATAGTTTTTTTTTAATGCCTAAATGCTATGATGCTATAGACCTATAAACGTCATGGTATGAAACAATAGACGATCACTTTGCTGGCCTTGGCCAGCAAAGTTGTATGAAATTCCATTATTGACCTCTCGTCTAGGCGCCCTCCACCACCGGCTGCACCTGCACCTGCAACGTGACCCTTCGTGGCGTATTATAAGGAACATAACGTCAATATTTCATAGCATGTTTGAGAAAAAGTATATTTTCAACGCAAACTCGGCTATTTTCCATAACTTAACTTTACTATTTCGCGGAGGAGCAAAATAAATATTCCATTCATTTTAACATGAAACTCCGCCATCCCTAATTTTATACAGAGTAGGTAGTAAATGCGCTAAAAATGTTTAGGTACTTTTGTTCTTTTATTAAATCTCACTATTAATCACCTTCAGGGCGATATTTACCCAATAGGAATTAATCTCATTTCAAAAGTAAACCTGTTGTTCTTATAGCATTAAGTTCAATTTTGAAACGAGAATAATTCCTATTGGGTCAGGATCGTCCTGAAGGTGCGAGTAGGTACTTAATTTATTCCTTTTGTTTAATAGTACATTACTGCAGCGGCCGCGAAATAGGGGATTGCCGGCCGAGTAGTTATAGATGGCCGAGTGTTAACGAGGCCATCTAGAGATACGAGGCCGGCAATCCCTGTTCGTGGCCAAGGCTTGTATAGAGTTTTTCTCAAACATGCATCACCATCACCACCATCATCATCATCACCATCATGATCAACATCATCATCAACATCATCGTCATCACCATCACCATCATCATCATCATCATCATCATCATCATCACCATCATCATCATCACCATCATCATCATCATCATCATCACCATCATCATCACACCATCATCATCATCTCATCATCACCATCATCATCATCATCATCATCGCCATCATCATCATCATCATCATCACCATCATCATCATTACCATCATCATCACCATCATCATCACACCATCATCATCATCATCATCATCTTACCTTACCTTAAATAAGCGTAGTGGCAGAATGTCTTAATGAACCAAAACGCAAATATTGCTTATAGTTTTTTTTAATGGCTAAATGCTATGATGCCATAGACGTATAAACGTCATGGTATGAAACAATAGACGATCACTTTGCTGGCCTTGGCCAGCAAAGTTGTATGAAATTCCATTATTGACCTCTCGTCTCGTCGTCCTCCACCACCGGCTGCACCTGCACTGCAACGTGACCCTTCGTGGCGTACTATAAGGAACATAACGTCAATATTTCATAGCATGTTTGAGAAAACAAATATTGATGTTGTTGTTAAAATAATAATTTTATGTCGGTGGGAAACATAATTAAGCAAGAGCAGTAGTTGCCTACTTTTGCTTCGGAGCGCCATAAATGATGAACTAATCATTCAATAAAAATGAAGTCGGTTAAAAAGGGTTCAAAAGATGGATGTTTGAGTATAAATGCTTTCATAATTGTGGGACGTTCGACATATTATGCTGCCCCGTATACACATTGAAATGTAATGTAACATTGGTATGCTTTATACCTAAGCATTCAACTTTGAAATGTAGTAAAAGTCACGTATGAGTCAAAGTGGTTTACTTCAATAGAACTCTTAACGTTTTGGACACTACATACTGAGTGTATTTAAATTAAACTGATTTTAACATACTGACAAAAACATTCTACGGATGGGAAACTTAAGGATCCTAGGTAGTCGTCGTTACCAATTAGTACCTAAGTATCGGTGTTTTAGGTACTAGTGCTCTAAATCAGACTATAAATGCTGATTCTATAGCAGTATACACCGCATTTTCTTATTTCCATTAACTAGATATTATTACTTGATACACTCACAGAAACTACCAAATAAATGGTACGAGCTAGGATACTAGTGTATTAGAGAAATTAGATTTATTTGAGCTGAAGAAGTCTCCCTTAAAGTTAACGGAAATAAAAAATAATTTAAGTAGGTACAGTTTTCAAGCCGTGCTTACAAGTATTGGCATTTCAGACTCTGGCTGAGAATTCGGTGATGGTGGCAGTGGACTAACTGCCTTAGGATTGGAGTTTGGTTTTAACTTACCGTGTTGCAACGGTATTGCCGTACGGTTAGGGTTGACGCCAAAGAAGAAACCATTGGCGTCGTTGGCGTAGTGATGTGGACTAGGCGTGACCTGGTTGTTATAATCCGGGGCACACACTCGCACTAAATAGTCTTCCCCGGTACGATCTGCGTTCTGATCTGCGCATGGGGCGTTTAGCTCCACGTAATGCTGAAAATAGCAATAAATATTTGAAATTAGTTTTAGTTAAAAATATCAGTTTTAATATGTACACGCTTTCTTTGTCATTCAACCTATCAATCGATATGTACCAATGCCAAAATTCAAGTTAATCGCCACTAGAATTGGCAATGATAATCCTTACGAAAGCGCTGGTAGTTTAAAAAAAATTACATGTACAAGAGCCCTTTGCGGCCTACTTGCAGAATAAACGTTTTGATTTTTGATTTTGATTTTTGATTTTGATTTTTGATTTTTGAGAAGTGAGTCAAATTTAACGGGCAAGATTTGTTTGGTGACAGACAGACACTGGAATAGGTGAAACTAAAAAAAAAAACTTGTAGGAATAAGGTAAAATAAGGCCCAATTAAGCAACTAACCGGACCGGGCTGGACTAAGATCTATTCACTTTTATACAGGTGGAATAAAAGTAAGTACCTATTAGATTTTTTTCTCGGCTTAGCTGTGCGTGCTCAAACTCAATTTTTTACGAAATGATAGCTAACATCATCATTGCATAGATTATTACTTAAAAATCGAAGTTTAGTTTAGCTACTTAAGTTAAGTCCTACTCGGGAACGTATCAAAATATATAAAGTTTAAAACGAATAATGGACGAAATACATAATGGTCATAATATATACTAAAATTTTCTATGAAACTATTGATAAAACGAACTTTTTTAATCGTGTAATCTATAGATTGGTTTAGGTTAGGTTTATTTTATGAAAATCCTGTAAAGTTGAGAATTTCCAAGAAAATTACATTTTATATCAAATGACCATTTTGTATTTCATCCATTATTAATTTTAATCTTTATATATTTTGATACGTACCCTCCTACTCATACATAGAGTCAGTCGAATTGTAATAGTTACTTTTATAGCATCCATTAGACTGTGCTGCCTTTCATCCTTACATATTACATCCCGCTGTACATGTTGGACCAACGTTGGCCAATTTACGGGAAGTGCTTATTTGTTAGAATGCTGCTCATTCTATCGTATAATCCCTTCCCCTTAGATAGGTCAACGTTGACCTAATGTGTAGGTACTTACAACGGGGATAAAAAGGAATTTCGTAAAAAGGTGCATATTGTGAAGTATGCGATGGAGTTTCATTGACTTTAATAAAGGACGAAAGAAAACCGGTTACTTACGTTGCGCACATTGTCTTCAAGGAATGATCCAATGGTCTCTTGTAGCTCGGAGAAGGATGGCCTCTTCCCCGGTCGTTGCTCCCAGCACGACCGCATCACTTTGTACAGCCTGTCGTCTGCGTACATTGGCTTATCTAGGCGATGCCTGCAATTTGATTAAAAAACATTGAATTGGGGGCCACAGCAATTCCAAGTCCGTTTTGTTTGCGTTTTTAAAGGCTTAATTACAGAATCTATCGTGAATTATTGCCAAAATATTTGTTATTTTCTAAACTAATATATATATGCATCATCGCACCCTATATACGTCCTACTGCAGGGCACAGGCTTCCTCTTAGAATGAGAGGGTTTGGGCCGTAGTTCCCACGCGGGCCCAGTGCGGATTGGGAACTTCACACAAACTATTGAATTTCTTCTCAGGGGTATGCAAGTTTACCGTAAAGATCAAGATAAATTTCAAATGTAATTTCGCACATAAATTCCGAAAAAGTCATAGGAGCGAGCCAGGACTTGAACCCACGACCCTCTGCTTGAGAGGCCATAGGTCAAACCACTAGGCTACCATGGCTTGTTACTAAGTAAATATAATAACTAATATATTAGACGGAGGTAAACTTTGTTTGCGTGTGTGTTTGTTTGCATGTAGAAGATAATTTCTGGAACCAGGTATTGGATAATTGGATCAATTTTAAAACTGTTTCGCAAATAAAAAGCTGCTAACGTAGCTGGGATAATTACCAAATTGACAAAAACTACTTTTTATCCCGGGAACATGCAAAGTTCTCACTTAACGTCCGCAGACTGAGTTGGTGGCAGAAGCACACAATAGGTTTTTCAAAGCCACCTTTCAGCTTTACTGCGCAATTTTATATCTTATTACAATGCTTTATTTTTCATACTAAATACAAACTGAAATATAGATGCACAGAAAAAACCCCAGAAAAAAGACCAATGCTGGGAATCGAACCCAAGTCCTCAGCATTCCGTGCTGCGTGCTAAACCCCTACACCACCACTGGTCTAGAGATTAGACACGAATCTTTTCTACACATCGTACATTTCAGTCTGTTAGATAATCACCTTATGCAGTGATAAACGCACATCTATGTTACACCCTCTATCGAGATACTTTAACTCTAATCTCTAGACCAGTGGTGGTGTAGGGGTTTAGCACGCAGCACGGAATGCTGAGGACCTGGGTTCGATTCCCAGCATTGGTCTTTTTTCTGGGGTTTTTTCTGTGCATCTATTTTTCAGTTTGTATTTAGTATGAAAAATATGGTTTCACGGGATGACCGTAAAAGTAATAAAAAATGAAGTTGAAAAAATAAATACAAAAAGATACTTCATACTATTTTACAATTAACTGTAACAGTTTAACTACGTAAAACAATGAAATGCTATGTGAGTACCTACGCTGAGGAAAACCACAAAGGGTAACCAGCAATTCTGTGTAAGTTTGTATTGTTTAAATACAAAATTTACATTTATCCTTAATGCCAATGAACTGTGACAAGGTTGTTAGAGTGTAGTTTGGATAGTTTGAGAAACTAATACTATGTATGCGAAAGTATATCTGTCTATTTTTTTTTATGTTAGAAAGGCCAGACAAACGAAATAGTGGGTCACCTGATGTTAAATGAACACCACTATCCATAGACTCCCGCAGCGCTTTACACGATGCCAGTGCGTTGTCGGCCCTAAAGGAGAGGGAATAGGGGAAGGGGGAGAGGGGGGGGGAGAGGGAAGGGGTGAACGCAAGCAGGATTACTGCTGCTTCACGCCGGTGTTCTGTGAGAGGGTGGTACTGCCCCGGACGAGCCGGCCCATTCGTGATGCAGCGGCTAGCTACAACATGGCTCTACCACTACAAGACTAGACTATTACGTCTTCATGCATAAATTGATGAACCAATTTTGATATATTGTGGTATAAACTAGAGGTGACCTTGGAAAAGGACTTAGAAAGGATTTAGGATACTTTTTATACCCCAAATTTACATAGTTCTCACGGGATAGCGATAACCGAATTCGCGGGCAACAACTAGTTTTAAAATTCTTTTAACTTTGAAACAAAAATTACAGCCAAAAATCGGTCAAGTAACGTGTCAGCTGACGCGCAATTACCATTCCATTTTTTTACATCTAGACTGGAATATCCAGCTTGGCCTTATCTAGATGGACCTCATCCCATGGTTAGAGAACCAAAGAGTTGAATTACCTACGTTATTTGTACTACCTACTGTCCTCTGCCAGGTTTGAAATGAACTTCCAATGGACTGCCACGAATATTAATTTGGGACCTACTTAAGGTGGAATTATCTTGTTGTATTGTATGACATTTCAAGCGATGCTTTTGCAAAAAGGGTCACAAATTAATGATCGTGTCAAAGAAAGATGCTTTACATACACATATCAAAATGCGAGTATTTTGGAGTTCAACGATCAAGTACTGTTGCTAATCAATAGTCTATTGATAGCTGTTCGATAACAAAAATACGCCTATCAAATATTTCTTTCTAGAACGGCACTAGTATTGAGAGTATTTAGGGTATCGTACTCCGCAAAAGTATTGTCATGAATTCGCTATCGATTGTGAGACTATAGATAACAATAAACTCAAGGTTTTAAAAAGCGGTCTTACCCTTCTAGCAGCCGAGGCAGTAGGTTTTGCGGACTGATTTCTGGATACGGCGTTTTTGCAAGCGAGAACAGCTCCCACAACACGATGCCAAATGACCACACGTCCGACTGGGTCGAGAATATGCGGTCCGTCATGCATTCTAAGGCTAACCATTTCACTGGTAAAGGACTCTGAAAAGAAACAGAATAAAAATCCATTAGTAACTAATCAGTACATGGCTCTATATCTAAATCCCTAATGATTATTTGTCCTAATGTAATGTTTGTCCTAATGATCGTTTGTCCTAACTCTTTTTATTTAAAATCTATTAATTGTTCTGGATTTTTATAAAACAAACCTAACCTAACCTATAGAGTTCTAGAGGATAATCACAAAAAAGTTCCTGAAAAATTCACGGTTTCCAAGAAAAAAAGTGTTAGGACAAACGATCATTAGGACAAACAGTACATTAGGACAAACGATGTTAGGGATTTAGAATGAGACCCAAAGTACATATGTATATTGATACGCGTTACGGAGATTAATGTAAAATAAATAAAAAAACCCGGGTTAAGCGCGAGTCCAATTAGAGCACTGAGAGTACCGTAAAATTAAAATTTAAAATCGAGCAAAAAAAATTGTATATGTGTCATAGAATTTCTATAAAAAAAATTGATTTTTAGTGATTTTCCGTTTTCTTTACAAAAATACCTACATTATCAAAAGGTTGTATCTTTTGATCGCATGACCTTAGAAACTTCTTTTTCACAGCAGGATTGCAGACCTGATTATTTCATTATTAATTTCAATTTGACACCTCCGTTCACGCATTCCTGAGGAAAACAGTCTTGACAGACATAGAGATGGATGTACAATGAAGTGATTTTGTAAGGGTTACTTTTCTCTTTTGAGAAATCGAATAAGATTTATTATTAATGGAATAGCAAAGTTGATATAACCTACGCGACACTTTTTGACGACTTTCGGTCGATTACAATTAGATACGTTAAAATTCAGAATTCATTACTGAGCGCCTCTACGTCATCTTAACCTTGATTTTTTTTAAACCTAAAGGTGTGCTATAGTTATAACAGAAATAATGTATATCCTGTATAATAGTTAGGGACAGTAGATTCATGCGATGTGATATTCGTAACGTGACTTATTAACATAAAGACTTGATATATTAGGTAATCGGTGAGCTTCGTGTACTATCATAATTATAATTAAGGCATACCTTTAGGCAATCCAGCTCAACAATCATTTCAAAATGTTTCACTTAAATTAAATTTATGAAATTAAGAAAATTCAAATTCCCCATTCCAATCCACGTCAAATTTTTACTATAATAATTTGTCAAGAGAAGTTGATATTTGCTTTGACGTGTATTAAATTTAGCATGTTGGGCCTTACGAGGTTATTCTAAATATTTTTTAGTATGCTTTGTGTAAACTTTATCATATTTGTCTCCGAAATAAGACTTACAAAAGAATACAAACTTACAAACAAAGCTGGGGGCGATCACTACCGTAGGTATGGGAAGTGTCGATAGTTGAGTTTAGCGAAAAAGGAACTCACTACATTTCATTAAATTCTGTCCCCTAAATTCCTTTCTCTGGTAAATTCAAATCATCTTGGCAATGTTTTTCATCTCTCAACTTACCTTTGACATTTAATTGCCACCAATAAAGCTGACGATTAATAAAGTCAAGTCGACTCTATAAGAGAAATGATCTTGAGATATTGCTAGTGTCGTAGCAGATCGTTACTACCTCAATAAACTAGCTGCGCGATAAAATTGAATCACGCTATGATTACGACCGTCCGGCAGAGACGAGCACCGGTCAAGCAATAACTAACTCTATTGCCTACCAGACGCGAACAAATTAGCCAATACACAAAGATAATAAAACTTAACGTCTCTTGTTTATGACGACCAAACAAACAACGATGTTGCCACGACAACGAAAACGCGTAGCGTAGGAACAACGAAACTTACATTCTCCTTCTTCTGGTACTCGTCGTTCTTGTAAATGCTGCGCGCCAGACCGAAGTCGCATATTTTCACGACATTGTCTTCGGCTAACAAGATGTTTCTCGCAGCTAAATCTCCATGAAGAATCTGTAAAGAAAAAAAATTAGTAATTCGATAACAGGACACACTTGCATAAGTTGGAATTAATAGTAACGTCAATATGCCTGGAATTCTGTCCATTTGCGGTCGAACTAGTGTGGTATCAAGTAATTACATACCCACATGTGTACATAATGATGTCGAATTGCTACATCGGACCGGGCTTGTAGTTCCAGAAACATGGACGTGTCGCTGGATAGCTCATTACGTAGGTAGTACATACGCCACATAAATGTTGTCCGTTGGTAAATATTTATCAGGCCGGTTAGAGATTTGAAGATGGGTTTTGGAAGTGCCAATAAAAACGTTACGAGGGCAAAACGTCTCTAACAACTGAATAAAACATTTATACTTGTTCTATTGCCGTTTTACAACCGATTCTAGAGACTCAAAGCACTCATTAAACAAAGATGTAATAGTTAATTGATTTTTAGTAAACTATAATATTCTTCCGCTGTTTACAATGATTGGTTTCTCTATTTATATTTCACAAATTTACTGTTTGCTTAAAAGAAAAACTTCGTTGGCAAGGTCCAGAAATCGAAGTCAATTGATTGATAGCTTAATTATCTTCTTTCTAATGTAGTTAATTAGTTTCTTAATAAAATTCTCATCAAGTTCAATAAAAAAAACAAATATTTGAATTGGTATAAGGTACATAAAAATTATCGTTTGAGATATTCTTGTAACAAAAAAAAATCAAAAAGTATCTTAATTATAGAAAAACAGTTTGGGGCAAACAATTTAATCTTTGCTTTTGCCACAAAGGAATGCTAGAAAGTGTGTAATTGATTAGGAATTTGTTTCGTGATCGTCAGATCAATTAGACTTTAGCACGATTTTCGGTTCGCTGATTAAAGGCAGGTTTAGACAAGGTCAGTAACTGACTTCGAATTCGAGACAAGTCAGCGCTGACCCGAGAAATACCCAATGTAAATTGAAAGTCAGCGCTGACCCCCACCGCTGTACTGACTTCAAATCAATTTACATTGGGTATTTCTCGGGTCAGCGCTGACTTGTCTCGAATTCGAAGTCAGTTACTGACCCTACCTAAACCTGCCTTTTCCAATACCCACAGCACAGCTAA
Source organism: Archips xylosteana (assembly GCA_947563465.1). Lineage (NCBI taxonomy): Eukaryota > Metazoa > Arthropoda > Insecta > Lepidoptera > Tortricidae > Archips > Archips xylosteana. The sequence goes on from OX387349.1 coordinate 13,462,075, forward strand.
TATGTTTTTCTGCTTCTAAGCGGATATTGTTTAGATAATGTGATGAGTGTTTGATAATGATAATTCTAGATGAAATCCATAATATTGTATAAATAATTAAGCCTTAAGTTTTTGACATTTGCACTGAATTTTATGTATTTTCTTTTTAAATTATCGTATGCCAAAAGGTACATCATAGCCGAACCACATTGTAATGCCTATCATCTGCACAAAATCTACCTTTGATGACGAAATAAAAAAATTTAATTGAATTGAATTGAATTCATTGACATACCTTTCTGCTAGCCAGGTATTCCATACCCCTGGCGATTTGGAAGGCCCAAGCCAGGAGGTCGCGAGAGTACAACGGTCTGGGCTTGCGTCCGTCGCTCACGTAGTCACTCTCATAGTTAGAACGCCACTCAGGCTGCACGTAGCCCGTCTCTGACACTGCCAGTACAAAACAAGTTATATTTGCAACCGTCGGTTTCATAGGTACTGAAGAAAATTCTATATGACATTGTTTTATATGAAAGGGAGAAAACGAGCATGCGGGTCACCTGATGGGAAGCAATCACCGCCGTCCATGGACACCCGCAACATAGGTTGCCGGCCCTTTGAGAGATAGGCTCGTTTTTTAAAGAGCTTCAGGCTGTATTTTGGGTTAAGCTACTGATTATAATAGGTTTTGGATCGGAAGTAAGGAAAACATCAAACAGGAGTGAACTACGGACTTTTACCTTGCTACTTCGCTACTACACGTGCAAGACAACTACGTCTGTACGATACATAGGTGTTTTCATGCAGGAAATCCACCTTCCTTCACTTCCATATAAATCTACGTACACAGATCGAAATATCACTAGCATGTGTAAGGCGCAAGCCACACAGAAGAGACGTGGGACGGGGGCGCAACGCAGTTGCGGCGCCCCTTGAATAAGTTTTCATGATAAATGTATAGAAGTGTCGCAATTCAAAGCAGACAGAAAAGGCGAACAATCAAAAGGGACTGTGACGCGCCCCCGTCCCACGTCTCTTCTGTGTGGCTTGCGCCTAAAAGTCCACTCTCAAAGCTATACGAGCACACAACCAGTTCTAAAACAAATCAAATGGTAGCGGAATAACAAGGTAAAAGTTTACAGTTCATTGTTAATGACTACAAAAAAGTCACGCATGAATGATTTTTTTAATTGCCCATTGGATGTCCTACTGCTGGGCAAAAGCCTCCCCTTTTTCTTTCCACCCGTTCCTATCCTTCACAAAATCTTGCCAAAATGGGTCAAAACGTTCCAAATCATCCCGCCATCTCCGTTTAGTCTGTCTGTGTGGCTCCAACGATTTCGATGAAATTTGGTATGTGGGGGTTTTCGGGGATGAAAAATTGATCTAGCTTGGTCTTATCTCTGGGAAAACGCTTGGTAACGAGTTTCAGCCAGGTACTTATTATTAAAAAGAAGAACACATTTGACCAAATCATTGGTCAGAAGAAAGAGATAATTAAAACCAAACAATTTGAAATTATAGTGACGTACCTTGGTAGAATTTTTTACTAACAGGAAACCAAATACACTGATAAGAGGAACGAAATCAGGTTAAAAACAAGTTTAAATATGTTATAATTTGCATTCAATAATAAGGAAAATGTTGCGTATTATTTACACTTTATGCCCGCCCACCTAAATAATAAAATAAAAATCGATGATTCCAGCACGAAGCACTATGAAAGTAGGTAAACATCTCTCTTAAACATTATTATATTGAAATTAAATACTTCACAAAAACATCAGACAGTCAAAACAGGAAAAAAGTGCATCAGAATTCAAAAGGTGTTTCAATGTTTTACTTAACGAAAACCTTAATTATTGGTGCAATTAAAACGGAAAAACGCATAAAATTACCTTTTTCAGATTCCGAAGGTAGTTTCAGTTTGTCTGACAAGAAATTATATTGATCAACATCTGTATATCGTCACTACTTTGAAAAAACTCGTATCTCAAATCAGTATACCTACATGTAAACCAAACTAATCCATGAACACACACTTAGTAAAGTTCACTAGGCCAGGTTAAATCTAATCTATTTCTAATCTATTCTACGAGATTTTTCAAAGTAGTTTTACAATAATATTTTTAATTACAACAACGAAAAACTACTTAAACTTGTAAGAATAGGCAGCGTAATCATCTACTTGGACTTCAAAAGTGTAACTTATGTAGGTCTGTCCAGAAAATAAATCGTGTATTTTATTCTAATTAATTACTAGTGGAAATTTCTATTTTTTAGGATATTCTGAAATGCACTATTTTAAGCATTTTTTAAGGCAATCTTTGACCATTTTAGTAAAAACATCTTTTAAATCAATTATAATAAGTTTATGGCTGAAATGGGGCTTAATTATTTTCCTGCTTCAAAACAAACAGAAAACTTTTACAAGTAGCCGTAGTAGTAGTACTACCTACTTTCTCCTAGAAATAAAATTTTATATTTACCCGTTCTTCCTGATCGAATGCTAGCGGCCGTATTCAGGAACGTGTGGTCCGTCTCTTGTGTTTGGTTAGAATTGAAGCAGTCGGAATTCATTCTGAAAAATTAATTTGTCTATGGCAATCGTTTTTTTAAGGTGCAGCGAGTCCAGAAAATCGCAAAGCGCATCTTTGATTCATAGGTATATTTTCATGTCACCACTTAAATTTAGCTCGCTGGGAAACGCTCACCAAATTATATCTTTCTCTTACTTTTAATCTCAATTTATGGCTAAAATAAACAGCATTTACACAAACAAAATAAACAGTGGGTACAAACTTTTTCCGTAAAATATTTTGCTCCACTTCTATACACATATCCTGGAGCATTATGCAATAATCACTCCGATTTCAAAGCTGGATCGCCCTTAGACAATCTTAAACTTTCCGCATATTTAGCATTAAGCATCGCATCACATTAAAGTCGATGGTCACTGCCTTCACCTAAATTGTTATCGATACGTTTGCCATGTCTGTCTTTTCTATATACCTTACCCTTGGAAAAAATCTTTCACATACCCGCTATTTCCACTGCTACAAGAAAAACCTCGGTTTATATTCCCCTGGTTTTTCTCCTTGTTGTCTGTCAGCTGATCGATAAACACTTCTCGATGTCTCTGCATGTAGTTGTGGATGTTCCCGAACTTACAGAACTCTACGATCACGATCAGTTCACCTACAAAATTATAATACGAATAAATAACAAAGTGGAAAATGCATAATTATGGTTTAGTCGTTAGTTATTTTTTCGATGGTAATGGGGATGATTGTCAAGCTTTGGCGAAATTTTGTGCACTTTTGTGCGTGTAAGTGTATGCACACGGCGTGGCATAGTTTTATCTTCCATATAACAATATGTATATGAGTGGAACATATTTGATTTTTTTATGTGAAAGTGAAAGAGGGCGGATTAGGTATTAAGTATAACACAGCTTTTTTGCACGTGTGTTAGCGGAAAAGGAAAGTTGTAGTTAACTCGTTAATATAGACCTCCGCAAAGTAACGCCTTAATCAATTAATTAACTTTTGTTTTGTCTAGGTTACTGAAAACTTGATGCTTCTATACCAGTACAAATTAATCCTGTAGGTATAATAAAACTAACTCCACGTTAGGTTTTGGCAGACCTAACTAAAATATTTGTTCTCAGTAACGCCAAATACAACAGTTTCCTTATTGTCCTGATATGGTATTTATAAAAACCAAAGTACACAAAAACACGAACAAGGAAAATTTAGATTTAGATGTAGTTATACAATTTATACATATTATATTAGCTGAAGAATATTTCAACTTATTACACCAAGACCTCAAGCTGTCATTCAAAACAATTGAACATTTTCCGTAAAATAAAGTGTGACTTGCAAATGGTGATTTAAATAACTTACGTTTGCCAACATTTTTAGTGCACGCTCCTAACAAATTAACAATATTAATGTGTTTCCCGAGATGCACCATTATTTTGAGTTCCGAAGCCAGTGCTTTGATATAGATATTGTCAGCAGTTTTCTTGACCATTTTGACAGCTACAGTTGTGGTATCTTCAGCATTAATAATGCCTCGAGCTTCGGCTTTGTACACAACTCCAAATGCGCCAGCACCTAGTTGTGCTCCTGTGAAGGGAAATATTAAGTTTTATATAACAAAGAGGGCATAATAACAGTATTCCGTAAAAGAGTCAATATCAAAAAAAATGTACATAGGCTTAATGAAAACAAAATCACGATCGCTTTCTTTGTATAACGAAAGTTAATCTTACAAATTATATGGGTAGCTTGCGTCACACAAAGGAATCAATTAAGTTTTTTTTTAATTAAATCCCTTAATTGTGTACAATTTTTTTGATATTGACTCAAAAGCGTCCCAAAAAATATTTTCAAGTAAGCATTAATTATCGCTTGATTATACGACATGGGCAGCAACAGTCTAGGAAAGAAGACGACTAAATGCAATGGAACATGCACTAACATACTTTAGTGCAAAAGTTGAGAAAATATTAAGATGTGACCATCGAATGAAAGCATGGTTTTTTAGCCAGATGAAGATGTTATAACAAGGCTACCCAATTTGGAAATATGGTTATATTTATTCCAGAAAGCTTGAGAAGAAAAGCTAACACACAGTTACCTAAAGTTAGTTTCTCTGCTGGGAATTCAAACTTGTCGTCATAGGGCAATAGTTCTGCTTGCTCATCGATGCCTAAATCCGGGTTCAGGGACTTAGTAGCTCCCTCTTTGAAGTACAGTAGACCAGCTGCTGCCAATTCTTTCCTGAACTGTCTTTCTTTCCTTATCTTCCAAGTCAAGTACACAACTAGTATGATCAATAAAATCATGATGACTCCAAAAGCAGTGAAGTAGGCTGTTCTGTACGGTGAATGTGCTGAGAACGTTTCTATTGATTATAAAAAAAAAGAATGTTAAAGGTTATGGGCTACACAAAAATTATTTGCCTAGTCCACCACTAAAACTTTGTGCTAGCTAAATGCATTCTACTATAAGATTTTCTTCAGTAAATTATTTGGTATAGTTGCCATCAGACATTGCGGTCGAAGTGAAATCTTGCTCATATTCTTTAGAGAAACATGACAACTTTCTACTTGCTAATTGATCCTTACATACATAAAAAACTTGTCTACTGTAGGTACCGATGATGTTGTGATTAAACTTGATCTTGCCTAGGGAATACTTGATAGTAAAATATACCGCTAAACAGTGTCACGAAAATTTAATTACATAAACTATATACCGAATTGGTACATCAAAGTTACAACATAGCAAATTACCGGACTGAATATAGGAAGGTACTAATTAAGGAAGTTCATTGGTCCAATTAAGTTAGTTAAGCGATTAGTTTTCATCGGACATTAATCTGTCTCGATAGATTAACAAGACTACAATAAGGTATTGATAATGTGAGAAAATTTGAGACGCCTTCCTAAATATCATATTGCATGAATTTGGCCAATAATAGTGCAGCTATATACAAAGATACAAAGAAACTCATTTTTAATCCTTTTTAAAACTTACTGATATTGACTATGTAGCTCTTCCTGCTCTCGCCGCCACTATGGAACCTGGTATCCCGACTTTTAGCAATGCACTCGTATTCATCAGCAGTTGTACCATCGTCTTCTTTTTTGAACGTGTATGTAGAATTGACCGTAGTATGATTAGATACTAAGGTAGTAATGTTACTATTTAGCTGCTGTCCATTCTGTAGTATTAAAAATAGTAAATTATTGCTGAGGTCAGAAAAAAGCAGTTCATGTAGGAATAGAATTACTCAGCTACGCTTCGTCCGCCGTTTGACACTTGTCCACGAATTACCATTTCCGCTGTGGCATGTATTTAGAGTGCAAAATTGTATATTAAATGAAAATAAGTAATAGTAACTAAATAGTTCTTATTGTTTTCTTGTAATTTTTTTATTGAAACTCTGATTGGTTCTAAAGTTAAGATATAAAACAAAATTAAACTATTTGGAACACTTATAAATATCTGCTTCTATTCACTTGTTATTTTTGATTATTATGATAAAACTTTGCTAGTGTGAATCAAAGTTCCTCACTTTGATTTTACGAGCATTTGGCTGTTTTCAATTACTTTTCAAAACATATTTCTAAAAGGTAAATAATGTACCTGCAGTAATGGAAAAACAGAAAAAAATTGCAGCCGATGAGTAAGTGAAGTAATAATTTTTAACTTTTAAATTCGCGTTGGCATTTACCTAACAAGAAAATTCACGTATTATTTTTAAAACAGTAACAAGAACATTTTCAAGCATATATATAAAATATATACTGACATACATATGTATACTGAAATAATTAACGTACAAAAATATTACACAATAAAGCAAAGGAATAGATAGAGTGATTTACCTTTAACCAAGTGATTTCGGGTGGAGGTACGGAGTCAGCAACGCACAAAAGTTCAACTTGTTGACCATCATACATCACTTCCTTGATCTCAGTGTCCAAAAGGGGGACCTTTATGTTTGGTGGATAAGGAGCTGTTGGCATACATTTAAATATGAAGTAAATCATCAAATATGTTTTCCAAAGTGTTGCTTTGTCAATCAAAATTATAAATTCCAATTTAGGACAGTTTCTTTGTCACTATTAAAAAAGTACTCTACCTATTATGATGAGATGAGTACGTAACATCTTAAAGGGCAGTGAGCATAAGGCTGTACGTCTCTACACTTTTTATTACGTTAATACAATATGTAACACATAACAATACTAGCTTGTGCCCGCGACTCCGTCTGCGAAGAATTCGTTCATCACTATCCCACGGGAACACAATATTCTAAGGTAAAAACTATCAAATTTCCTTTCCAGGGTCTCAAACAGGCAGATAGACTTTCGCATTTATAAGGATGTACAAAAAAGCCGCTGCTGTCATAAGATTACATTACGCTAATAACTTTGTTAAGTATACTATATGAAACCCCCACATATTTACTTATAAAAAGTTCCGGACCATTGTGTCACAGAAAACAAGTTTCCTAAAGCCCTTTAATTAATAGTAGATTGTTCAACAAGGGACTAAAACAAGCCATAATGACACGAGATATTTAGCCACCCGAGCGATAGCGAGGGAGGCTATAATTCGAGTTGTCATTATGGTAGTTTAGTCCCGCGTTAAACACTCTACTTTTCACTTTGAATGCGAGGAAAAAAACGACGTACAAAATTACTTTTTTACAACGTATGCTCAATACGAGCAATGGACATCTGTTCAAAATTCAAATAGCAAAAAAATACCGCTGTCTTTTCTTTTCTTTTATATTTTTTTGTAAAGTGACGCTTTAAATGCTTGCATAATTAGCCAACAGATTCTAACTTAAAGACTATGTTAAAACTAATTGGACTATATATGCATGTAATAATGATAATTGTTCATTCATTAGAATCGGCAAATAAATTAACCTAATTGATCTAAGTTCACACACAAAATATATTGTTAACTGAAACACTTACCCGTGAATAAAGAAACGACTTTTTAAGTTTATTTTCTATATGCCAATTCTTTGTTGAATTATATCTAATTATACTTTCTATTTACTATTAAATGCAACTGACATCGCATTATTTTGAAGTCACGCCATATTAACATTCAAACGTAACTGCTCTATCTACCGTACACTCCAGCACTGCTTTGCCGACAGCGTTTTTAAAAAAAAAAAACAAATTAAAAACACCTAAGCTAAAGGAAATCTTTCTTTACGTGCAAAATATAATGAATTCATCTTTAATATTTTATAATTAAATAGATTAATATTCGTAATTATTCAATATGTTCCACGAAATTATTATTTTTTAAATATTTTTTATACAGTTGTCATTTTGAGGTTATTTCCACGCCCTAAAGGCTTCCACAGACCGAAGCGCAGGGCGCTACAGTGCGTCCGCAGCGCGCTTCGGTCTGTGGAAAGCTTTAAAATTGTCTATACCCAGTTACTGAAAATGGCGATAATCCTCCATTCACAAACACCGTGATTGGCAGTTTAGGTGTTTCCATAGTCAATTAAAATTATAAATAAAATTATAAATAAAATCATACATGTACACAATTTTACAAAAAGCCGCAATACTTAACACTTGCAGAATAGTGAGAAAGTTCATGCAACTGGACCCTGAAAATACAACTTAAATAATATTCTACAACTCTTGCTACATTTACTTGGTGGATAACCCGTAAATGTAGTTAATACCAGCCTAGAGCTGAGAAAAACCATCATTCGCGAATAATAATAAAAACTATAAGTATTGTTCTTCTTAATATTTGTTGTTGCTTAGGTGTAAAATTTCAAAAATCTACCTATTGCGATTCGAAGTTACAACCCTGTGATTAACTAATAGACAAACGACAGCGGAGACTTACAATTAGTAATAGATTCCCATTGAGAACTTTTTGCGATCGGAAACCTTAAAACCAATAAAATTAAGTTTTCAATAACTTTTTTCACTAGCAAGCGCGTACACTTACCAGCTTGTAGTGTAAACCGTGAAACAATGCCGCAAGAAACGGCACGTGTAAACATCAACACTAAAAATACTTTGTTTAGATTTACCTGCAACTGTAATGAAAACTGTTTCATTTTGCTCAGATTCATTCGTTTCGTTGTATCCAACACATGTGTAGTTGCCGGTTTGATTTAGCGTTATTTTATCTATTTTTAGTACTGCGACGAAGGATAGAGAAGTATTGTAGTAGTCCACTGTTCCAATGTTGATGGGTTTATGAAACAAATCAGTAAATTCATAAGTAACTAAGATTAATTATTATTATGAAGTATCATCCATGACTTTAGGCGTATTAAGATATATTGCTATTTAATTTCCAATTACGTTTTTAATCAAGTATAATGCATGTAGTTGATAATATTAGGTAATGTTGACTTAACTTTTAAGTTTTACATTCATAATTTCATTTTCTTCTTTGAATTTTGACACTGGGGTTTTATATGTATAGTACCTACTCAAAAGAAATCCAGCCTACAAAACTATTTCATAAGAGGATCGCATCATAATACCCTATTTCATACGACCGTAGCCACGTATATTGAAACGTAGGATGCTTATTAGACCGAAAGTTGCGAATCCCAAAAGTACATTTGATTAAAAGCCGTTAAACTCCTAAACTATAATCTCGAAGTGCAAAAATACATTTAATCATAGGCTTTAGGTTAACAAAAACATTTTTAAAAAATTTGCATTTGCGTGTATTTTAATTTTCGGTGTATTTAGCTCCGATATTTCAGATGTAGGTAAGGAATGTATTATAAAAAAAAATATGAATTTCCAGTATTATGATGCGCTCCCTTCATAAGTAGGTACCTAAAGCACCGCTTGACTTACCCATATTAAATGGCAATTCGGAATAATCAGAACTTGATACCCAATTCACAGATGAAAAGGAATACTTGGAAGCCAAACACTTGATCCTTACATCTTGATTCTCATAAGCCCATTTTTGTTTTATCCCATCAACGTATTCCACATCAGGAACACCAAAACCATTGGGAATCTCGTTTACGAGAAATCTTTGAGATACAAAATACGGCGTTCCGTCACCGATTGTATTTGAAGCACCGCATTTTATTGTCCCCGACCTGCTTACTGACATTTTGAGAGTCGATATAACTTTATATTTGAATTCTGTATCTTCACCCTAAAAAATATAAATGTTAAGGCGAGTTGGTTAATAATAATAATTGAAGTGTATGTTTTCAAAACAAAAAGTTATATTCAAAGCCTGAACAAAACAGAGTTCATTCAAATTGCTTTTTAGCCTGATTGGAAAAGTGCTTTCAAGCAATATTTTAGAAACTTACGGTATGGTTGCTCAATTCATTAGTCTCGTCATCTATGAAAGACCACACAACATTCGGTACTGGGTACCCAGTAACATCACACCGCAAAGTTGCTGTAGTATTAACCAACTTCTTCTCTTTGGGCAAATCAAACTGGATTCTTGGAATATCTACAAAATAAAAATATTTTTAGTCTACATCTATAAATAGATAAGATATATCGATAGTTAAAGAAGTTAATATACCTAAATGCATACTTACCAAGCACGTTTAAAGTATATGTCAACGTCTTAGTTCCATTGGTATTTCTCGCTTCCATGGTGTAATTTCCTGTATCGTTTATATTCAAATTGAGGACTGTCAGTTTTGGGTTACCTGTTCCAGTTTCTGTGATTTCATATTTGGAACCATTTGTTATGGTAATATTATCGTCTTTGTAACTGAAAAACATAGATTATTTTAAACGATAAAAATACAATACAATGACTCTTTATTGTACACCACAAAGAAAACAATACAGAAAAACAAGTATACATGGAAAAAATATACAAGGTAAGCAATAGGCGGCCTTATCGCTTCGAAGCGATCTCTTCCAGGCAGTCATTTTACGAAGGAAAAACAACAAGGAATGTATTTCAGCATTCAAGCAGCATTTAAGATGTCTAAGTAGGTACGTCGTAATCTTTGGACTCGACAAGCGAATTCTGTCCCCCATTTCGCGCAAATCCTAAGGCCATATTGTCTAACGCGCGGGCGATTGCCATCGCTTTCGCCATCTCTTTCTGTCACCATCTTATACCGTTTGACAGAAACAAATAGTGAATGCGATAGCAAGCGTCCGCGCGCTAGACAATACGGCTTCTAATTGCGATCGCAGATATAATTCATCAGCCCGAAACCCGGATCAGCATCGCCTTGCCTCAACGACACGCTGTCAAACATAGGTACGCAAACACAGCTCAGCTCCTCCGAGGTAAAAGCTTGGATAGGCCTGGCTGTATACTATGCGGCTGCACCATTTCAAAACATAGTAAGGGACATTCAGCTAATTTTACAGGACTACTCTGTAAAAAGTTATGCGTGATCATACATAAAAAAAATATATATATATATACACGTCCAATTGAGAACCTCCTCCTTTTGTTTTCGTCGGTTGAAAATTGATTGTAATACGGCTGCACCATTTCAAAACCTAGTAACTCTCAAAAAATCAATTTTGTGATTTTTGCATATAACGTAGTTTCTAGTAAGTGCCTACAGGATACAAAAACATTTAGAGGCCTATCTCGCTCAATTTCACAGATATGAGTACCTCCAAACCTAGTAAGTACACAAAAAACGGGCTTGACCATTTCAAAACCTAGTATGGCACAAAACTATTTCAAAAACCTAGTATGTCGCATGCACTTACTAGGTTTTGAAAAAGTCAGAGATGCTTATTAGGTGTAATGTGGTCAAACGATAATCAATACTCTCATTTCAAAAGCAGGTATGGTACATATTTTTAGATATAACATGTAATATAAGAATTTAAACATAAATATAAGTACCTAGATATTCGTCTTAATCTAGTTAACCAAGAACGTATCGCTTTTTGAACTAATATTGCAAAATTTTGAATGGCTGAGACAAAACATGTTTTTCGCTCTCCGATTTTGATGATTCTTTTTTTATTGGAAAGCGTATACCCCGAGGGTGCTCCCATTTAAATTTGGAAATGATATTCCTACCCTAAGGGTAGGAAAACAGGGGATGATTGATTGTTCAGTCACTGATTGTACTATATAACCACGCATAACTTATTACAGAGTAGTCGGATTTTGATGATTCTTTTTTTTTATTGGAAAGCGTATACCACAAGGGTGGTCCCATTTAAATTTGGAAATAGTATTCCTACCCTAAAGGTAGGAAAACATGGGATGATTGACTAACTTTTTACAGAGTAGTCTGATTTTCATAATCCTTTTTTATTGGATAGGGTTGAAGTTGGTATGGTATTATATGTATAAATTTGGAAAAAAAAATATCCCAAGGATGGGAAAAAAGTATGAAATAAAAACTTTTTAACAAAAAAATTAAACCGCCGAAAAAACTGAAAAGCAAAAAATAATACCTTTTTGTTTGACCTTAATCTAGGTACCAGTTTGAAGTCGGTGCCTCAGCACTAGCCAGGAGGAGTGGACCTATAATCGTCTACCTGATTGGCTTCTATCACTCCTCCTGGCTAGTGCTGAGGCACCGACTTCAAACTGGTACCTAGATTAAGGTCAAACAAAAAGGTATTATTTTTTGCTTTTCAGTTTTTTCGGCGGTTTAATTTTTTTGTTAAAAAGTTTTTATGGAACATCGTATCCTGCTGTTCCGTCCGTATTACATGCTCGGTTTAGTGTTGCATATATCAATAGACTATCGATGGTCTATCAATAATTAAGGCAAAACTAATAGTATCGAAGTCTGTGTGTCTATAAATATATTGATTGATTGATTGATTGATATATAGTATTGCCAAATCAGGCACTAATTACCAAAAACAACCGATACTATCGATAGTATTGATTGTTTTTGGTCACTACTAGCTGATTCTATTAATTGGACATAAAACTATCGATAGTATTGTCATTAACAATAGTATTGCTTATAAAGCACTATAAACGCTATCGGTAGCTTTCGACACGTGGAAATGCTATCAATAGTAGATACTATCGATATCATGAATAATTTTCGAGGTCAAACATCGATAGTCTTGATTTTGGACCACCATCCGTCCGTGCGCCGTCACCGCGCCGACACCGAGACGTTCGGTACCGTGGTGGCAAAAGCAAGCAGACCAAAAAGACTCCGAAGCCTACATAATATAGTAATCACTTCATCGTTCCAAAATATCAAAATATTTATGGCAAATGGATCTGGTCCTACTACGTTCCTCAAAGACTAAATAATTTTCCCAGGACTAGGTACAATTGATAAGATAACTAACTAACAACCCTAAGAACTTAAAAAACATAATCAAGAATTTATTTATTAAGGGCAACACATAGCCTATCAATTAGAATCTTTAAAAATAAAGATTATCTAGGTATATAATAATTGTATAATTGTTATGAAATAAACAGATATATTTTTTTTTCAGTGCGGCGATGGCGAGCCGCCATTCTTGTGTTGAGGTGAGGCAATGCCGATATAAGTACAATATTAATAAATGTAGGTACTTTTAAGTCTGTTCTCCACGCTTGTGTTGTCCGAGCTTGTACGTAGGTACACATGCGGTAAAACAACGGACGGCACAAAATGGGTATCTACGACTCGGCGCACACGGCGGCGTAGCCGCGCAGTGCTAAACCCGTGACCGTGTTCAAACCTCCATAGTAGCCCGTACAACATTGGATATGGTGTCTATACGCGGTTTATTATTACGGCAAAGAAAACGTAATCATAGTTTAGATATGGTATGGAATATGTTATTAATCGCGTTTTGAGTTGAAAACCAACAAATTAGGACTGTGACATGATTTTCTAATATAATTCGAGAATTAAACTCCAGTTAGTGTTATACTCACAAACGGTATTTAGCAGGTGGGTAAGCATTTAAAAGAAACAGGAAACTGAACAGCCTCTCCTTGGTAGTACTGACCAATTTGGTCCCAGGCGTGAGTTTTAGGAATGGAGTTTCTGAAAGAATTCATATGATTAAAAAATCTAAATATTTTTTTGTGTGCGCTTTCTATGATTCAAATTGTTATAAAAATGGCGAAGTGCAATCGGACTCCTGTATGGAATGTTTAAAAATAAATTTAAAGAATAAGCTTGTACTTTATGGTATTTTCATGAAACTCAAAGTAGGTATTAGTGTTATGAGGCCTTACTTGTTGTCAAATTTCATAACTCATATCTACATTATTAGGTAAGTAAACGAGAAGTACCCTATCATCATCATTCATCATTCCAACCTATATACATTCCACTGCAGGTCACAGGCCTCCTCTTAAAGTGAGAGGGCTTGCTTGGGTCGTAGATCCCACGCGTGCGAATTGGAAACGTCACAGACACACCCAGACACACCATTGAATTTCGTCGCTGGCGTGTGCAGGTTTCTTTACGATGGTTTCCTCCACCGTAAAGCTCGTGGTAAATTTCTAAAGTAATTTCGTATTAATATACGAATAAATATTTCGAAAAGTTCATAGGTGCGAGCCCGAGCATGAACCCACGACTCAGGACTAGGTTACGTTTATTACGAGAATATAATGAACTTTTACTGTTTCAGTAATTAATATCATTAATAGTCCTTGTACGGAAACATCTTTGGGTAACAAGACGAAGACGCAGTCTTACAGCAAGCCAAGACTATGTACATGTCACTGTAGCATGGTGTGGGTGACAGGTGTTAAACCCACAGATTCGAGAAGTGAAACCTTTAAAACTCGAATCGATAAAACCATTAATTTAAAATTCCAATAATGTGTAATAATATTAATTTATGATTATTTAATGACATCACAATATAAAGTAAGCTAATTATCGGAGTTCTATAGGTACACTTACTTCTAATTATTTAGGGCATTATTTTTTTGTATGGCAGATAGTAATATCATACGAAAGTATCGATAATCTCATGGTAAATTGTGTCCCATCATTAAAGAAGTCTCTAATGTTTCGTTACACGCAAATAACGTTTCTTAACTTTATCGTATACTTATCTTATTTTTATTTAAATTTAAAATGAATTAGATTGTCCCCTAATATTTTATTTTTTTTAGATCAAATTTATTTCGTGTAAGATAGTTTTTTCGAAGTCTAAATGTTTAACCCTAGAGATATTCGGAATTTCGGAGTGCAATTTAAATAATTCGCCATGTATATAGGTACACAGCATTTTTTCTAAGTGTAACGAAACGGGGTGTCAAATGTCACCCGCACCATGCTACAGAGAAAATTCTATAGTGGTAACTATGTAGAAAACACAATACGATACCTGAGAATTTCATTCTTATTATTGAACTGGGAGGGCTATCATTAATCTTCGTTTTTGCTGTACACTGATAAATTCCGGCATCAGTTTCGTTGGCATTCTTAACACTTATAGCTTTGTACAGTTTGTGGTGAAGTGTTTCGTGTTCATTTGAGCTTATATCAACCTGAAAGTAATTTAGAATAAAACAATAACGGATACAATGAAATAAAAAATCCATCAGTTTCATCAACTACTTAATTTTCCTAGCCTCACTTAGTGTAGAATTTCTATTGGTTCACACAGCGCGTAACTTCTCATCCCACCCAGCCTATATACCTGCATTCCACTGCATGGTACAGGTCTCTTCTCAGAATGAGGGGGCTTGGGCCGTAAATCCTCACGCTGGCCAAGTTGAGAACTTCACGTACCTACATCATTGATTTTCTTCGAAAATCGTGTAGGTTTCCTCACGACGTTTGCCTTCACCGTAAAGCTTATGGTAAATTTAAAATTAAATTTTGCACATAAATTCCATAAAACTGATAGGTGTGCGAGCCCGGCCTCAAAGTCACGACCCTCTGCTTGAGAGGCCATCGGATAGATCAAACCACTATACTCCTTTTAATTTAGAATTATAAACCACAACAACATTATAATGCGGCTCGGGAACTGTAATCTCTTTACAATTTGTACTAGAGTAACAATTGACGACACGCAAATAAAGTGACATTAAAACAATTTTATTTTGGGGCTCCCAGACTATTGTACTGTACTATTTGCTAGGTAAGAAATAGTTGACGAGCCGCAATTTAATGATGTTGTGGTTTTCTATTCTAAATTAAATGAAAGTATAGGTTACCACGAAGTCAAAACAACGCGTAGCTACCTCGTACGTATCTGGTGAGTACGCACTCAAGTACGCAGCTTTATGCTTAACGCAGTATGTCTAAGAAATACCTGCCTAAAACGTTCCAATCCTTCATTATACATACAGGTTCAGACCACTGAGCAAAGATGTAGTACAGGTAGTACACAATTTATATGGCGCGTCGTGCATTTTCGGCCGCGCAGACACGAACAAACAAAAGGTGCGATTCACACTTGAAATTAGACTGATGTCCTATAATTACAAGGTGCAAATTTCAGTGCACCTGTTATCAGTCTCACTCACGCGAGCCACTACCATATGTCTCGCGACGTGCGCTAATATGGCGGCAGCAACCCACCAATAGCGGCGCAGGAAAAAGACTCGCAGTGTGTGAAGTATGCCGATTGGTCAATTGCATTTCCCGCGCTTCTAAAACGCGTCTTCTGCTCAGGTACATTGGTAAGCCATATCAGATGTGTACTAGAAAACTCGTTAGGTAAAAACTTAAGTATCCATACAAACAAGTTGACGTTCCACATTCTAAAAATGACTAAAGATTCATATCAGTTCTGTATAGTACTTTAGATACTGTACAACAAGATAGGTACATAAAAACTCGAATTGAGAATTTTTTTGTTCCATTTTTATAGCGAGTCCATCGCAATGACTTTAGTCAGCGTAGCGCGTTTATAATAAAAGCACTCGTGGCCTGCTGGCAAAAAATGGACATAATTTAGCTGGCGTTGTCAGTGATTAAGCTTGTTTGAGTTTTACCTACGAGTACGAGGCTCAGTTTGCCATGCACCACTATTAAATTTAGTATTTGTAGAACCCAATTTTGCTATTTGTATTCATCTAAAAGCCGAAAAAAAGAAATACTTTATGTTAGTCTTGGGGTAATCTTTACTTTGTGACAAGGTTAGAGGTAACGCCACCAGAGTTGAGGCCATGCACACAACCACATCTCATGTAATGACAGCGGGATTTTGACGTTGTGTTGACGTTTAACGACAACACAACGTCAAAATCCCGCTGTCATTACAAGAGATGTGGTTGTGTGCGTGGCCTCAACTCTGGTGGCGTTACCTATACAATACATTTCAACTAAAACCAATGACCTAGCTACTTCGCGACCGCTCCGCAAAGTAATTCAAAGTTGGTATTTTTTCTTACCACGTTTAGCAAAACTTGTACAAATACAAACCCCGTTGAAATTCCCACGAGGAATTTTCCATTCAAGTGAAATAGCAGAATACGGTTTGTAATTGACTGTGCAGTTTAGTACTATTGTTTCATCTTCGAGAAAATTTGTATTTTTGGCGTCTATCGTCGGTCTATCGGGTGAATCCATTTCAACTGCAAAAAAATGTCATAATTATTAGGACATCACAAAAGACTCATCAGGTTAAACATCTAAGTATGTAAGTGAACAATTAAAAACGCAATATATTATCTAAGAAATTTCTATTAAATACATAGCAAACAATAAACTACATATTGAATAATAACGCATACTTATGCCAGCCGGAAATTTTGGAATTTGGTTAAAGATATGCTTTTACAGTATTGTGTTCGATGAGGGTATAAAATATGCGTTACTATAATATGCGCAGATCTTTTACCTACAAAATATGCTCTTTCATACTGCAGTTTAATCTTCATTTCACTTAGAAAATAAAGAAACTGGAATCTGCCTTGTACAAGGAAGCGCTTATTGTTTTGTTGAGTACTTTAAAAGTCAGTTCACAACATTAATTAGATAGGTAATTTTAATGTAGCAATTCATCCTACAGACAAGACGAACATAATATTTAATGACTTATTGTATAGATGAAAATATAAAATGGACATTGTACATTTCCGTTTTCTTAACAAATGCAAGAGATTAAATTATTAGTCAGGCTTGTGTACAAATAAGTAATGCAGAGCAATACACCGAAGAAAAAAGAAAGAAACTGAAGTAAGCAAGCAGCAGGCAATGTGAAACAAAGATTTGTCACCGCAACAAACAAATAATTAGTACAAACAAAATTCACAGAACGAAAAATGAACAGACAGTGTAACCACCACACCATGCTACCTCGTTAGGTGATAATTTCATCACTACTTACGAGACATATTATAACGAATAGACAAGTAGGCAATTTTCGTAGATGTTTGGTTGCCGCGGCGACCTTCGCAAATGTAAGTGTGCGGCTTTTTATTCACTTTGAATAAAAACCCAATCTTTGTAGAATTTCCTAGTATAGGTGGTTTCTTGTTAACCGCCAGCTGTAGTTTCTTGTGTCGTCAAATAAATATTGAATGGTTAGTATCAACGTTTATATTATTATGCTATTTACACGATAGATCATGTTTCTCAAGCTTAACACAGTTACTAGTGCCAAAGGCCAAAAGATAATAATTATATAGTATTGAAATATAGTGCAGCATTGTGTTAAAATGGAAAAACATATCGTACCACTTCCACGAAAATATTTGTCATTTATTACCATTATGTTCTAAGTTTATATTAAACATATAGCTAATTGAACGTCAGCGTGCCGTGTTTAAAGAGTTTAATTCAATTAAGCATCGTTCCGAAAGACTATTAGAAGTATTATTTCCGTGCAAGGGTATCGTTTACTATCTTTAATGTTAAAGTTTTTAGCACATCATCTAAACACCTACGTTTTTGCAAAATAAAGGTTTTTTCATTTGCACTTGCACCCTTCGTGACAACGTCACTACATTGGACTGTGAGCACGCGTATGTTCAAGTCAAAATCAAAGACATCACTGTCTAAGATAAATCCAAGTTTTGGATTATATTGCTCATACTTAATGTCTGTGAGATCCTGTTCATCAAAAATGTTATGACCTTTATGAAAGTGAAAATGATAATCATGCCATTTAGCCGTAATTTGCAGACTAATTAATTTTAGCCATAAGCTTTCTGATTTAATTGCCTAGAGGCTAAAATTTTCTCCATGCAGGAAACATGTTCAACTACACAAGTTCTGTGTCAAATTCTGTAGTATTCGCAAAGGCTCAATCATTCTCTGTTAATATTTAATAACAAACATGCAAATTCAGTTAGTTTATTTTCAAATGTTTCAAGTTAATCACTCGGAACGGCGAAGGATCTTGAATTAGAAAACATTTCTGTGAATCCCAATAGATATGTGCCATGGTTCTGGTAGACTATTTTACTATTTCTAAAGATACGTACCAAGGTTAAATAAACTTGTATGTCTGGATATGTCGGTTTACATTCAATAACTATCTTGGAACCAGATATGGCAGAAACGAATTCTCTCATTGGCGCAATTAAATTGTTCGGATCTAAAATCATGAAATAAAGCTCTTAATCTATTTACAAGTATGTTGTATAGTTTGTTTTAAGTCGTGAGACCAGTGAACCAAAATGAAGTCTCACCGTTGACGAAGACGTAAGTGTATGAAATGTGTTCGTCATTTGTGGGCTCTTCGAGGAGATTGACTAGGACTTCCGACTTATCCACCTGGTCGTCGAAACAAGCAAAGTATCCGACCGCGAACTGGTCCACGTCGTACAAATCTAGTGCTATTTCGAACCCGTACTCATTGTCAGAGGGTGCCACGTTTCTTAGTATCTTTGTAAAATTGCTGAAAATCTCTTCTGCCATTTCTTGTTGCTTAAATTGCAATGGACTCTTTCCTTTACAGCGAATCGTATAATTTTGACCTTTTTCTAATTTTATTTCATTGGGTGCCAATATAATTGGACCGTCCAATTGTTGAGCATCTGAAAAGGACAATAGGGCCTCGTTTATGAAGAGATATTTCTTAACCGCAAATTACGACTTTACTACCGAAGCACCCATTTGGCATAAACCTTTTAAACTGCTCTTATAAACATTCAATATAGATCAGTCTTCAGTTTCAGCTACAGACAGTTTGCATTTAAAATAGATATATTTTTAATCCAATTATGCGACCTTGTTATTCTAACCCATCTCGCTAACAAAGCAAACTTTAGCTTGATTAATTGTTTGTAAGTTTTCACGTACCTAAGTATACGTAGTCATATTACCGAAGTAAAAATTGTGAGCATTGACATTAAGTAAGTTGGGATGGATGCGTGCCACGTCAATCGATGACGGAAAATTTACTCTTATTAGGTAAGAATAAGAGATAAGGTGGTGAGCTTATCATGCTAATGGCAGCAGTAACTTGACCCACGCTGGTCGCTGCTGCCGCGCACCTATCCTATCGAAAGCACTATTAATTAGCAATGTTCGTCTAGGGCGTGACACAGGTGCGGTCAACATTCGGCAAATTAATCCTACCAGTTGAACGGCAAACAAACCGCTCCGCTACTAGGTGATAACGGTAATTGATCGTATCAAAGTCTGAAAACAACCACCAATTAAGTGATTAAGACCCTGTGGTTCTACTTATCAAAGAATTAGAAGTCATCAGATAAAGTGACAACAATGACGTCTTTTCTGAACGACATGTGTTTGTCTAGACTCCTAATCAATCATTAGTAATGTGCTACCGACTAGCACATTGGACACATTAGTGTAACTAGCTGGATGAAAGCATTTTTATTATTGGTCCATTTAATAACTAATTAATTGCCGGTAAGTGATGTAGCCATAAAACAAAGTAGACAATCATCTAATATACCGAGTACCTACGGAATACAAACTGTTAGCTGCATTCCGTTTTACGCATTATTTCATTAGTTCTAGTATACCCATTAATTAATATTGACTTTCGATAAAAACGGTGGTTTCAAGAGAAAAAAAACGAAACCTAGGGGAAGTTGTAATGGGAAGAAAAAGGTTATTTTCAAGTTTTGAGTACAAATATATAAGAGGTTGTAATAGTTGAGATTGATCTGTAAACCCATAAATAGGTAATTAAAAATGTGCTTGATTATTTAGTATTTTCTCAATAATTATTGGAGTAGAACGGTAGGAGAGTGTGTAAGATTATTTCTTTAATTAATTATAATTAGCTACTTTCGTTATATTCAACGTATTTTATGTTAACTCATACGGTTAATTAGTTTATCATATTATTGACAAATACTATAATTTAACACAAGAACGAAATAAAGGAGTACGGGTATATGCGTCAATCAATAATTCATGAGAAATCATTTATGACAAACTTGTTGAATAGGTTGAATATGACTTTACCTTGCATGAGCGCTCACAACTTTTATGGTGGAAGGATAATAATATTATATTATAATAAAACTTGTAATTTTTATTAATTTCATGTTCTTGATTGGGTGTCATTTATTTTTTTATTACGAGTAGTTCTTCTTTATTTTATATTTTTCAAGTAATTTTTTTGAATATGAGTTTCGAAATCAATGTGAAAAGAAACGTGAATAGTGAGGTGGGTAGGTACTATTGGCGCCAAATTATATTATGATTGGATTCGCCAGCTAACAAGTATACTCTACAACAAATTTTAGAATTGCCGGCTGGCATGCCACAATACGTAATTTTCTGATTACTCTTTCAAAATCTATTATAGCTACAATGAAGATTGTTTGTTGATTGTTCTTAAACGAAAATCAAGGTGGCGGAGATCAGAGCTAGGTGAAAAATTAGAGGAACTAGGTGAAAATTGTAAAAAAAATAGGTATGTTCGTCTGCCCTCACCTTAAAAATTTAAGTAGTGTGAAGTCGTGTGAGTATAAAAATAATGAATATTGTCGGAATTGCTTTATAAAACGAGAATAATACTGGATGTTTGTTTGTTCATATTATCATCACAGCGACAATGTAGGCACCTATATCCTATATCATCCAAAACTAAAACGTAGCTACTACTAACAAGCGGATATTATGTCCGATATGAGACCAAGCGAGCATCCTGCGAATAAAATACTGGAATTGTTGCGGAATGAGATGTTTCCTTTCATAATGTACCTAATACTACTTATTCAGAGTGAATTATCTCTTTAAGAATTGGGGCTCAGTGACTCGACTAAATCGAGTTTTTAAGACTTGTCTATGTTGATCTGAGATACCGACAAGCAAATGTTTTCTACAGTATTAGTTTTATACCTTTTACTTTTAAGACAGCTTCAAGTAAAATAACGCGCATTGATATTTCAAAAACAATATGACTTTTTTTGTATTATAAGTAGTAATTGTGCTGAAAAGTAATCAGATCAAAAATGTGTACTAACTAGTTTTTTTAAATGACAGCATATCAAATTAATAGTGAGTACCTGGGCGACCAAGCTCTGCTCGGGCTGAAACTCGGTACCAAGCGTTTTCCGGTTTCCCAGAGATAAGACCAAGCTAGATCAATTTTTCATCCCCGAAAACCCCCACATACCAAATTTCATCGAAATCGTTGGAGCCGTTTCCGAGATCCTGATTATATATATACATATATACAAGAATTGCTCGTTTAAAGGTATTAATAAGTGTGGTAGATTTGTGACTGTGTCAGGGTCAATGGTCCCAAAATTGGTTAAGGTTGGGTCCATTAAGAAATAAACGCCGTTGAATTGTCTTGTGTCCAGGCCTGTATGTCGTCAAGTAGTCTTATGTTCAGACTGATTGGTATTCCTAACAAAGATTTTATCCTAAAATTTCTGACGGGGTATTTATTTCGGAACAATAAATCCTAGTTTTACCGTCCATTATGAAACTAAAAAATTCAACTACTTTTATGCAAATGCTTGTCAATGTTTTTTATTAAACCCGCTACCATGCTGCACCATTTTTATGCAAACAGATAACACTGTGTTTGTACTTTCTACATGTATACAAATACAAATTATTAGATTCACGCACTCATTCAGACTTTCTTCTATGTTTAGGCAATAAGAACTTAAATAGTTAAATTATGTTGCAGTTAAACTAGATAAATCGTCACGTGTCGTTGTTTATCTCATCTAAAGGCAATGCTAAAAATAATATGTCGTATAGGTATCATAGCGCACGTAGATAGAGCCTCGTGTTGAATACAAAATTCACTACATCGATAAGGGTTAACAAGAGGGCAACTGGCATTAGGTACGAGATTTAGTATGATTGACAAGATAAGAACAAAAACATCAGATAGTGATGCTAAAATCACGATTTATTATATTTACTGTCAACTTTCTACCTGTTTAACTGATAAAATATCGAAATATAACGACAGCTCTTTCAACTATTGTGGAACGGTAATAAATGTCTTCTTTTTACGTCTTCCACATTACGTTGAATTCGTCAAATGGCAAGCTTTTTATGAAGTAAAAATGAGAGATAAATGGTCTCACTGTGACGGTGACAAGTGATTACTTATTGTTGGCACTCTGCGTGGTGCCACTTGCTCCCCAACTATTCGGAGAACTTTGCCAATAACAACATCGGAACGGGATACGATTCAGGCTAATCCCGTTAAGAGGAAGTACTGAGTCACTAATAAAAATAATAAACATTAGTGGTTCGATACACTTTCAAGTGGCTGTCTGGTTGAACATGTTTACTTAGTAGATTTCGAGTTTCTAATTCTCGTCACGCAGCCACTAGCCGCAGCGTTATCATAATACTAAGCCAACATTACATCCAAATGGGTAATACCAGGCCAAACTGGGATGACATTCATTTTTAAGAACTAAGAAGGTACGTGCTTAATGTAAATGATGTCCACCGTATGCATGAATGGACTGTTTGTAAACGAATATGATAATATTGATATTAATGCTATAATGTATTATGGACCCGTTTAAATTCCCACTGGTACGAAATGATATCGATACAAACTATGGCACAAAGAATGAATCACAGGCATCATAATGGTTCCTTTTAAGAAATACGTGATATTTATAAGAAAGAATCCATTGGATGAGTCATCGCGTACACGCCAGACGCATTTGTGATGTGAGGCTGAGTAAGTACTCTACCGTAAGGGTGTAACATCTTACTCATACGACGGTGAAGGGAAACTGGGAACGTAAGTTTGACATAGTCTAAGTATTTTTTGTTAATATAATTTGCCGGTTAAGCAGTTGCCGCATTTAAATTTAACGCAGTCTGATAAAAAAAAAACCATGATCTCTGACAGGATGCTAACATTGTAGGCGCTGCTTCATCCCACGCTGCCTAATAAAACAGGTTTTCATCTACTGGCTGTCACAGCGGCGATCGCATGTCATTACTGATTAGTTTGTATTTCGTTATCTGCATGTGTTACAATATAAACTAATATTAATACTATTAACGATAATGTTAAACCATTTTACAAACAAACTGTCAACTAAGCACAAAATGTTAGCACTCGCAAAAGCGCTCCGTTGAAGCTGGCCATATATTTAAATCCCACTAGCAAAGCGTTGTCGTCCTAAGACACCGCTCAATGCTCGTCTGGCGCTGTCAAAATTACAAGACTTCAGAATGAGAGTTGGTTATACCTATGTCTGCGTTTACCTCACTGAATATGGAGGAATACGGCGTCAACTCTCATGTCAAAATCAATAACTACCTAAGGCTATTTTCCTTGACGCTAAAGTTTCGTTTGGTCTAAACTTGTGTAACACAATATGTATGATAATCAATCAAAGAAGCTTTCGATGGGTATAACCATCAAGTTGTCGTAACTGAATTCGATTCAATTTCATTAATATCATCATGTAAGACCGAGATTAAGGCGCACTTCCATTGACGCATAGCGAAGCGGAGATGTGCAAAAATCAACACCACATTATTTTAAATCAAACCTATCGCCCTGCTTCCTTTGTAACGTCACGAGGATTTCAACTAATGTGATTGTGGTCGATTCTGCACGACTCTTCTCCGCTTCAATGAAAGCGCACCCTACTGGCCCAGTGAAGAGTACGAGCACCCTGGCAGCATACGCAATGAACAGACAAAACGTTCTTCACGACGCCGGTTGTGCGTAGTGGCCGATCTATAAAGGCCAACGATCCCCGTCACATCGATTATATTTTACAATCCATAGTTTCCGTATACTTTTCATCAAACAAAATTTTAGCGTCAAAAAAAGCCTTAATCAGTAGTAAGCCTATTTATTAGTAACCCTTTTATTATCACAAAAAGCCCAAATTTAACTTCGCGGTCGCGAGAGCAAATTCGTATAATAGGCTAGACGACTAAAAAAAACTGTTTAGTCCGTCAGTTAGATTATCAAAAAATATTTTACACGTATTTTTTCTTTTGTTTGACAAACAAAAAATGAGGAGGATACAGTGCTTAGAAGTTTCGAGTGACGTCACTATATGGTACAATTTTTACCTAAAGGTGACGTCACAAGCCCCCACTCCGGAAGTTTGATGATCTATATCTTTGTCGATTTTTAATAATTTGATAAACCAAAAAATACGTGTCCCATATTTTCCCATAATCTAACTGACGGACTAATTAGAATGACAAATTTTTAACCCAGTCGTCATCCCTATTGTGCGAGTTATTGTTGCAATAATATCAGTTTAATGCCAAAGCCATTTCTTAACTTATTTTATTTAACTGCAGATGGAATTAGGCAAGATGCATGGAAGGACATTGAAGGCCAACCCAATTCTATATACCTATTTTAAGCGCATGTATATAAATTTCAAATCAACTAATAAAATTTATATCTTACGCATTGGACATCGTTATCAGTTTATAAAGGTGTTTAAAATGTTCTTCCACTTTTCCTGTAAGTGTTTAGATCCTTATGAAACTATCGAAAGTGCGTTGCGTATTACTATACCTTTACTATCTATGAAATTAAGTTATACGACGAAGGTTACGAAAGGCCTTATGATGTGAACGCGTTTGACGTGTTCCAGGAAAAATTACTTACTTAATTTTCAAAAATTACGTGAGAAAAATTACGTAACCTTCATAAATTACGTTTTTTATCATAATTTTGTTTTTTTTTTCTCTAGGTATGCAAAACTTTTGCAATTCTATTTTATATTTTCAAAATAACTAAGTATAGACTTTCCGTACAATTGCGAAGTTGCCTTGATCCATTACAATCCGATATTTCTAAGTATATATAGTAACCAAGTAACTATTGTTAACGACAATTTCCTACTTACTCAACAAAATTTTCACCAAGGTCGATTGTTTAACATTGACTTTTTCTAACGTGAAACTAGTCCTTGACGTGTATTAATTTGTAAATGACATTGGCCCTAAAACAAAAAACTAAGCCACTTCTTGGTCGATTAAACGAAAGGAGTTTTTTGTCACCTTCAGCCCATGACTGTTCGTGTTTTTATGTGGTAAAATAAGGAAGTACTGCGATTTAACCTATTTCCACTTTACTGACTTAACTCTTTTCACTTAATGTTTTATAAAGCAACGGATGAAAATATACTTAGTATGAAAGCCAGAGATTCAATGAAAATTGTATTCCCATTGTTATCTCGTCTGAAAAGAACTATTATGTTTTTGATACTACTTAAATCCTTTTACCAGGTCATTCAGTCTTTCTTAGAAATGGATAAGCAATGCAAAAATTTGTTACCTAAGAACACCTTGATAATTAATGAATTATTCTGTGACAACCAACTTCAAATTGATCAAAGAAAACATTTACCTACCAAGGAAGGTGTCTTCATTAAAGAGGTAGACGTTATTACCATTAGCTAGATCAATAATCTTGATATCTGCGGTCCATAGCTGGATATTTACTTCACTCCATTATCAGGACTTATTGGACTAATAATATAGTTGGTACCCATTCTTAACTAATTTTTAATCATTATTATCACGTCACCTTGAGCAGTCCGAATTTCTATTTCGGTTCTATCTAACATAAAACTGGTTTTTCGCAGTTAATTTGATGATCACTTGATTTAATTTTGGCTTTTGAACACTAAAATAGCTGGTGTTCATTTAATTTGTATTTAAAAAAAGGTGACCCAAAGTGCGCTTTTTATTGTTCGTAGGTATATTTGCTTGTATGTTTATTGTGGTATCATTGCAAGCCATTTTGCTACCACGTCTAGGTATCCGATTGAGCTGGAATTTGGTATATTTATGTAAAGATGACAACAAAGCAATCTGGTAGTGAATTTGTGGTGGTTTGATCAGGGTCATTTCCGTGTGAGAACACATTTCAGCTGTTTATTATTCAACTTGGTGAGAATATCTGTAATTTGGATGACATTGCAAGTACTGTCAGCAAAACCTTGTATTAAAATGATTTATTATACAGAAACTTTTTATAGGTAAGATAGTCTGGTGTTCAGGAAAAATATTTGGTGATTAATATATTTGTTCCCAAAAATTAAATTCAAGGATGAGTAATGTTTCTTTCTGTCGACCAAGTAAGTGCTTTTTTGGCATTTCGTACATCACAAAGAAAAAAAAAAGTCTGGCTGTCACGTTGAATATTCTTTAGTGTTTTAAGAGTTAAAACTGGCATTAAACCTCGAGTGTAATTAAGGAATTTCTTGATGGACCATAACTACCTCATATTCTTCTAGTTTTTTCGAATATAAAATCCCTAAAATAATTATTAAGGCAAACAGTTGTGTATCGTGGCGCTTGCCATACTTAATTAGGTACATATTTGTTCCAATGTGCAATCGAAAGAATGCGTTATCTGACTATATATGTACTTATACGCTTTTTGAATCCTAATAATAAGCTGCGCTGTTTACAAATTCCAAGTTGCAACTCTGACTGACATAATTAGTCTGGTTATACGTGCATAACCGCGAAGTCCGATTCGAATTACAGGCCGTGTTATAATTCTGCAGGTATTTTCAGCATTTAAATTAATAAAGCGCACATCTCTGTTAAAGTTTTTGTTACATCTAAAAAGACACCAGTAGAAAAGGCTTTGGGATTAACACTGATACAAGAACAAGGTGCATCAAGATTTCAAATGATCGTGTATTAATTATAAACAAGTTTTAAAATGAAGAATCAGAAAGATCGAGGGATAGAAGTTGCGTGTATTAAACATGTTACATTTTGGCATTCTGCATGAGCCGTATGGAGATTATAAATCAAACCTGATGTGACCACGAGAGCGGCGAGCAAGCACCAGCCCCACAAGTCGATCATGGTGACCAACTCTCGGCTCGTCCGTGAGATCTCAATCAACTTGGTAAAACTTATTACCACTCCAGTCTTTTGTTTACATCGTAACTTATTTATCCTAAGGTTTGCCGAAACGCAGGAGCATAATCACTCAGAGCTGTACGGAACGCCTTCATCTAATAATAGAATCACAGCGAATTCCACAGACTATTCACCGTAAAGTCACAATCACTAATGTAAACACTACCATGTTACACTGAATCACCAGTTTTTAACCGTATGGGTTAAAAACTTTCGTTTTTTGTCGCATTCACGTGCGAAAATGCACATTATTGGAAAATAAACACTTTGTTTAATATTATTCACAATAAGGTTAACGGAGTTGCGGGGAATATTGTTGCGAGCCACGTGATAAGGTTAAATGTGAATGACGCGACCGGCTCTCAGAACGGTGGTGACGGAATGCTGTATAGCACAGCCATGTTGTTGTGGACTCGGCTAGCGGCCGCGTAGCTCGGCAGACGCGCGCCTCCTCAGCTCCCACACACTCCGCGCTGCATACGATATCAAATCCAAAAAAGCGAGATAACATAAAATCCAACGACAAATTTACTTTATCATACACGCATATGAATTCAGATAACGATATAATGTTCCGTAAAATTGCTAAATTCAGGTATTGCAATGCATGTTTGATAACTTAACGTTAATCAAACGACAGAGTAGTAGGTACGAGCATTATGAAATACTTAACGTTGAGAACGATGATTTAACGATATTATTAATATATGTAATAGGTAAGATGATGTAGTTACATGAAGAAAAATTTAACCATAATATAAGTAATGAAGATGGTTTCTTCCCAGATACATTTATCTAATACCTTTAAACGAGCAATTCTTGTATATATATATATAATCAGGATCTCGGAAACGGCTCCAACGATTTCGATGAAATTTGGTATGTGGGGGTTTTCGGGGATGAAAAACTGATCTAGCTATGTTTCATTTTCAGAAAATCGCTTTTACTCGTGTTTTCCGGCTATTTTTGTTTGCATTAGAATATAAATCTAAATTTCGCCAACTTCGAGCAGATCATAATGGCACATTAGAAATCGGGTGGTCGCGGATCCAGCCGACCTCGGTTCGAATCCACGTTTTTTTCAAGATTTTTAGTTTTTTTTTATTTTTCATGAAAAAACGTCAAGTTTCTTCTTTTGTGAGAAAAAGTTACTTTTTTGTGAGAAAAAGTTACTTTTTTGTTAGAAAATGTATTATAGGGAACGTGCAGTAACTATAGGCGGCAGCACTAATGCGACAGAAGAGACACTATGCGGACAGTAAAACAAACTTATCAAGGTAAAACTTTCAAATTGATGGCACCCTTATGGCACCAGTTGGCAGCACCGTCTATGTGCACGTTTCCTATTGGGAGCACAGAACAGGAAAAGCCGTTTGTCTGTAAAGTCGGTTTACGGACGATAGTTTAACGTGACCCATCCCCAACCCCCACCCCCTCCGGTGTTTTTGTCAAATATCTTGAAAACGGTGCATCCTACGGCAAAATCAATGAAATTTTCATCCCCCCTTTAATGCCCCCGCGCTCCCTCCCCCGCATCCCCTCCCCCTCCTCTCACCCCCCCCCCCCCCCCACCACTCCGATGTTTTGATCTCGGAAACGGCTCCAACGATTTCGATGAAATTTGGTATTTGGGGGTTTTCGGGGATGAAAAATTGATCTAGCTTGGTCTTATCTCTGGGAAAACGCTTGGTACCGAGTTTCTGCCCGAGCAGAGCTCGGTCGCCCAGGTACTTATAATAATTAGGTATACGCTAAATAAAACCAAATTATAGATAGGACAGAACAATAGATTGAGAACAATGCACTAACACAATGTGCCAGCTAATTGAAGGCTCATACACTGTGTTCTTTCGAGATTTTGGGCTCTAATTTATTTAATTAAATAACCATTACTTACACTATACAATACAACGGCCTACAAACTAAAATTATGTTTGTATCTAGTTCAAGAGATATACAAATATAAACCTCGAATCTTCCGCCAGTTATAAAATTTGCTTCGTATTGGCACAGATTACTTAATAGTTACTTCGTAACAGATACTGCATCCCGTACAAAATCTTGGTACTTACCGCGATTGTAGCCACAGATTATACTACTCCGTCTCCTTAAGAATGTGTGCGTGCCGACAGTGACAAGGGCTGGCAGTTTGGATTAAAATTTTTTTTCTACATGTTGTTTTACCATTTTGTCGGGATAATTGCTATATATTATATCCATGCAAACTTTCTAACACTAATATTCTTTAAGCTAAGCCACGGACGGACAAAGAGACAGACGGTCATGGCGAAACTATAAGGGTTCCGTTTTTGCCATTTTAGCTCTGGAATCCTAACAAAAAAGGATATTTATTGTAATGCGTAGAACACATTGCCATGCTCATAGTACCCTAGCGTTATACTAAATACGAAGGTTAACTTTCGAACTTCGCATCGTGCCATCCCGCTCACGCTTATAGCTTTTTATAGAAGAGTAAGAGGGACAGCACGATACGAACTTCCAAATTGTTATATTAGCTATTAATTCTAGCATAGTCATATTAAAATTTGCCCCCTGTTTCACCATTCACTTATAAAAGTTCAGGCGGCATATTTTTTCCGTGGAACACGAATGAACGTGCGTCGGCGCGCGCTTGTGACAACCTACTGGAATTTCGATCGCAGGCGATCGTCCCCGCGGTAGGTAAATATCGCGCGTAAGTACATGGCATGCATGAGGCCTGGTATTGGTTAATAATATAATCCTCATAACCACACCTGGAGCGAATATTGTTGGAGGTCAACCTTTCTTGTTCTAAATTATTTTCTTCTGATGGCAATGACTTTAAAAATAGCTCTTTCCGTAAAACTTCTGTCAAGTCCAAATCCCAAACCCATCCATGAAAATAGAATATGGTATACCTATTAGACATTAATTATGTGAGTAAACTAAAGAGGTCTAGATAATAATAACTATAAATTAAAAGACACAACATGTTATAGGCATAAAAGACTTGCTTAGGTAGACGGTGGGCAATATAATAAAATCTAGTTTTTAACAATATACAAATTATTTTCATTAATATACAGAGAGTCCACGTATGACCTTAACGACATAAAGCTAGATGTTTGATATTTGCCAGGCGTAGTTATACTACCATAGAGAAGCAGTGAAAAAACTTTTCTCGAAATTCCCACGGAATAAGGAAGTAGTCTGTTTATATTTTCTTCTACAGAGGCGAAATTGCGGTCACAACCAAATACAATAATACTCGTATACTGATTCTGAAATGAAACCCTAGTTTCTAATAATTTAATCTAAATTACTATACTAAACGGGACTTATCACGCTAATAACATTTACCTCGAGCTAATAATATTTAGCGTGATAAGTCCCATTTAGTATACTTAGTAATTTTTTATGAGTGAAAATCACGAAAGTTTAAAACAGTATAATTTAATCTAAATTCAATTTTAGAACTCTCGTAGACCATCGCATTATAAGGAAACTAGCTGTTGCCCGTGACTCCGTCTGCGAAGAATAGTAGCCTACGACCTATTCTCAGACCTACCGAGTACAGAAAAAAATTTCATAAAAATCGGTCAAGCCATTTCGGAGGAATCCGATAACAAACACCGTGCGTGACACGAGATTTTTATATAGGGAAATAGAATAAAAAATAACAAACGCTAGTCACCAAATGAAGTTCCAAATAAGAAAAATCAATTAAAAAATAAATGTTCTTTGAAATAAAAGGAGAGTAAAAATGTAATAAGTAGGTATAAGGTTTTCAAAACAAAGCTACTCGTGGCTAAAAAAATAAGGTACGGTCGAGACAAGTAATAAATTGCTTCATTTTAACTGATTCCTATTTATTAGGGAGAAAAAATGCCTAATTTTTTTACCCTCCGTCTGTATTAACATTTATTAATTAACGTGGCATAATATTAGTCATACAGCGCTTTTATTTTCTAATTGTCCCTTAGCAATAATTTCTGTATGTTTTCATTTGAATTGAAATGCACACGGTATTGCCGGTATAATATACAAGAAGCATGGCCATTTTCTTCCATTATGCAGCCAATAGTTAAGAAATTGAAACGCGACAACAGCAGTCAAAAATCAAAGTTTGACGAAGTAAAAAAGCATCGTGCATATTTTGGTTTAGTAAATAGGATAATCATTTACATTTCAAGGCATTTCAGACCCATGTTGCGTGAAATATTACTAAACATAACCAACCGGAACACTTAGTACACGTGTTTGTATTCACTAAACGTTGCCTGTTAAGAGGGTACGATGGCTGGGAGAATTTTGAGAAATAGGTATTTTAATGAAATGTCGCTGTCTCGCCCGAACCCCTCCGTGTCAGTACAGCGAGAGCGGGACAACTGCACCTCAGACCGTTAATATGCGCGTAATATTGATCAAAACAGCATTTCGTAATCCCCTGTTTTCTTCTCGAAAACTGGGCCAATTAATTTATTTTTTTCTTAAATAATTAGTGGACAGATTTAGCTATGCCCCTATGTTTTCCTTTTTTTTGTTTATAGCAGGGATTCTTTTCTGACGAGTGTCTGAAAATGACGTTGAAATTGGGCAATTTTTTCGGTTTTTGAAAGCTCATATTTCTTATGTTAATTGAAATATGGAAAAAAACGAAAAATAGGGGCATAGCTGTGGTAGATACAGATTACACAGTAAAAAAAATTTGGCTCTAAAGCCATTATCCAGGGAGGAAACAGGGGATTACGTTTGTATGGAGAAATGGTGCGCATCGTACCCTCTTAATGTTTACGAAACTTCTTTAAAAATAACATTTGTATACGGAATATATCAAAACATGCCAAATAAATTTGTTCCTATCGATTAGTAAGCTTAAGAACTACAGTCAATTACTGTTCCAATTGATTTTAGTTCTCAATTAATAAACGAACAAAGCTTAGTAGTATGCAAAATATGGACTGCATCATTTACTTGACGCCTGATTAATAAAAGTAGTAAGATCCAATTCTGTATAATTTTTTTGGTTTGTTACCTGTTGTTTTCCATATTTAAGTATCTTAGCAGGAATTTGTGTAAGTCGGAGTACCCAGTAGTTTTGGCAGCAAGGGACAATATTTTAGTTACATACTCACATAGATTGCAAAGGTACGGCGTAGTTGTGTGAATAAAAGATAGTGTCTAGGGAATGAGGATTGATATATTACTAAAAAATATCTTATTGATATTATAAAAGCTAAAGTTTGTATGGATGTATGGATCTAGACACGCGGCAGCGTGTCAAGCCAAGTTCAAGCAAAGGAAACTGGCGGGCGAAGCAGCGCCGTGTGTATATTCACACGAACCATTTGGAGCCACTTTTGACACCTTCATAACTCAAAATCTATTTAACACAAACACACCAAATTTGGTTTATTTACTTTGATACCAATAAGATTAACTAGAATCCTAAATTTCATAAATATAGCTTAAACGGTTCTTGACATACAAACGTCCAAATATCGCTAACCCACTTCCAGATGTCCTAGGAAGTTCAAATCTGGCATCCAGTCAGGTAATTACGTGTATACAAAGAAAACAATCAGTAAACAGTTTTTTTTTAAGAATTGAAATATTCCAAAAAAAATATGTTTATTAAATAGCACCTAACGCCTATCACAATTGGGTCATTATTCGAGTGTTTGTTCCGAATCTCTTTCGTGGACACTTTTTTGTAGAAATTGCAAAAGATTCTGATCTGATACAGTTTTTAATTACACTGACGAGCAAAAATAAAGGGTCGGTTACAAAAATGACGATAACTACAAAACCCGCTGTGATCGCTTCTTCGAGTAAAATGAGTTTAGTAAAGAGTTTTATTCGCAATTAAACTTTTTCTTCTTAAAAATAAAACTCTTTACTAAACTCATTTTACTCGAAGCAGAGGGTTTTGTAGTTATCGTCATTTTTGTAACCGACCCTTTATTTTTGCTCGTCAATGTATGTGGTAGAAGTACAGGTCCTCTAATAAATAACCGAAAACGCCATCAAAATCTACAGCCGGTTCTTAAAAAACGTGACCACGAAAGTGAGGCGGTTGAAACATATTAGCATATTTTCAGTATTGAACTTGGCTAACATTTTTTACATTTATGTTTTTGGTGGAATATTTGTTACTCTTTCACGTTAAAACGGTTTGAAGGATTCTAATGAAATTTGGCACACAGATAGTTATAACCTGAGGCCGTATGTCTAACGTGCGGGCGCTTGCTATCGCATTCACTATTTCTTTCCGTCACATGGTATAAGATGGTGATAGAAACCAACGGTGCGGAACAGAAACAAAAACCCGCGCTTTATAAAATACGGCGTCTGGATTAACATATAGAATACATTTTATCCCGAAAAATTGCATAGTTCCCGCTGGATACGAATTCTTTACAGACAGAGTCGCGAGCAACAGTTAGCTCGAAATAAAGTCAGTTGTAAAATACTGCGGTTGGTCGCTCAACGTAGGTATCTTTGGTTAAAAGTCATCATCATCATCATCATTTCAGCCGAAAGACGTCCACTGCTGAACATAGGCTTCCCCCAAGGCTCGCCAAACAGATCGGCCCTGCGCCATACGCATCTAATGCGTTCCATCCACCTTCACCAGGTCGTCGCTTTATCTTGTTGAAGGCCTACCTACACTGTGTTTTCCGGTCCGTGGACGCCACTCGAGACCCTTTCGGCCTTTCTTTTTGGTTAAAAGTAATGTCAAAACCCATCATAACTCATTGCTACATTAGCATTAAATTGGTGTTTGTTCATATCTTAAATGAGCTAATGTAGGTAGTTTGAAAATTATCTACAGTAGATAGCGCAATCAGAAATAAAATACACTTTACGGACAGCTCGATATGGCATCTCCCAAAATGCTATCTTCATTTCTGTTTACACTGTGATAATGATTGCGATAGCCGGTAATGCTACGGATTTGCAATTATTTTAGTGTTTAACTCGTAATTGGCGATGAATGAACTACAAAAGTACCTATAAAAATATACAAAGACAGGATTGAATATAGTGAATGTGGAAGTATTGTCATATTACTATATAGTGTTGAAAAGCAACAAATTGTAGATAAGACAAGTGGCTAAGTAAAATGCAAGTGGTTCTTAAAATATGGATATTAATTAAATTTGGAAAGAACTCGTATGGTAAGAGGCAAGGCACGCAGGTAGTTCATCGTGAGATCAGTCGGGCTACAAATAGGCTAAAAAACCGGTCAAGTACGAATAGGACTCGTACATGGAGGGTTCTATAGCTCCGTCCAGAGTTTGACCAAATTTATCTGTTTACAAATAACCGGGAAGATAACTAAATTATTCGTTATTTGAAATTACCAAATAATTACCAAGTCATTTGTTATTTTTAATTTATCTAGATGAGCTTCATTGTTCTATAGATAAATTAGTTAGGCCTTTATAAAAGATGAATGTTAGTGGTACAGTTATGTAGAACTAAAAGTTGTCGGGCACAATGAAAATAATAATAATAAATATTACGGGACAATTCACACCAATTGACCTAGTCCCAAACTAAGCAAAGCTTGTACTATGGGTACTAGACAACAGATAAACATACTTATATATGTAGATAGATACATACATAAATACATATTAAACACCCAAGGCTCGAGCACTAACATTCGTATTATTCACACAAATGTCTAAATAATCTACAACAAAAGTAATTAATGACTTGGAAATAGATAGGCGAAATATAATTTATGCGATCTTTTTAGGGTTCCGTAGTCTAACTAGGAACCTTTATAGTTTCGCCAAGTTTATATTCGAGCGATGCATAAATGAATGAAATACTCATTGGCAACATAAAATTACGATAAATACAAATTCGGAACGTTCGGAACATAATTTCTCGATTTTACGAACAATGTCACTGTGACGGTTTGTCCCGACGTGACATTCTATATAAATGTATTTATCTAAGCTTACTTCAATAACAAATGAGGTTTGTTTCATCTAGATAATTTATTTAAATAAAAGAGAAATAATAACACAAACATTATTTGTGATTGACGTTATTTTCGAATAAATTACTTTCAAATGATTGAAATCATTCAAAATAATTAACTACTTAGGTCAGAAATTATTTAAACAACGCCTAACTCTGCTCCGTACAATGTTTTAAAAATAGTTTTGTAGTGTAAAGAATCGCCGAAATGTACTCGAGCACTAAAATGGTAAACTATCTACAGGTCGGTTTAAAAAATAGTAGATTGTTCAACAAGGGACTAAAACAAGCCATAATGACACAAGATATTTAGCCACCCGAACAGAGCGAGGGTGGCTATAATTCGCGTGTCATTATGGCAGTTTAGTCTCGCGTTAAACACTCTTCTTTTCACTTTGAATGCGAGGAAAAAAATGATGTTTTAGTTATACTAATCTACAATATTACTTTTATACAATACAACGTACGCTCAATACGAGCAATGGACGTCTGTTCAGAATTCAAATAGCAATTTAAATTTGTTCCGCGGTTTTTTTTTGTTGAGTGATGCTTTAAATGTTTGCATATTTAGCCAACCGATTCAAACTTGAAAATTATTTCATAGCTAATTGGACTAAGTATGCATAATAAAATGAATTCATCTCTAATATAATTAAATAGATTAATATTCGTAATTATTCATGGTGTTTCACGAAATTATTATTTTTTAAAATATATTTTATACAGTTGTCATTTTGAGGTTATTTCCACGCCCTAACCTAAAGGCTTCCACAGACCGAAGCGCAGGGCGCTACGGAGCGCGTCGGAGCGTCCGCAGCGCGCTGCGGTCTGTGGAAAGCTTTACAATTGTCTATGCCCAGTCACTGAAAATGGCAATACTTAATCATCCATTCACAAACACCGTGATTGGCAGTTTAAGGGTTTCCAAAGTAAATTAAAAAAAAATTACTTTAATCCCTAGAGATCAAAAAAGAGCTTTAGTCCCGATTAGTAACATTTTAAGAGCATGAGAAGTGAAAAAAATCTAACAGCATAGGGTCGCTCGCGCGTATTGCGCGCGGGAATGGCTATGGCTGTTGATCGTTGCCTAGCAACTGACAGCTGTCACCTAGCAACCAGCGCCGCAGTTAAAAACGCTGAAAAGGACACGTTTTTTGTATACCCCTTTTAATTTTTAACTTTATTATTTTTTAGGATTTGTTCTTATAGCGGCCACAGTAGTACAAAATCACTGAAAATTTCAAATGTTCTATTACGGTTCAAGAGATAGAGCCCTGTAACAGACGGACGGACATACAGACAGAAAGCGGAGTCTTAGTAATTAAATAAATTTGTCCTAAAATAAATTAGATATTTATTACTAGATGAAAGTAAGTAAGTATTACTAGATGAAAACCCGGCTTCGCTTGGTTAAAATGTAAATTTGAATTGAGTCTACCGTATCCCTCCGCAGAATAAAATTATTAATATACATAGATCGACATTGTCTTTGCTTTCTGTAGTAATAAAAATATATATTTACTTAAGCCATCTGTAATTTGATGGTGATAAAGTGTATTAGATAATAATATATCTACATTTATAAATCGCAAACAGGTTCCTTGGATAAATCCAGGGCTATATTTTTATTAAATTGCCCCATTTTGTTTCTACTCATGAAAATTAAGCTTGAGCGACTTACCTTAGCTTGTTTACCTTTCTTTCGCCACAACTATGAAGATAAATAGCTAAGTACCTACAGATGGGTTTTAAAGAAAAAAATATTTATTGCCTCCAACAATTTAAAGTTCCCTTGTCAAAAGTAGGTATACCACAACCAGAGTTGCCAAGACTTAATCTTAAAGCCCTGGATTTAGGCAGGCACCCTATTTGCAATTTATAAATGTACATACTTATCAAATATAATATAAAGATTTTCGTCATAAAATAACTGATGACAGTATATTTTTTACTACCGTATGTTAGACCCTTACATTTAATTATGTTATTGTGTCAGTAGAATGAAGCGTAAAATGCAAGTGAATTTCATTACACAAGACCTTCGAGAATCAATCATGAAAAATGTTTCGTATAA
The DNA here is from genome assembly GCA_947563465.1 of Archips xylosteana. Classification (NCBI taxonomy): domain Eukaryota; kingdom Metazoa; phylum Arthropoda; class Insecta; order Lepidoptera; family Tortricidae; genus Archips; species Archips xylosteana. The sequence continues at coordinate 13,499,840 of OX387349.1, forward strand.
TACCTACCTAATCATTCTGCCCATCTACTTTTAAATTATGGATGTTCACTGCATGCTTTTAATAATGTAGAGTCTAGCAAACTACCGTGTAAGTAAAATTAATGGAATTCATTACGTTATTAGCGACGCCACACGCAATATTTATGGTGATTTTTTTTAAAACTAGTCGTACGTAAATTTTATACTGAACAAATAACAGCATGGCGGACTTACTTTATTTAAATCAAATAGATCAGATATCAGTCTCAATATTAAATTAAGTATCGAATACATATAATACTTATTATACAGAGTGGATGAGGACGGGGGTCCTTCCCGAAAACACGTGATAGTGTTGCTTAAACTGAACAACTTTCTCCAAGGAACATAGGTCGAAAAACGAAAAAAAAAATTTAGTACTCCCGTACGTCCGTTTTGTAGTCAGCCATGTTGTAGCTAGCCGCTGCATCACGAATGGGCCGGCTCATCCGGGGCAGTACCACCCTCTCACAGAACACCGGCGTGAAGCAGCAGTAATCCTGCTTGCGTTTCGTACGGTCAGTGAGAGTGCCGGGGGCCCAATACCTCACCCCTTCCCTCTCCCCCTTCCCCTATTTCCTCTCCTTTAGGGCCGACAACGCACTGGCATCGTGTAAAGCGCTGCGGGTGTCTATGGACAGTGGTGTTCATTTAACATCAGGTGACCCACTAGTTCGTTTGTCTGGCCTATCTAACATAAAAAATAAAAAAAATAAAAAAAAAAACAAAATATTCCACAGTTCCACAGAGTCTAAAGACAAAAGTCTTCAATCATTGCGTGCTAGGTACCCGTCATGACATACGGTGCCAAAACATGGACACTCACTGTAGGGCTGGTCCACAAATTTAAAGTTGCTCAACGTGCTATGGAAAGGGCTATGCTCGGAGTTTCTCTAAAAGATCGAATTCGTAACGAAGTGATCAGACAGAGAACCAAAGTTATCGACATAGCCCACCGCATTAGCACGCTGAAGTGGCAATGGGCAGGCCATATAACCCGAAGAACCGATAACCGTTGGGGTAGACGAGTTCTTGAGTGGAGACCACGGATCGGCATACGTAGCGTGGGACGTCCTCAGACTCGGTGGAGCGATGATCTTCGCAAGGCGGCTGGCAATAGCTGGATGAGAGTGGCCGAGGAGCGTGCTCAGTGGCGTGCCATGGGAGAGGCCTATGTCCAGCAGTGGACAAACATAGGCTGATGATGATGATGATGACAAAATATATTGGTTAGGTGACCGACTTGCTATGGAAAGGTGAAAAAAAATTCTTTTTCGACCTTTGTTCCTTGGAGAAAGTTGTTCAGTTTAAGCAACACTATCACCTGTTTTCGGAAAGAACCCCCGTCCTCATCCACTCTGAATAGTTACCTATGTTTGTGGTGTATATAAATAAATAAATAATAAATAAATAAATATCACGGGACAATTCACACCAATTGACCCAGTCCCAAAGTAAGCTCAGCAAAGCTTGTGTTATGGGTACTAGGCAACGGATAAACATACTTATATAGATAGATACATACTTAAATACATATTAAACACCCAAGACCCGAGAACAAACATTCGTATTTTTCATACAAATATCTGCCCCGACACGGGAATCGAACCCGGGACCTCAAGCTTCGTAGTCAGGTTCTCTAACCACTAGGCCATCTGGCCGTCGAGTATATGTAGGTCTAATTAGTCAAAACATTAAGAATTTACTTGGATGGAAGTATAAACAAGTATTATTACATTTGAACTGTTCATTCTGATTTCAAGCATCTGTTTTCGCTTTACAAATTAGAAAGTAGACATTTATTAGAAACCTGGAACTTGTGCCTAAGTCCTAACTCTTTAGAACAGATGTAGTGTTACAGACCGAACCGAAAATTCCCAGTTTTGCGATTTTGAAAATAATATCAACGTATTCATAGTTCTCTTACTTCATTGAAAATTTGTACAACATCTAGTTAATTAATTACTTTTACAATTGATTTTTGCTTTATAAACTACACTAGGACTTGTGAAATTAACGTAATGAACTGTAACAGTTACTTTGTTCACCCGCGACCAAAGCAAATCAAATAATAATTTGCGAGTGAGCAAAGTAATTGTTTCAGTTTATTAATATGGACCTCCGCAAAGTAACGCCTGATTCAATAAATTAACGTAAGTAAACTAATATTAAATGTAGCTTTTATTATTGTTTACTTTTTTAACCTGTTTGACGTCATCGATGAAAACCTTGAACTATCAAACTATCGATGCTACAGATGCGTAGGCAGAAAAACGCTGGTGTTTGCCGGAGTTAATTTGAGCCAGTACATCTGCAAACAAAATGTTTGAGCAACTAATAAGAGCAATAAGTATAAAGCCCTTCAACTTATGCAGAGGTGAACGACATTACTACTTGTAAACTAAATTCCAGTCTATTTCGATTCGTCTGAGCACTCACGCCGTGCCGTGATGTTTTAAATCAATTTTATAGTTGTTATTGAATTTCGCTAGACACAACAATTTATTAATAGATTTTTTTCATTGATTACCTTGTTGGCTAACGACAATGGATACAAATTTTGTTTTACCCATTAAATAAATAAGTCTAACGTCAAACCTAGCCGAAACGTCAAGCTGCTTTAAACCTTATGTCATTGCGTAGAGATTACTTTGACGTTGTACTTTGTGACGCATATTTTCTGTCGTTGTCGTTGAAAAGGTTACTATTTAATTTCGTTCTATAGTCAAGTTGAATTCCGTTGCAGAACTGAGATTCGATTATTGGAAGACCATAATCATTGTCAGTCTCAATTCTTAATTACTATCATTTCCGGGACTTAATCAAGCAAAAATATTGTCTAAACATTGTCAGTCCCGCGTTTCGGTCAAGAATAAAGATATAGTGCCGGTAGGTACTTGGAAAACTCGCGCGACTAAACAAACGTAACATTATGTATATAGTCTTTAGTGTCTTCATGACCACAGCCGCTGTAATGCGACCGAAATGTCGAAAAAATTAAATGAAAATTTAACGTGATTAGGTTTTAAAACCGGCCAAGTGCGAGTCGGACTCGCGCACCGAGGGTTCCGTACAAATTTTTTGGTAGGAACCTATGTCAAAATACACGCCGTAAACAGCTGTAGTAATAATCCAGTGTTTGTAGAACCCTGCTTCTAAGTAAAATGTATGTACGCATTGTGAGATCATTTAATATTGGTTAGTCGATACCCCCCTTAATATTAAATATAATTATATATTTATTATTTGTTGTTGTACCGGCTACAGTAATACATAATCGGTGAAAATTTCAAGAGTCTAGTTAACGCCATTATAAAGATCGAGTTAAAAACGTTGAAAAAACACGTTTTTTGTATGACGACCCCCTTTGATTTTTAACTTAATTTCATTTTTAGTATTTGTTGTTATAGCGGCAACAGAAAAACATAATCTGTGAAAATGTCAACTATCTAACTATCACGGTTCATGATATACTTAGGTCATACTGAAAGTTTCTGGATTCTTATAAATAAGACTACGCATTATCGTTATGACACATTTATTGTTTTTCAAAGTATATACGCTCCCTATTTACACACTTTTGCATTCGCTGGAACCTTTGTGAAAGCAGTGGGTCCAGTCTTCCTTAGGGACTTCTTCGATGGCCTCGTGGAAAGCGTTCACTGCCATTTCCGGACTTGTAAACCGTAAACCTCTAAGTTTATCTTTAATCTTCGGGAGCAAAAAGAAATCGCATGGTGCAAGATCAGGGCCGTATGGCGGACGAGTCATTAAGTCTACATTTGAGGCCTCCAAATACGCATTCGTTGCTTTAGCGGAATGTGTCGACGCGTTGTCGTGATGAAGGAGTATTTTGCTACGGGGACGCTTTTCACGAATTTTGTCAAACACTTAGGCAAGCACGTGTTCACATACCAATCTGCAGTTACTGTCTTTTAGTTTTCAAGTGACACGGTGATGTAATGTCCCGATTTGGCGAAAAAGAAAGCAACCATTTTCTTACCTGTGCTTTGACTTTTTTTTACTTTCGTCGGCAAGTCTTCAAAAGAAAAGACCCATTCAGCCGATTGACTTTTTCTTTCCGGTTCAAAGTAGTATACCCAGGTTTCGTCACCTGTCACGATGTTATATACAACCATTGATTGTCCTCCATCAATTTTTTTTATCATTTTGCGGCATCACTCTACACGCAGTCGTTTCTGGTCTTCCGATAAATCATGCGGTATCCATCGAGTACAAAGTTTCCAAACCTTCAGATGCAAATGCAATATCTTTTGCACCTGGCTCATTCTAATTCCTAAGGTAGTACGAATTTGCTGACATATAATTTTTTTGTCAGTTTCAATTAGTTGTCGTACAGTATTAATATTAATATCGGTAACCGCAGTTGCTGGCCGGCCTTCACGTTCATCGTCATAGAGACGGTCACGTCCTCCTCTAAACTCACTAAACCACGAATAGACAGAGCTACGACATGGGGCTTCATCACCAAATGCTAAGAGAAGTCTTTGACAACTCTCTTGCTAACTTAATCCACATCGGAAATCGTAAAAAATCATGGATCGAAAATTTTCACGACTTAAATTCATTGCAACAGCGACACCCAAATTTCAATCCAACACCACGATGAAAAAACAAATGACAGTCTCGCAAATTAAAAAGTAATACACTGCCAGAGAGTTACTTTTTCAAATCCTATTATTGCTTTTTTAATTTTCTTTTTATAAGTAGCCAGTTCCAGAAACTTTCAGTATGCCCCACGTATAGCCTGGTGACAGACAAACAGACAGATGGACGGACAGCGGAATCTCAGTAATAGGGTCCCGTTTTTACGTAGTTAAGCGAGAAAATCGCGGAAGTTTAAAACGTAAAACCCAGTTTAGATTTTCAAGAAAACACGTGCAAGTTGTATTACATTGGGCGGCCGTAAACCGAACGAGTTTGAAGTACTTAGTCAATCGAGCGCCGCAGATCTAAAGTGGACTTTAGGGCCTCCACAGAAGACGGACTGCTTAGAGCAGTCAGTGCCAACAGCTTCAAGCGTTCGCTGTTTGGTGATCTGCAGTTTCAATACAAAATTCAGAGCATTCGAGTTAAAGTCGACTCCAACCGCAACACGACAGCTGTCGTGCCGTTGGTCTCGACTGCTCTAAGCAGTCCGTCTAATGGACCGTCTAAGTATTAATTCCTGTTGAAAACAAAAACTACTGTGAATTACTGCTGGAAAACACACGTAGTGCAGTCACGTTATCGATCTTGTTTGAATCATCAAGCACCGCATCAGCGGTGACGATAAATCCCAACCACTATACTAAATCAGTTTCAATGACAAAGTAATAAACTCATACAACATGACATAGCTCATTGTATGGCTGGGAGCCTGGTAAGGTAAAACTGATCTCCCAAAATAGCCCCCGACTTCATTGTCATGCTTATTGATTGGCTTGCGTAGTAGGTGACGGCATTTTTTTGCAAATTTGCATTGTTCCATTTTGTTATTAGGGTTTTAGGGTTCCGCACTTTTAAAGCAAAAGAGGAACCTTTACGGGATCATTTTATTGTACATCTGTATGTTTGTCTGAAAACGTCTGGTTTGAAATCAATACCTAATGAATGAAACTCTCCTACAGGGCTATGGTCTTTTACAACCATTAAAAATTAAGTTTCTAAGTTAACGCAATCAAAATATACGTAGGTAAAGGTAGGTAGGTACCCATGTAATCCTTTTAAAGTACTTATAATTTTACACAAAAGCATTATATCAAAATAATAATATATTCATAAGGAATTTCCCGCTGGCATAGACTTCAGAACAGAAGTAAAGGAAAAAATTCGAAACCACTAATCCGCAAAAAATTATGTAATTTGTTCTTCATAGAAATACCATAAAGTACGTACCTACTACAAGCTTATTTTTCGGTGTTTTAGATTTAAAACTTAATATAAAATTATCATGAGTAAGGCTCAAATATAATGCAATAGAATAAAACAGTCGCTCGCTACCATATTTCTAGACACTGCCCGACATGTTTTGGATCAACCTGTCAGGGTGCGCTCAAACGAATAGCCTAACGAGAACTGAACTGAACTGGTGTACGAATTGGTGTACGAGTAACATATTTTACTTATTTTTTTTCATGCAACTAAACCCAGAAAATATATACGATACAGTACAGTACGTCCAGCGTACCTTACTAGTACAAAATACACGAGGAATTTTATTTCAACTATGCACGATTAAACTATTTTAGTGGCAATAATATTCTATTATTTACATTAAACCAAATAACTTTGTTTATGTAAATTATTCGTAAGGGATTTGGATAAAATGTTATGTTATAGAAGCACTACGCTCCAAGTTTATATGGCTGGACGGATGTTGTCTTTGTGCTCATACAAAAACATTATCTAATTCAAATCTTAAAGCGAACTCAAATAGTGTCACGCGAGATTCATTCTACTTATTCACAGCCTAATAACTTTGAATACTTAGTTTATTAGCATTACAAGTTTCTACTTATCTTCTTAATCTCTATATAAAAATCTCGTGTCACGGTGTTTGTTATCGAACTCCTAAAATGGCTTGACCGGTTTTTATGAAACTTTTTTCTCTGTATTCGGTAGGTCTGAGAATAGGTCGTAGGATATTCTTTATACCTACCCCTACTCTTCGAGGACGGAGTCGCGGGCAACAGCTAGTATACATATATAATTCTTCTGTTCGTTTGTTTGTCACCTAACTCCTTAACGCCTGGACCGCTTTGAATGAACTTTTGTGTGTATGTTTCAAAATTGGTTCCTGTGTGGTTTGAAAACTCAATTGGGCACGGTAGGTGGCGCTGCTTTGGGCAGGACAACGTCTGCTGGGTCCGCTACTTAGTTACCGCCATACGTGTGGAGTATCTATGGATAGGTCTTCAAAAATGATATTGAGGTCTCTAATATCATTTTTTTCTTAACTGAATAGTTTGCGCGAGAGACACTTCTAAAGTGGTAAAATGTGTGTCCCCCCTGTAACTTCTAAAATAAGACAATGATAAAACTAAAAAAAATATATGATACTACTTCCACCGAAAATTGGTTTGGACGAGATCTAGTAAGTAGGTTTTTTTAATACGTCATAAATCGTAAACCGCAATTTTTTATAGATAATGGTACGGAACCCTTCGTGCGCGAGTCCGATTCGCACTTGGCCGGTTTTTTTTTACTTGTTTGCTTTTTCTCTATGTATGTACGTACATACCTTGTTTTTTGTATTGCTTACTAAGTATATGATGTTCTTGAGTGGAGACCACGGATCGGCAAACGTAGCGTAGGAAGTCCTCAGACTCGGTGGTGCGATGATCTTCGCAAAGCGGCTGGCAAGAGCTGGATGAGAGTGGCCGAGGATCGTGCTCAGTGGCGTGCCAGGGGAGAGGCCTATGTCCAGCAGTGGACGAACATAGGCTGATGATGATGTTCAATAAATATACATACATTGTATTATAAAGACATGATTTCTCTAATTGATCCTTAGGTACCTAATATACCTAAACCTAACTAGAGGCCTTTTTTTTTACGTGCTGGTGGATTCACCATCTCTTTCTGGCACCATCTTATACCGTTTGACAGAAAGAAATGGTGAGAGCGATAGCAAGCGCCCGCGCGTTAGAAAATAAGTATACCTAGAGATTTTTCTAGCACGAACAACTTGTGAGTAGTGTTTGACATAATAATAACATCGATTCGATTTGGTATTCTTGTTTTATATTTTCAAACGTGTCTCATTGATATAATGCCACTTATAAGACACTAGCCTTCCGTCCGCAGCTTCGCCCGCGATAAAATTAATTTTCCCGTAGGAAAAGGTATTTTCCCGCGGTATAAAGTAGCCTATGTCACTCTGTGGTAATGTAGCTTTCTAACGGCAAAAGAATTTTTGAAATCGTGCCCGTAGTTTCGGAGCCTATTCAATGCAAACAAACAAACAAACAATCAAATCTTTCCTCTTTATAATATTAGTATAGAAATAGATTTATAAACTAAGTATTGAAGGAAAATATTCTTTCGTGCTAGGAAAATCTCTAGGTATAACAATAAGCGTATTGATTGTATGGTTAGAACTCAACCCCTTACAACAACGTAACTTCAGTAACCAGAATTAAGTCACATTGTTGCAAAGCGCTCGTAAATCGAAAAGTTCCAAGTTATATACAGAACACGGATCGGCTATAAAATATTTTTTAATTAAGCAAGTAGGCAAGTTAGCCCCGTAACATTAATTCTACAAATTGGTCTTAATGACAATTGCCATACACAAGGGCGTCGTAGGCTGTAGCGCCGCGTTGTACCTTTGAGGCCTTAGGACATTTAACCAAACGGAGGTGTCATGCACACTAATTTCTATACAGTGCCGGCGTCAGAGGGGGGGCGCGATGGGGCGACGACCCAGGGCGCCAAATTTCAGGGGGCGACCGGTGGGAGTGGGATGTTTCCCTCGCGAAACTGGCTCTCGATTTCCTTAAGAGGGTGCCACAGTATTCTTGCCCGGGGTGTCAGTGGTCGTAACGCCGGCACTGTTTCTAAAAACTGGCTAAGCGCGCGTCGGACGTAGTCAATATGAAGTTAAAATTGTCCAGTGTAATTTAATGCTTTTGGAGCTAGCTCCTCACTTAAGTAACTGCTAAGAAATTGCATCTAATGATGCTGCACACGTAAACATAGGTACGCTATTGATGCTCGGTTGCGTGTATGGACAGCCCCTTTAGACATATTTAGTAATTGACGGAAGACACATAGCCTTAAAATTTCATATATGTCGGAGTAGGTATAGCCATAAGCCGTGGCGGCCTAGTGGTTTGACCTATGGCCTCTCAAGCAGAGGGTCGTGGGTTCAAGTCCCGGCTCTCACCTCTGAGTTTTTCGGAATTTATGTGCGAAATTACATTTGTAATTTAGCATGAGCTTTACGGTGAAGGAAAAGATCGTGAGGAAACCTGCATACACCTGCGAAGAAATTCAATGTTGTGTGTGAAGTTCTTAATCCGCATTGGGCCCGCGTGGGAACTACGGCTCAAGCCCTCTCCTTCTGAGAGGAGGCCTGTGCCCTGGAGTGGGACGTATATAGGCTGGGATGATGATGATGATAGCCATAGACCATGGCGCTACTTAACGCAAGTAACACATGACAGCCATAAGTGTTGCTTCGGCAGAGTCAGGGGGTTTCACTCTGCAGTTTAGGTATGTGTTCGGCCGGCGCTCCTCCCGGGGAGGAGTATGGCAGTAGGTTGTCGCTCGGTCTTCAGTTCGCACGCTAGCCGCATCGCGCGTATTTAAGCATCTTAATATCTGTGATTTTTGCAACAAACAATGACTTCTAAACGATCTTATAAATAACTTACTTACTAAAGGTAGTTTACTGAAACACACTGTTATCTTTCTTGATTTATATACCTACCAAATATCGGCGAGTGGGAACCCTGTGCCCTTGGTTTCGGATCAGCGGTGCCCAATGAAATATGAACGCTCGTATCACACGATAAGTTTCAATTTCGCATGCAAGCAGTAAGAGTAGGCAAGTTTTTATACCTAAAGTTGACTTTTGTTCGAGAGTGATCCTTCTGTAAGTTAGTGCTATTACTTATTCTGTGGCAGAGTCTCGGTACAGGCAGTAAAGCACTGGTGGGGCGAGCTTGAGACAGACGCATACCGAGAAACTGCCTTACGTTTAGTAATGTCCGTTAGCATAATTAGTTTACAGTAGTTAAAGATAATTAAGACATTTATGACGGAGAAGGAGGTCTCTCTTGCTGGATATCACTCATACTGTCAAACACAGTAATCTTAAATAACAGTTTTAATTGTCTTTCACTAAGGCTTCTTATTAATTACACTATAAACTACTATTAAATGTCTTAATTATCTATAACTACTGTAAACTAATTATGCTAATGCACACTACTAAGCGTAAGACAGTCCCTCGGTATGCGTCTGCCTCAAGCTCGCCCCAGTGCTTCACTGCCTGTACCGAGACTCTGCCAAAGCAACACTTATGGTTGTCATGTGTTACTTGCATTAAGTAGCGCCATGGTCTATGGCTGTATAGACATATACATAAGTTCCAAAAAAAAGCTGGTGACATACGAAAGAAGAAGGTGGAACTACATGCACACAGTCACACTCTCACACGTCACATCGTTTTGATTCTCAACTTTCAACTCTACTTTTCCTGTCCTTGACGTCTCCGGTAGTTTAATTGCTCTAAGTTCGCGGCAGAGGCCTTGACCTGTCGCGTGCTGTTATTTTAAATGTTACCATTTCTACAGAGGCCGTTGTAAACGCGCTTACTACCGTCAACATCAATAATTTGAATTGCTTTTTGTCCGCATCGCGTACTTTTTGGACTACTCTAAGGCACTCATAAACTTAATGACCAATTTTTTAAACCACATCAGTGTGTGGTAAAAACCTCTGTAACAAAACACACATTCTGGCCTACGGGTTTACAGGGTGTTACATTTAGATCGGTCAGTATGGGCAAGTCTGAAACTACCTACGTATATAACACGTAGAACATAGATGAGCGCTTGTCACTGCATAAGGTGATGATTTAGCAGACTGAAATGTATGATTTATAGCAAAGATTCGTGTCTAATCTCTAGACCAGTGGTGGTGTAGGGGTATGGCACACGGCACGGAATACTGAGGACCTGGGTTCGATTCCCAGCATTGGTCTTTTTTCTGGGGTTTTTTCTGTGCATCTATATTTCAGTTTGTATTTAGTATGAAATATATGATTTCACGGGATGACCGTAAAAGTAATAAAAAATGAAGTTGAAAAAATAAATACAAAAAGATAATTCATAGCTAAGCTAACTTGTTTAATGGTAAATGGGGCATTCACGAAGAATAAAATTGGGACGAGTAAAATTATAAAATTGTTTTTAAAAACGAAGAAGAGTATTGAATTACTTTTTATTTATTTTTTTACTCTTAATCAAAACATATTTCTACAAGCAAACCCTTGAGTGATCACTAGTATATAGAACTAGCATCGATAGTTGAGTTTATCGATATAGGAACTCCCTACTTGTCAAACCATTTTGCCCCGCGGATTCCTATGTCTGCTTATGATGTTTCCTTTACCGAAAAGCTCATGATAAGTTTCAAGTGTAATTTACAAAACAATGAGCTACCTACTGCACACCTTATTATAAAAATTTCGTCTCCGAGCCTATAGCTATACGTCCCAATGCCGGGAACAGGCCTCCTCTCAATATGAGACCAGAAAAATTGTCGATCAGTTGCCAAAATTAATTGGAATTGTAAATGTCAGCTAGGTACTTTACTTGAAGTTCCGTTCGATTAAGAATTCAGCACAATTTTTTCGAGTGGTATTTTCGAAAATATCAATTTTAAAATCGGCCGCCAGATCATAAAAACAGGAAAATGTACTATTTATACCTGTATGACGTTTGACGTAAGAAATCGTATAAATAAATTATAGGAAAACTACTCGGTGGTCAACAGTAGCTAGCGTCACTGGCACTACCTTTGACAAACGACTACAGTTGTCCTAATTATGTGATGATAATACTTACTACGAGCTTCAAGGTCTACAAAGCAAGTTGATATGTAAATAGATATTTATGTTGTAGGTTCATTTGAATGAAATTAATTTCATAGTGAGTTTGATTAAATTTTTAGCTGCTATAACAAATAAATAGTCGATTAAGTTGGCATCTGAGTTGACGTTATACCTAGCAATCGCCGTACATAATTTATGGAAGAATCGTATTTCGACAGCTCATAAAAAGTACGTCAGTGTTTCCATACATTGTTATATTTTAAGAAAGAACAAACAAAAAACATTTATTCGTGACAACATGCAAAAAAACAAGAATGAATTTAAATAAATGCATATGTCACGAAATGGTCTTACATAAGCTGACTCCCGCTCTTACGAAAGGTGCTTTTTTTTCTTTGGGTCCATCAGATCATCATACATTGAAAAGACAATAAAGACAATTATGAAAAAAATTCCGTTCAAAAAAATTTACAGAGGATTAATTAGTAACTCTAATGATTTCATTAGAGTTACTAATTAATCCTCTGTAAATTTTTTTGAACGGAATTTTTTCCGGATTAATTTTGGGACACCTTTTGTACGAAGATATTAACGTATCCATCTTTATTAATAAAGTAAATGTATTGACTCAGTCATGTCTTGTCTATTATGATATTGAAATGAAACAATATTTATTTTGTCGTTAGATGATTAATTATATTTAGCTAGAAACAGAAACTAATCGTTCTACGAATCAATTGTTTAGTAGACGATATTCTTATGAAAATTACTGACAATCAGTACACGTGGGATTGTTAAGTAATTGATCTTAAACATGTAATAATACGTTCTGGTGCAGTATCATGTATAATCCTTAATTATCCCTAAGTGTTTGTAATAGGCTTATAGGCTCGGCCACGACTATGTGCTAGTGTTTTCTTTGGTCATTGCATATCCTGCTTGACAACTGGTGAAAAAAAAGATAGTTAGCGTGTGAGGTGAACGTCTTGGCCACACAATTAGCAGAGAAAACATTCGTAACCGTAGCGTCAGCGGTCCCTAGTTGAGACCTGTTTTACTGGTGAGGTTTATTGCACAATCCCTTATTTGTCGACCCGGAAAGAACGACAGTAATGGATGACCAGATAATTCAAACCCTCTGAGAGGAGAGAGGAGAGAGTGAGGTGAGAGTTTGAACTATGAGATCGTATTATTTGTTCTAGCAAATAAAGTTACTGATTGTCATTGCTGAGTGGGGCCCAATGTGGCTAAACTGGTTTTGTTCAAACTCCGCTAAGGACCAAACTAGTTTTTTGTCAAAAGAAATTCATCCTAATCGGTTTATCGGTGCGACCTACGTTGTCAAACATAAATAGCTGCATACACCTCAGACTTGTTTCGAATCGTAGATAAAAGAAAAACATTAAAACTTACTTGACTTAAATAAGCTAACTAGTAGAAAGTAATTCAAAGCCAGTAGTAGTTATCCAGCTTTAACTGTAGCATGGCTGATGTAAGAAGGTCATATTACTTTAGTATTAAATTAGATTAAATTTATCGTCTTTCTTTGCGTGCCTAATGCCTTATCAGACATCTCCCATCAACTTGACGTGTTTTGCGGACAATTACGCTACACAGTTGCCAACACTCTTAATGACCAGTTGTGAACCTTATTACAATGTGATAGTAGGGATTACGAATGGTCGGTTACAAGGTGTTGACGACTGTACGCCTACTAAGTGTTATAATAGTCTTTAAAATTTTGTACTTTAATAAAATATAGAATGGACAAGCTGTTGCCCGCGACTCCATCCGCGAAGTATAAGGATATAAAAAATAGCCTACAACCTGTTGTCAAACCTACCAAATATAGAGAAAAAATTTGATAAAAATCGGTCAAGCCGTTTCGGAGGAGTTCGATAACAAACACCGTGACTGCCGCAACCATTTGAATGTAATGAGCTGAAACAATTACTTTGCTCACCCGCGACCTTAAAAAATCATTAATATGGACCTCCGCAAAGTAACGCTTGATTCAATAAAATCATTTGAATGTATTTAAATTTTTTTTTGCATCGAGGTGAACTTTTTTGGGCATTTTGATTGCAAAATCGATTATTATTCTGAAATATGTACAATTATTTTCGTTTTGTTAACATCGGTGACATTCAATGACTTCCAACGTCTGTTGTCAAAAAAAAATCATTGCCACTAAAATAAATTAGTTCCACTGAAAATCCGCAACATAGCGAGGGCTAAATAGGAACTTGTCATGCTTTAATATGCAGGTCAGTGCTTAAAGAGCTTTACAGACTGCAATGCAGGATAATGAATGGATTTCTTTTCCCTGAATGGCAATACTGGCATAGATAATATAGATCGCTCGCTTTTGGCTCGAAATTCGAACTTGTGATTTTATTTTGCTTAGTATGCAAAATGTACACACCCAATATCATATTTTCTCAAGTTTTTCGCGATTCCCAAGGTCAAAGAATCGAATTGCTTTAAAATACCAGAGAAATAATGCGTTGTTTGCGAGAAACGTGTCAAAATGGTGTTGTAGAGCGCCATCCTGCTCTGTCTCGTTTTTTTATCCCGTTCTGGCCGTTCACTTCTATATTATAGATACCATCGGGAATCCCATATAGAATCAAATCTTAAAACCACTCGTTTTTGTTTTTGTCTGATTTCATTATTAAATCATTTGTGCTGATTCCGGTCCAACAAGTTTGATGCACGGATATGAAGGGTTTGACTGAAAATCTGCGCTGTAGCAGGCATCTACTGCAGCTTAATGCTGAGTCAAATTCCTTTTAGACATCTACAATTATGTATTTTGTTATTATTGTTGTTTTTCTTTTTCTCAGTGTATTAGTCAGTGTATTTAGTGTGTGTCGAATAAAGTTATGTCTACGTCTATGTCTAAATAAATTTAAAAATTTCGTTAGTAAGTATAGTGCAGCGAAAACGCTCCGTGTAGGTTGTTATGTACAATTGGCTAAGTAAAGTTTTTTGAAGAGATGCTAATTATATTTTTTTTCGACAGTGGTTGACTTCAACACCAAGAAACTGCAGCTGTTTTATTTTTATCTCCTTTTATTTTTTGGAAATATTTTTTTAAGTGTTCGAGATGACATTTGTGAGATTTTACGGCTGATAAGCGGTTCGTGCTCAGTACTAAGAAGAAATAGAAAAAAAAAACGAAGTCAACTGTCGCTTCTGTCAATGTCAAATGAAATCTAACCGTTTGCGTTTCGTTTGCTTTGCGTTGTCCAAGAATCAGTTCCAAAATAGTGATCGAAAGTATTCAATCGTGATCCAATTATCGTGCATAGGTTGTAAAATTGAAAGTACGGATTTTATGCGGAAGTCGATAAAAATAGTCGAAAAATCACACTGAGCACTCCAAAACGCAAAGTATAACGAAACGCAAACGATTTGACATTGACAGAAGTGACAGTTCACTTCGGTTTTTTTTCTGTTTCTACTAAGTTCTGAGCACGAACGGCTTGTCAGCCATAAAATCTCACAAATGTCATCTCGAACACTTAAAAAAATATTTCCATTAAACAATAGGAGATAAAAATAAAACAGCTGCAGTTTCTCGATCTCCAGAACGCAGACTGTCGAAAAAAAATATAATTAGCACCTCTTCAAAAAACTTTACTTAGCCAATTAAGGTTTTCGAACTTTATGGTGAAAGTGGCCACTGGTAACAGGCCACTTGTTTTGTCAAATTTTGAAATTTTGTCGTCTGGTTCTAGATGAAAAAAAGTGAAGCTAGACATTCATTCTTTGGCTTGATGTCTGATGTCATAAATAAATAAATAAATAAATATTAGGGGACAATCTTACACAAATCGACATAGTCCCAAACTAAGCAAAGCTTGTACTATGGGTACTAGTCGACGATAAACATACTTATATAGATAAATAAATACTTAAATACATAGAAAACATCCATAACTCAGGAACAAATATTCGTGCTCATCATACGAGGAGCAAGACTCTAAAATTGTGCCTTTTCTCCATTATGAGACGTAGGTTTTGCCCGTCTTCCAGTTGTGTTTCTTTAAAAGTTTGCGCCCGAGTTGTGGGCTTAGTGTGAAACTGTGCAGTAACAGCGTTCGACACAGTCGAACAAGTTGAAGAGTTGAACAGTCCTTCCCAGTTTCTAGCCGGAAGTTGTGGTGTCCCGCTACGCCTTATAATCAAGAAGCCAGCTGCGTCTTACGCCTGGGTACCGCTACGCTCTCGATCCCGTTGTGATATTTCCTCGACTTAATCTTGGCTAGTTCCCAATAGTGTTCTTACTGTGGGTAATCTTGTTGTAGCTTCCCGAGAGAGGGACCTGACCTCGTTACCAGCGCGAGGCGTCGGACCGAACCGCTACCGCGAAGAGGATGGGACGGAGATGGAGCTACTTTTATCCTAAGGCCACATACGGCGCGCAGTCCGCCTAGGGCATTACTTCCGGACTGAATGCATGGCGAATAGTATTGTTTTTTTAAATCCATTTTCAAAATTCTGAAATGTGCACTGTCCGCCCACGTATCGCTCCATAGCGAGTTTTTTCGGCTCCTTTTATTGATAAACAAGTAGATCATAATCATAACGCCTTGCGACCCTGCATAGTTCGTGAACTTGTAAATTTAGTGCGCTTGCCAGGCGAATTACTACCAGGCGACGATCATTCACCCCATCATATTCACGCCCATTACATCATTCTCTGTTGCTTGGGGGATTCCTCTCCGTATGGCAGCCACGATTGGCTCCTTTACATGCGTGTTTGCTTGGCGTTTAACCTGTTTGTATTGTAGAAATGTTACCTCATCCCGTAACCGGGGTGTTTTTACTGTATAATCTCCGGTAGCCCTACGACATCTAGCTCCCGGTTCTTGTTAAACGGTTGTAAATTAACCCTTTGTGTGACGTGAATTATTGTATAATCGTTCGGCCTTTAGATTGAAATAAAAATTACCGTCGTGTGTTACGAAAGCTACTTGTTGTTTTAATTCTTCGTAGCAATAGGTACTAACTCCCTTGAAAGAGACAGTCTTTGTTATTAAGAAGAAAAAATTGTTTTAGTCTTAAGTAAAAATACAGTCAGTGCTTAACTTTAAAGGAGGATTCGAAACCATCTTTAAAAACCTTCGAGGAAAATAAATAATTTTGTTTTTTTTTAATTTTGAGTTTTGAAAAATTATTGTTTTGTATAAAAAGTTACTGTCGCTTCCCTCAAAGCCCTCCCGGAAAGAGCACGATAAGGCAAACTACAACCCGATACCCACAAAGGAAAAACTCCTTAAAACTGACGAAGCGTCGATTTCGTAGTCCCATATTTCCTTTTTCAAAAGTAAACCATTTTTTTTATTCTTATATGTATAAAATTCTCGTGTCGCGGTGTTTGTTACCAAACTCCTCCGAAGTGGCTCGACCGATTGTCATGAAATTTTGTGTGCATATCGGGTAGGTCTGAGAATCGGTCAACATCTATTTTTTAACCGACTTCAAAAAAGGAGGAGCTTATCATACCCCTATTCTTCGCAGACGGAGTCGCGGGCAGCAGCTAGTAATACTATAAAGAGGGTTATGCCCTTATGATTTCATTTCGTTTTTATTATGCGTTTTATTTATTTACTGACCGTCTGATTATAGAATTATAAACTGGTAATTTTTTGTACTTTTCAGTGGTTATGTAGTTTATAAAATAATTAAATTATGAAAAAATATATATGTATAGTTATGTATGGGAGTGGCAAATCAAATGGTAGAGAAATATTTCGTTTAGTGTAAATATCCAGGGAGGAAACAAGGGAATACGTTTGTATGGAGAATCGGTTACCCGTATTTCTCCACAAGGAGACCGCACTGAACAAACAAACCAGGGCGCGTACTAACCGTTTAGCTGTTAGGCGACACTGTACGACAGCACAGCAATACCACATAAAAAATCCCCCATGAGATTAGATAAGATAAAAGGATGCATGTTTCCAAGTAACACCCACCCACAACCTTGCAGCTTTTCACCTTGTAAGCTGCATTTCAATTAAAAGCATGATTAGTACAGCACTTACCGGCGACATGTTCATCAGGGACAAATACTCATTTGGTTTATTGACGCCCCCGAGCGGGGGCATTGCGTCAATCAGTCCGGGGTGCTGGCCCCCACTTCATTACTGGACCCTTCATAACTCCCCCCCCCCCTAACTTATAATTTTGGTGGCGTAGACTTTTTCTACGTCATAAAAGTGTTAAGATCATAATCATCATCAACATCATCTCGGCTTAATACGTCCCACTGCAGGGCACAGGCCTTCTCACAGGATAAAAGGGCTTGGGCGGTAGTTCCTACGCAGACCCAGTGCGGATTGAGAACTTCACACACACCATTGAATTTCTTTTCAGGTGTATGTAGGTTTCCTCACGTTTTCCTTCACCGTTAAGCTCATGGTAAATTTCAAATGTAATTTCGCACATAAATTCTGAAAAATTCAGAGGTGCGATCCCAGGCTTGAACCCACGACCCTGTCCTAGAGAGGCCTTAGGTTAAACCCCGGGGCACCACGGCTCATAATCATTTCAGGTCATTTTCTGGTAAAATCTAGCTGGATAGGAAACCTAGCTTATAGTTGACTAAGAAAGTGCTTTTTAATTTTTTCATGACAGTTCCTACATCAGAGAAAAAACCATAAGGCTATTTTTTTACAATGACTTTTAAGTGAAAATACCATTTGATGTTAAAGCTTAAAAGCCTTACAACTGACATTAAACATTATGGTGGTAAAAGAATTTCTGTCGACTATACATTGAGTTAATACGGAATTGAGCCCAAGCTTTCTCATTCAAAGGGGAAATCTATGCCTATCATCGAATCGCGCTTGGTCGTTATTCTTTCCACTACTAGTTTACCTATAAAGACCTTTCTTTCCTCTCGGAAGCATGGTTCTGCCACCTAATCCCATGATCACAATCACGTGATTTCTATGGCACATTTATGGAATGTCAACATGAAATTTGCAATGAAAAGGGTTCAACCTGGTACGTGATTCAGTTTATTTGAGTGTAGGTACATCAACAAAAAAAAAATCAAAACATGTTATGAAAAAGAGTCCGTGCACCGAAGATACTGGTAGCGTTTCCTCTTTGAATAACTAAACTAACTCTTTGTTCGAGGAAGCTGCCAGCTCTCCGATATTAGATAGCTAGTTTTTGTGTTATTATAATAAAAATGATAATCCAACGCATACCGCACTGCTGGGCATAGCCTACTCTCGCGATAAGACTCGGGAACTCGGACTTATCACATCTATTACGGATTTAAAATTTGGGATTTTCAGGCACGCCATCAAAAGCGTAATTCTCATTATGTGTTTCCCCACAAAATTATTCACCGTAAATAGATTAAACAGTCTATTCATGTATCTGTATAGCAGATGCTTGAAAGATAACCACACAGTCAATACGCGTTTGATTCCTGGGTATTTTTGGACAACATGTTTATTATTAGTCTTATTTCGGCACAAACGACTTTATTAATTATATAATTACTCTAGGTCCAATAATATTAGTGAACTAGTTTATGAAAATATGACTGGAAAGGATATTCTACCTACAGCAAACACTAGACTTAAGATCATGAAGGAAGACTCTATCTATGCAACATTTTAGCTTTCCAAGATTAGACTGAACTTTGATAAGTGACTCAGTTAATCAATATTTTTTAGGTTTTTATGTACTAAGATTAGACTTTTGCCACTGCATGTAATCCTTTTCTGAATGGGAAGCAATAGCCAATAATAGGCATACTTAATTTCATTTAAAATTACAAATTTGACTATTAAACTCTCGCTCATTTATCAATAATTCAAAGTCCGAAGTGAAAAATACATTATAAGCATTTATTATTATTAAATAATCTAAATTTTAAATGTAGAAGTTAACACGATTCTCAGTAACAGATTCGTTGTATTAAAAACATGCGAAAGTAACCGTATTTTTTATGTTAAATGAAATATAATGTAGAGTATAGCGCTGTCTTGTAATCAAAACAGTATAAAATTGAAGTAATTAAAACAATGCAACCATGCTCTTCTTGTATCAAATCAGCATTAACTAATTTAATAAGAGCTTACATTGTTTTTTTACATGCTTTATATTAGCTTTACCTGTATGTTTGTATGTTTGTAACCGACTCCTTAGGGCGCGATTTTGACCCACTTCCCGGTTTCCGATTGAGCTGAAATTTTGCACATATGTGTAAATTGGATGACAATGCAATATTATTGTAACATGGAGCTGATCTGATGATGGAGCTGTATGGTGGCCATAGGAACTATGTAATAAAACAACACAATCCCGTCGAATTTGGGCTCGTTTGATTCGTCTTGACGAGCACTTTGATCTCAGGTGGTAATCAGGGTCTGATGATGGAGCTGGAAGATGGCCAAAGGCACTCCACAATAAAACGACACGAGCCCGTCGAGTTTGGGCTCGTTTGATTCGTCTTGACGAGCACTTTGATCCCATATGGTAACCAGGGTCTGATGATGGAGCTGAAAGATGGCCAAAGGCACTCCACAATAAAACGAAACAACCCCATCGAGTTTGGGCTCGTTTGATTCGTTTTGACGAGTACTTTGGTCCTAGATGGTAACAAGGGTCTGATGATGGAGCTGGAAGGGGGGTAGGTGGCGGGGTGGGGGGGAATGGGGTGGGGTAAGGGGGGTTCGGGGTTGGGGTTTTAGGGGGTTGGGTTTAGGTGGTTGGGGGTTTGGTAAATGAGGAGGGGGTAAGGGGGGTTTAGAGGGTTGGGGGTAAGGTTGTGGGGGTTGGGGTTAGGTGTTTGGGGGGGGTTGGAGAAATGGGTTGGGGGATGTTGGGGGGTTGGGTTTAGGGGGTTGGGGGGTCTCTTTTTAGCACATGGAAACTCTCACTGTAAAAAAAATGCAACAATAAAATAGAAAATAAATAATAGTTTAAAAAAAACTAAAAAACACGCTTTAAAAAAAAAAAAAAAATAATAATAATAATAAATTTCAATTCACTATTCTTATAGTGCAGTAAAAAATCTTAATAAGCAATTATTATATTGTTATATCCAGATCAAAATTTGTAAACAATTCTAAATATTGATAAAATAAATAATAATAGTTTAAAATATTTTATTGTAAAAAAAGCGTGGGGTGCTTTGTAAGATGTTATCAAAATGATAATCCTTGACAATTGACACCATGCACCCCACGCTTTTTTTATAATAAAATATTTTAAACTATTATTATTTATTTTATCAATATTTAGAATTGTTTACAAATTTTGATCTGGATATAACAATTAAGATTTTTTACTGCACTATAAGAATAGTGAATTGAAAAATATTATTTTTTTTTTTATTTTTTTTTTTGTAACTTTAGTTTTATTCTGCCTCAATAAAATTTTATTACAATGTTAACCAAAATTTATATGTATAGGTAGTATGTAGGTGTGCATTCACGTAAGCAGTACAAAAAACGAAACTTAAGTAAAATATAAAAACAACACAAAACGCAATGAAAAGGAACTAAATTTTACTTACTAAGTATGTTATCATTATCAAACATGTCAATACATATAATTGTGACAGTTACGAAAAAAGTAGCGCTCCATTTTAATTCTACTCTTTTAGGTAATTTTCTTGTACTTAATTATGGTTTAAACGTAATTGAGACTGAGCTGTGGTCCATTTTGCTAAGGAGCCTGGGACATTTAATATTCATTCGTAGATATAGTTTTACCCAAAAACAAAATAACAATCAGCATCCGTTTCAGATTATGTTGAGTCAGTGCAGAATTAATGTCGTATAAATGAATCGTTAAAATTCAGGGCGGTTCAGACTGTATACAATATAGAGATACTAGACAGTATATGTATACAGTATAGTATAACCTGCTAGTTAATCTAAGGCAGAGGTCGTACTGTTGTTACGCTTAAGAGCAAAGTTTTTGCTTGTCTATTTTAAAGGGTTTTCTGGCTTAGACCGTTATAAAAGTAATTTTTAAACAATGAATAAAGCATAAAAGGAATACGAGTTCATCAAAAAATATTGCTTAGACTATTTTATTATGGGTAGTAGGTACCCACACGATTATCTTTGAAGCTTTTTAAGCACGTTGTTTGCTACTAAGCGTACCACTGTTGGTCTGGCTATAGCCTAATGTTTGTATTACGTCAGAGGATTGCGCTTCTTTCAATTTGCGTCAGAGGGTTGGGTTGTGATCAAATTTCGTGTAAATTAGACTGTAGATGAATTAGTTACATAAGTGTCGGAATTCAGCGAATTTGGAAAGTAGAACATTTTAAGAATGTACATTACTTATTAGTTCTTTGTAAGTGGCTGAATTATTTAATATAACTGTCGTTTGAAATTTTGACACCTCGTCTTTGAGAATTCAAAGATAAGCTTTTCGTTAATCGGCTCCGAGCTCCTAAAATCTAATTAAGGAGAAATACGGGCTACCGTTTCTCCATACAAACGTATTCTCTTGTTCCTTCCCTGAATAATTATCCAAACTACTTACACCTAATGTTTTGCCTCCTTTTTTTTTATTTAATTATTGTTTGAACTACAGACCTTGGAAAAGTATAAAATATACGAGTTTTAATGCTTCAGTTCGATAAATAAATTATCACTATAATATTGTTCCCCTAATCTAACTTAAAAACCTAAAATTGCGAAAAGTAATCCCGAAACGTAAATGTTGCGTTTCTTCTGCTCTGCCTACCCACTTTGTTGATGCAAGCGTGATGTGTGTAGGTATGTATTAAAAACAAAATTTAAATATAGGGGCAAAGCTTTTTTATTGTAGGTACATTTAAAATCAGTTCATCATTCACAAATCTGTTCGGGCTGTAATTGCCCGTTACGTGCTCTATCCGTGCAGATTTGAGGAAAACGACAGCAATGCTTTATACCAATACTTACCTATTTTCCAAACCTCTCTATGACCGTATTTATTACTAATAATAGGAGCCCAGTCTCGTTAGAACCTAAAGGACGATTTAGGTCGAATTCTATCCACATTAATTATGAATCCTAATTACAAACAGTCGCATGTATACATTTGTATAAATAATGCTTTGAGTGATGAATGTGGGAGCGTAGTTCATTTGCTATTTTTATCGTTTACTGGGTAGCTTAATAGTTTCTTAATTTTTGTGGCATTTTTCTCATGGTTTGGTCGAAAATAAACATCTATTTGAGAAAGATTGAAAATAAAAAGCGGCCAAGTGCGAGTCGGACTCGTATGTACATGAAGGGTAACATACATCCGTGCAATATTTTAAAAACAATTCAGTAAAAATCGCCAAAATGTAAGCACTAAAATCGCAAACTTATACGTAGGTAAACATCCGAATTTGCATAGAGTAGCTTGAGTTGCCTATACCTGCCAGCTGTCGCGTTGCCAAGCAACCGTGGCCGGAGTTAAAAACGCTGAAAAATACACGTCTCTTGTATAATGAGGATGACCCCCTTTAATTTTTACTTTACTTTATTTTTAGTTTTTGTTGTTATTTGTTGTTAATCGGTGAAAATTTCAAGTGTTCAAGCTATTACGGTTCATGAGATAGAACCCTATGACAGATGGATGGACAGACAGACTGCGGAGTCTCAGTAAAAGGGTCCCGTTGGCATCCTTTGGGTATGGAACCCTAAAAATTAACTACGCTTTAGAGAATACGGCCTCAGGTTTCTGTTGTAAAGTGAGTTAGCAAAAATGTAACATGTTCAGATATTTTGAAGGACTTAGGCCAGATTTAGCAAAAAAATGTTGCGTCTGTATACCGGCTGGTACTTTACTGAAAGTTTAGTGTTGTCTAATTAATTACCAATCAATTTATTATCATTTTAAAGCTAGGTTATGTTAAACAAAAGACATTAAAAATTATTCGTTTTATTATAGGTGACAACCCTGCCGCTATAAAGCTACTATTACATTTGCACATGACACATGTCATTCACTTCACTTCTTAATTGCCCATCAACTTGATAGGGTTGAAATAGGCGGATTTTTGCACTAAAGTTTAACAGGTTTTATCTCGTAATTTGGGAAACATAAAGCTCTCAGGGGGAACAATTCCTCGTTTTTGTAAAAACTCTTCATCCTGTTCCACGCGGTATACATAATATCCCGATGTAACCCGAAGGACTTTTCAAAGACACCAAGACTGTGACTTGTATTATCAAACCGCAATCAGAACGGGACTGTCAGAACTGACATTTCCTACATATTTTGACGTAAGCATATAGAATTACTGTCAACTCCAATCCCTTTCTAAACTCGCCCTGATTATATAATTTTACGGTTGTCAATATAGACTAGTAGGTACGTGGTAATTCCCACCGCCACTATAAGGCCACCATCTGGGTATACTAGGCTTGGCCACACATTGAATTAATACACCAACAATAATAATATCATTTATTACGACTGTCTCAGAGACTTATTTGGTATTATTCCAAGAGACTGTTTAAGCTAATAATAATGTTTAATCTAATTGAGATGGCAGACAGCTTGTCAGCCTATACAAATCGGGTTTATTTTGAATATTCTATGTGTTTTTTTAACCGACTTCAAAAAAAGGAGGAGGTTCTCAATTCGGTTGTATGTTCTTTTTTTTTTTTTTTTTTTTTTTTTTAACGTGTGTTACCTCAGAACTCCGTCATTTATGAACCGATTTGGAAATTTTTTTCGTTGGTTGAAAGCACATACTTCAAGGTTGGTCCCGTTGTTACCAGAATCCAGTTCTGATGATGGGATCCATGAGGAATTGACGAAACTCCTCAAAAATTCAAGAGAAATGTATAGCGATTTCAGTATTTTCGGTGACAAGTCGAACATTTGCATTCAAAAAGTATCATAGAACTATGTAATAAAACGACACAACCCCGTCGATCATTAAAAATAGAATTTTTAACATAAACTTATTTCGAAGTCAAACTGATGATTTTATCCTACGCATCTATTTTATACAGAAACAACTAAAAAGCAAAAAATAAAAATTTTAAATAAAAAATAAAACCTTCAAAAACATCCAAAAAACTATGAAATAATAATTGAACCGAACCGACCACAATAAGCATGAAAATATCTTTCTTCTAATCTGTTTGAAGTTGGTGCCTCAGCAAGAGCCAGCAGGGGTGTAGAAGCCCTATAGATAGCCCTATAGATATATGTAGGTAAGTTAGATTACTAGGTCCACTCCTGCTGGCTCGAGCTGAGGCACCAACTTCAAACAGATTAGAAGAAAGATATTTTCATGCTTATTGTGGTCGGTTCGGTTCAATTATTATTTCATAGTTTTTTGGATGTTTTTGAAGGAGGTTTTATTTTTTATTTAATTGGTTATCTAATCTTAAATTAGGTCTCATTTAAAATAGGTTTTTTTTTAAAGAAATTATTATAATTTTATTATTTATTACTCAAACAACTTATCTTATTACAAATATTTTTTTCTAAAGTAATATTTTATGCCTATGTTGAAATGTTCAAAACCGTCTTGGGATAAAAAATATACCTAGGCACTTTTGATGAGTGTATGCATACCTAAACCTACTTGACTTGATTTGTCTCTATCCACGGCGTATCTGCTTAATTATCAGTTTTTTTGTAGATTTACTAAACCTACTTTCTGTATAAGGTATCAAGACGGTTCAAAAGGTATCGCACTAGTTTTGTCACTGATGTGTATCTCTACATGTATGGAAACGTCCATAGATAGACTGCAATTGAGTCGCTTAATACAGGATTATTTTTAATTCACTGACATCCTCTTAACCCTGAATTCCTATCACTCAAACAAATGTTTTTTGTTTTACGACTTTTTAAAATGAAGCACTTTTTTCCCATACAAATACACAGAGTATCGTAAAAATAAGAGGAAATCTCAAATTTTCAAAACGTTATTACACCAAAAATATTAAGTTATGACAAATGCCGTAAAACAAAAAACATTTGTTTAAGTGGTAGGAGTCAAGGGTTAAAAGGATGCTAGTGAATTACAAATAACCCTGTATAATATTTGTATTTTTTGTATACCCTGTATTTTTACCAATGTACCGGTGGACGAGACTTTAAGAATTATATCTGACCTTTTGTGTGTCACTGATTTACCTACTGTGTACATGGAGGGAATTGAGTTGTGTTTAAAAAGCGGATATTTGGTTTGGCGTGGTGATTATTATTTGCAAGTTGATGGAGTGGCTATGGGTTCACCGATTGCTCCGGTTACCGCCAATATTTTTATGGAGTGGTTGGAGGGTAAAGCTTTAAACAACTCTCCCGTGGTTCCTAGATATTGGTGGCGGTTTGTGGATGACATTTTTGCGATTGTGTCTGGAGATGACTTGTCACGGTTTTCTGACTACCTCAACACGTTGCACGATAAGGTTAAGTTCACGGTGGAGAGAGAGAGTGATGGACGGTTGCCATTTTTGGATGTTTTGGTGATGCGGAGTCCCTGTGGGAGATTGGAAACTACAGTTTACCGTAAGCCAACTCATACAGATCGATATTTGAGGGCAGATTCACACCATCATCCGTGTCAATTATCTTCTGTGCCAAGGACGTTGATAGATCGAGCCTTAAGTGTTTGTGATCCACAATTTGTGGATTGCGAACTGGGTCACGTAAGACGTGTGTTGGAGAGCAATGGGTACAACTGGAGGCAGAGTAACCGGTTCCTGAACGTATCGGCTCGTCAACGGCCAAGGGCGGCTGATAGGCTGCCGGCATACTTGCCGTTTATAAAGGGGGTAACGGATAAAATCGGGCAATTGTTACGCCGAAGATACAGCATCAAGTCGATTTACCGTCCTCATATGCAGCTTAGGCAGTTGGTACGTTCACCGAAGGATAGGGAGCCCTTTAGTGGTCCCGGAGTATATAAAATTCCATGTTCCTGTGGCAAGGATTATATCGGAGAAACTGGACGTAATGTTTCCACAAGGTTATCGGAGCACATACGCAGTATGAAAAAGCAAGACAGCAAGGGGTCTGCGGTGGCCGAACACTCTATGGACTCGGGCTCGACGCACTACATCCGTTTTGATAAGGCTTCCGTACTTGCGAGAGAAAAGTTTTTCATTCCGCGGAAGGTGCGTGAAGCCATCGAAATTGGTCGTCATCCAAATTTTAACCGGGATAGTGGTTGGTCAGTACCCCCGAGTTGGAAAACAGTGTTGAATGTTCGTACTGCGTCAACGGTGAGTGTGAGCGAACCTTTACAAAGTGATGTGGTTAGTGTTGTGTGCTACCCTACATTTGACAATGACAATAAAAGTGATGATGAAAACGGGGGTAGTTGTGTGTCGCTGTCAGTTGCGTCGAGTAGCCGCGCGACCAGGGCGTTAGCACGCAGTGCACGTGTGGCAGCCGCCGTGACGTGCGACTCCGAGAGGAAGGGCTACGGATTAGCCCGAAACATGTCGAGTTAAACTCGTTTTGAGACGTGAGTGATCCGTTTATTTTCACTATGAGTGAGTCTCACGGTAGTTTCATGTTTAAAACCCTGTATAACTTTAAACTCGGATAAATCCACTCTACCCTCTTAGGAGATTATTTACCATATTTACCTTTTCTTTATAACCCCCGACACAAAAATAGGGATGTTATATACATGTGTTTGTGTCTGTCTGTGACATCATAGCTCTTAAACAAGTGATCCGATATGGATGTGATTTTTTTTATTTGAAATCATGTTTCTTGGCGATGGTTCTTAGACATGTTTCATTCAAAAAACAAATTGAAAATTGGTTCTCTTTTGTTAGCTGCGGAAAGGATCTTAGACGCATAATGGGGATTTACTTTATTTACAAACATAATATGTGAGGCCTAATTACGTTGGGGGTTTTTAGAATTTTTAGTTTATACTTAGTTACCAAAACCTTAACATTCTCAGAATTGTATTTAATTGTATTTGTTACCGAGTTTGATGTGAAGCGACTCCATTGTTCTCTCTGTCTAATTTTTAGCTAAATAAAGCCAAGTTTTTAATGACTGGTTTTCATTTTATGTACCTATCAGTCACGTCGCGGGGTCAGGCATCTATTATATGCATTTATAAATGATTGAACATTGACAGCAATGTACCGCAACTAGTACGATGTTCCTCGCATCGATGAAACGTGGCTTTAAATAAAAACCAGAGTCTGTTGTTATCTGTGTCCAACTGAATATTAACAGGATCGCTCTCACTAAATTATTCTCTGCACGCTATCTAGTCCGCTGTTGCCCTACTCAGCCGGTGGAAAATCACCTTTATTCAAATGTCAGCGTTAGAACTGGAACTAACAAACTACGTCATTGTTGCAAGTTTAAATTGTGTCGTATATTAAAAAGGGGAACGGCGCCTAGCCCACTACGACCGTCGCACGCGAAGACGATACCATGTGATTGAATTTGGAAAAATACTACACGAATAAAGTTTTGCGGTATTTGATAAAAAAAAATTACAGCTAAATTACTCGTATTTCAAATGAAAGTTTAAACATGACACTAACGTGAGACTCACTCATAGTGAAAATGTACGGATCGCTTACCTACGTCTTAAACGAGTTTAACTCGACATGTTTCGGGCTAATCCGTAGCCCTTCATCCCGGAGCCGCACGTCACGGCGCTGCCAAACGTGCACTGAATTTGCATTTCAAATGAAATACAATTTTTTACCACTTAGTTAATTAGTGGTAACTCAGCAAATCTATGCATACCTACACTTTTTCACTTCTCATGCTCGTAAAGTTATTCTTTATGTCGAGAGAATGCTGCATAAAATGGATTTTTATGCTCTAGTGCATAAAGTAAAATCTTCATCTAAGACCAAGGTAATCAGGCGAAAACAACCACAAAGAATGGAAGTTAGTAAAATTAGTGAAACTGCAAATCTAGTGCATTATTATACATAATAATTACAGTGCATGAAAAATAAGAGTTTGTAAATTTTATTTCTAATGTTTCTTGTTGCGAACTCCTTGCAGTTTTGATACTTTTTACTGTTTTTTTATATCTTTTTTTTCAAAGTGCATGTGTGTCAGTTTTATATCGTTGTGGTTGAAGTTCTGTGAGTGAATTTGTATGTTTTGGTTGCTTGCTATTAAAAGATTTTTACCATTGTTTAAGTCCATTCCTTTTACGTTATAGTTTCTGTTTAACTTCCTTCCAATAGAAGTAAAAAACAGAGTGTAAAACTCAAGCATTGACCCGTTTTCCTAATGTAATGGCTCTTTTTGTTCAATCTACTATTTGAGACTGACACGTGACGTGAATACCTTTAGAGATGTTTCTTACCACGAAAAACTTGCACTACTCATACGTACGGTACGGTGGTGCTAAATGTCTTTCAACGCATTCACCACGAGGTGGATAAAAATAGTTCAATTTTTCACTAACGTCTTAAATAAAAGTTTCTTCTTTTGAACAAAAAATAATTTTCGTTTGGCTATGGAACTTGTTCTGAAATAATTTAATTATTGGTAATTTATTAAATTCTTGAGTGAGCAAAAAAGCTATTTTATACTGGTATAGTCGGGGTAAGAAAAGGTTCGTCACCTTTCGACCTTAACTCGTTGACATAGAGTCGAAAAGTGACGAACCTTTTCTTACCCCGACTATACCTACATGGCCACTGTAACCGAGTTTAGAAGATAAATGTTTGTGCACTTTAATATATTTATAAAAACCGGCCAAGATCGTGTCGGCCACGCCCAAGATAGGGTTCCGCAGCCATTACGAAAAAATCAAGTAATATTTTTCAAAGGATTTCGTATGTGTACGGAATCTTCCAAGTTTAGGTAGGTATGTTTTATACCTTAGGCTACTATTTACTCTTAAACTACAAATAATTCCCAAGCAATTTTAGCCGCTTTAATTTTCCTTGTAAATATAATATATTTACTACCATTCTGAATTTTTTCAAATTTTTTTACTCAACAGTTTAGATTTAAGAGGGGTGGGAAATTGATTTTAATGAAAATTTTCACTTTAATGTTAAATATTTCGCAAACAGATCACTGAATAGAAAAAAATCATGTTTGCAACCCCCCAATGGTTTTAAAAGACTTATCCAACGATACCCCCACTATAGGGTTAGTTGAGAAAAAAAAATCACCCCCACTTTACGTCTATCTATGGGAGGTACCCTAAAAAAAAATTATTTTTTATTTAACCACTTTGTCGGCGTAATTGATATATATATTCATGCCAAATTACAGCTTTTTAGTACTAACAGTCTCTGAGCTCAGCCGCGGACAGACAGACAGACAGACGGACAGACATGGCGAAACTATAAGGGTTCCTAGTTGACTGCGGAACCTTAAAAACGAAGGTGATTAAGGAGAACTATGATGTCACCACTTAAGAGCGTAAGTATTTATCTATATTAGATAAAATGCACTCCTGCCAATATGAGAAACATGTATTGTTACAAAATTACCTGAACAATAAGGCAAAGCCAAGCTTGACGCACATAGCATACCGTTTGAAAGATAATCCTCATCCGTACATCATCGTCATCATCATCGTTATCGTGATCCCAGTTCGGATTGGGAACTTCACGCATACTACTGTATGCTTAGTATAAGTTTTACTTCACCAAATACTTCTCGATCGCGTTTACGTAAAAAAATCAATTACTATGGAAACATGGACAGCGTCTCCGCGCGCGCGCGTCCATGTTTCCATAGAATTGAAATTTTTACGTAGACGCGATCGAGAAGTATTTGGTGAAGTAAATTTATACTAAGCATACTGAATTTCCTCACAAGTGTGTCCTTCACCATGAAGCTCATGGTAAATTTTAAATGTAATTTAGCACGTGAATTCCAAAAAACTCAGAGGTGTGAACTCGGGCTTTTACCCACGACCCTCTGCTTGAGAGGCCATGGGGGTAAACCACTAAAATACCACAGCTTTTTTCCGTAGGTACATCCCAACCGCATAATACGAAGTCACGTTTTCATGGAGGTAATGGGACTGATGGGGATAGTAGGTAGGTATCTATTTGTTCTGACTATAATTATGAAGTTATAGAGTACAAATAACTCTGTGACACATTGTGTAACTGCGCCATTTTAAAAACTCGTTTCTCATTTGCTTGTTATTGACGTTATCCTTGTTACTATCAGTTGTACAAAGAAGAGAACCATTGTGTAGGCGAGACAGAAACAGTTCAGTGTCCAGTTATCCAGGGTGCATTCCATTAGCTTCCGTTCTATTGTGAACTGCTTAATTATCACTTAAAAACATCCGCTTGTTGATGGAAAAAAATATACATGACGATAACAGAAAACTTGGTCAACTTCGGTCGTATTTATAGGTGTCTACTTGGTAAAAAAAATCTTATTTGTTTGCAGCAGGTATATGTGTATATTTTTACGCTGTTTCATAATAAAGTATTAGTTTACGCCTGCAGCTTTGCCCCCGTAGTACGCTTTTTTCCTAATATTTAGTTTCATGCAAATCTTGTCCTTACTGAACAATTGATTTTTAATAGACTCCATAAAATCGGCCAAAAACGTGTTGAGCACGCCCAGGATAGGGTTCCGCAGCCGTTACGACGTATACTTCTGTATTCAACAATTATTTTAATATTTTTCTAAGGATTTTGTATTTTTTACGGAACTTTGCAAGTGGATATATGTATGTATGTATTTACCTACTCTTAAACTAATAACTAATAATTCTCAAGCAAACTTAGCCGTATAGTCTTCCTTGTTAATTTGATATATTTACTCCCAATTTTTTCAAATTTTTAAACCAAAAGATTAGATTTTAGAGGAGGGGAAAATCGATTTTTAACAAAAATTTGCACTTTATAGTTGAATATCTCGTAAACGAATCACTGTATTGAAATAAAAGACCTATTCAACGATACCCTGTTTAGTGTGCTAAAAGGTTAGACGGAAAAAAATCACCACCACTTTACGACTATGGCAGGTACCTACCTACCCTAAAAAAAATATTTTTTCTACATTTTATTTTATCACTTTGTCGGGGTAATTAAATAAAAATAAAAAGTAAATAAATATCACGGGACAATTCACACCAATTGACCTAGTCCCAAAGTAAGCTTTGCAAAGCTTGTGTTATGGGTACTAGGCAACGGATAAACATACTTACATAGATAGATACATACTTAAATACATATTAAACACCCAAGACCCGAGAACAAACATTCGTATTTTTCATACAAATATCTGCCCCGACACGGGAATCGAACCCGGGACCTCAAGCTTCATAGTCAGGGTCTCTAAACACTAGGCCATCTGGTCGTCTAAAACCTAATTGCTACACATATCCATGCAAAATAACAGTTTTCTAGCACTAATGGTCTCTACGCTAAGCCGCGGACGAACGGACGGATGGACGGACATGACGAAACTATAAGGGTTCCGCTTTGCCATTTTGGCTCCGGAACCCTAAAAAGAGGAGGGTCTCTATTCGATTATTATTATTTTTTTTGTTGAGTACCTATACTTACCTCTTTTTTCGTGTGTGATTTATACTTAAAAGCAAAGAGCAAAGTAATTGTTTCAGTTCATTGATATGGACCTCCGCAGAATAACGCCTGATTTAATAAATTAAATGATTTTTACTTGATTGGGAATCTGGTTCCATTAAAATTTGAATGAAAAATATCAACTCTAAAGGAGCAATAAGTATTACGAGTATTATTGAGACAATGATGTATAATTATTGGCGCTCTTGACTGTATAGCAAAACCAATTATATATAATATTTCCTCCAGTACGAATGCAACTGTGAATGCATAATACGACTAATCTGCTCATTAAACATTTAAATACTACTGCTATGGTTTGAATGGACGTCTGTGCTCGTTTATGGTGACTAACACCAAGTGTGCAAGTCTGGTTTTGAATGCAAAAAAAAACCACATCACTAATGGAAACAAGAATAATAATCATATATAATTATTACGCAATTGTCTCAGAGACTTTTCTGCGGCTATTGCTTCAGTCATTTGGTCATTGTTAATGTTAAGGGGGTTATCTGGAATGTTTTCCGGGAGTTTTGAAAACGTACCCATTTTTGCACAGCATGTCAGATAAATATGAACGTACCAGAATAAATACACGAGGTTGTTGTTTTTAACAAGTCAAATTCTGTGGTGTTTAGCGGTATAAAAGCAATTCCAGATTTCAGAAGCGATTGCCATAAGTACAGGCCTTGTGCAAAATTCGAACTTCGTATCGTGCCATTCCTCTCACGCTAACACTATTTAATACAAGAGCGAGCAAGACGATGCGATACGAACTTCGATTTTCGAATTTCGGAGTAGCCCCCCAGAATACAAGCTGTAAAACAGCTTCATTACACAACACACACATAAGGGTGAGGCTTCACGAGCGTAATTTTGTGAGTCGTGAGCGGCAGAAATTCGGTTCGCGCCATACAATATGCGGGCCATCACGTAACACTCACATGACACAATGTATGGCGCAACCGAAATTCTGCCGCTCACAACTCACAAAATTACACTCGTGTGGCCTCACCCTAACAGCAACAACAGTTTTACTAACGCATTCGCTCCCGTCAGCCAGACTCGAGATTTCTGAAAGTGCCACAAACGCACATGTGCGTTCAAGTGACTGCCAAACTATGACACCGGCACTAGGCGAAAGGTGCGAAAACGCATATAAGCATTCGCGATAGTGAATCCTTTAAGAGCATCTAAGGCATGGCTTCGAAAATATATACATATAATTTTATCCCCGAAAGTTTTAAAGAATTAAATTTAAGTAGGTACATTGTTTTCTTTATGGTGGACAATAAAAAGTATTTGTATTGTTGAACTGAAACAATTACTTTGCTCACCCGCGACCTTACGATAATGTAAGTTTATGTAAGAAATGCGTGTTCATGCAGTTCCTCCACCTCCACACTGTACGAACACACACAAATCACACAAACCCAACCATCACCACCACCAAACTACACTGACGCGTTTCGAACTCAACCAGAACTCATCTTCAGAGCTGGCACCACAACCGTACGCTATGCTACCAAATGTTAAACTACAAATGTTTAATGTGTTGTGTTGTGTTGTGTGTGTTCGTACAGTGTGGAGGCGGAGGAACTGCATGAACACGCATAATATCTTACATAAACTTTACTATCGTAAGGTCTCGGGTGAGCAAAGTAATTGTTTCAGTTCATTAATATGGACGTATGAACGAAAATAACGCCTGATTCAATAAATTCTTTGTATTGTATTGATTCCTAGGCCACTATAGGACCTTGTCGCTTTAACTACTAGGTACTTAAATTACAATATCAGTGCGGGTCAAAGGATCATCAACTTTCCGATCACAACATGCAACAAACGTAAAGAGCTTATAAAGTAAACGTACCAATGTTCGACACCCCAACGCGCAGTAGTTGACACCCATTTGTCACCTCTCTTACTGTGTATGACCTTTGGTATGAAATAAGACTGAAGGTGCCACGCATTGGATCAGTGTCGAGCACAGGGACGTTTACCTTAAACGTTTTCGCTCCTTGACATGAGAAGAAAAATAAATTTTGACAGACGGACAGTGACAATCCAGGTTAATAATAATAATAATATACAAGCAAACTCCTGTCCTGTTCATTATCGTTGACACATGTTCGCAAAGATCGAAATATCATCATGACATGACATACCTACATCACGCAATAATCACTGTCGTAGAAGATAAACAAATTGATTCATTATGACATGGTTCTATAGTGGCCCAGGAATCAAATCGGTTTACTGTACATAATTTTAAGAAAGAACTGAAGCAAAGACTGAAACATACTATATCCTGTACTAATTTGGAAAAATCAGACGTTAATTCAAATCTATGATCCTCAAAGTATACGTAAGTGTGCTAAATTTTAAACCTCTAACTTTAATTTTGTGTACATTTGAGTCACGTTCCAGCCATAAATTTTACCCGGAAGATGGCGCTGAATTCAGATATAAGGAAACAGTCAGAACAATGCGTACGTTTTGTAATAATATAATAGTAGATTTGGGGTGTAAAATACAAAGAAAGTGGAACTTATTAAATTTTTATTAATAGCAAAATCGCAACATATGCAATAAAACAATATTAGTAACAATTGTATGAGTAAAGAAAATATAAAAAGGCATTAAATACTTTGTCCTTAGCAAAACTAGGGAAGATTTAATAAAATAAAATCGTCAACATAAGGAATCGTCGTCAAAGACAAATATGTAATATTAACGTCAATGAAGAATGAAAAATGTAAAAGGACACTTAACGCATTCGCTGCCAGCTGTTAAACTCGGGACTTTGTTTGATTCCCCAAACGATACATGTGCGTTCAATTGCCTGCATAATTATGACAGCGGTACTAGGCGAAAGTCAAGATAACGCATTATAAGCGTTACTGGCAGTGAATGTGTAAATTAAGAAATTTAACTGTGAATAAATTAAACATCTAAATAAGCAAGTAGTCTTGTTAAACTTTCCAAGCACATGCGAATGGACATTAATCTTAAGTTAAATTTTTGATGTTAACAATAATAATAATATTATATTATTTAAATAACTTATGTAATGAGCTACATATCACTTTGCATTAACGATTGCATCAAAGAAGCAGTCAAGGAATAGGATTTTATAGTAACTAAATACGGAGTAGCAACTGATTGATTACTTAGCACCGACGTCACGAGACGTCACTGCGGTAGCAGTGCGGGTGACCGTGGTAGTTGCTTTTGCCGTCTTTGCAGCTGTACCAACTTTCCTAATGGTAGTCGTGGTAGTAGTTTTGGCTATACCTCCATTTGCAAGGTGCTTTACTTCGGTACCCTGTCGGACCTCCTCAGTAGCAGCTTGGCTTTTCTCATGAGCACTCTCATTGGTGACGTTCTTTTGGACGTTTTGTTCAAAGCCGTTTCTTTTGATAACTACTTCGCTTCGCTCTTGGCTACAAGAGGCTCCGCGTTCGCCACTACCGTCGGTCCTGATCACACCGTTTTCTACCGGCACCACGTCACTATGTTCATATCGTTCCAAAAATCCTGACCCATCTGATTTGTCAATCGTATATGAGTTGCGGCGATTGGGTTGCTCCGGTACCCATACGATTTCTTGAGTCAGTGTTTCCACAATAGGTTCTGGTGTTACTGTAGAACTTCTGATTTCACTTTCGGCTCTTATTTGAGTTACTGGAGTCCGCGTTCTTTGAATGTATGTATTTACGTCATGAGATTCATTGATCATATTTTGATTAGAAATATCGTCAGATACGTTGTTTGTTACGTTGTATGCCACGTCATCTTGGTTGTGAGTCTTTGATGTTTTGACCTCGATAGTTTTTGAAACATGCTGGAAGTCCTGTGTTTCTCTTTGTATTGGTTTCAACTGCCCCAATAATGGAGAATGTTTAATTCCAAAGGTTATTTGCGGCGTTCTGCTCAACTGCACCTAAGTAAAAAGATGTAATTGTAAATGTGTACCTTAAAATGCGAAAAACTTAACTGATTAGATAATGCGAATGCATCCAGCACTGCGTAGCCCTTAAATTGACTGCTTACGGCAGTAGGTACTGCATAAGTGTAACGTTATCTAAGCAAATATTTACAATGATTTTCAATAAAGTATCAATTTCAAAACTGCATTATCTTTGATGTAGTTGTACCATAAACACGAAACTTCGTGAATAATTTTATAACGCCTGATATTTAGCAACTGCAATCAGCACATAACGTACAATGATTTCATTTTAGCTGGAGCTCAAATTAAATGGTTTTTGCTAATATACTTTTCTACGTACCTTTTCAGGTGAGTAGGTGCCTGGCGCGGGTACACGGACTCGGTCATCAACTGGTACATTATGACGACCAGATATCGTGTACACGGGAGTGTCAAGTACAGAAGGTATCCGGTAAGTATTGGGTGCTGAAAACACAAAAGTATTTTTTACAAATTTGTATGTATATACAATGATAGAATAGTGTAGGTACTACTAATATATTGTATAAAACTTACCAGGGGTCTCGGCAAACTTTGTAGTATGAATCTTTACACCGAACGTGTATTGAGGGGAATAAGTCAGCACAAATTTGCCCGCTTTTTCAGGACTGTAAGCGCCTGGTGCTGGGACCTTCAACCGCTCATCGATTGGCTCCTTGTGTCTGCCCGATATCGTGTACAATGGTGTTATGACGGGAGTCGGGATCGTGTACACATTTGGTGCTAAATGAAAAAAAATATGCTTTAGATTGGTTCCTGAGGATAAATTAATAATGTACGAAAATGAAAAAATATAATGAATAGATATACCTGGCGTTTCAAAAGTTTTCAGGTCATCAGATTTAATCCTGAAAGTATACTGCGGTGCACTTGGTTTTAGAAGTTTGGCAGCCTTTTCAGGGTCGTAGGAATTAGGGGCTGGAACATTATCTGGTTTATGAGGATTAGTTTTTATTCTGAATGAATATCGAGGTGCGTTGTCAAGTAAAACTTTGTCAGCTTTCTCTGGATTATAAGCAGCAGGACCGGGGGTGTCCACTATCTTTCCATTTTCAACTTTGGGTCTGAATGTATAAGCGGGTGATGTTTCGTGTAATACTTTGTCAGCTTTTTCAGGGTTATACGTGCATGGTCCAGGGGTCATAACCACTTTGCCATTTTCTATTTTGGGGCGGAAAGTATAACTTGGAGAACTTTCGTGTGTAATGTTATCACCCTTATCTGGATTATAGGCATTTGGAGCTGGATTATTATCATGTTTTTCTGCAGGGCCTTTAGTACCAAAGGTATATTTTGGAACACCATCTAACATGTAATGATATTTACTGGGATCATATGCATTGGGCGCTGGAGTGTTTTCTGGATTATGTAGAGGCTGCTTGTTCCTAAATGTGTAAGCTGGTGAAGACTCCAGCAGTACCTTGTCACCTTTTTCGGGGTTGTACGAATTAGGAGCAGGTGTGTTTTCGATTTTCCCAGGTTTTCCTTTAGGAGCCATTGTAAACTTAGGAGTTCCATTCAATAGTTGAGGATCGTAGGTATTGGGAGCAGGTACATCAGATACCTTTGATTCGTGGCCTCTACCACAAATAGTATGTTTTGGTGAGTCATCCGGCAAATTGGGGTTATAAACATTGGGTCCAGGAGTATCCGAAATTTTTCCATCAGGGCCTTTCCCGGATATTGTGTATCTGGGAGAATTACTTGGTAAATGTGGGTCATAAGAATTTGGACCAGGTGTGTCTGAGGGCTTCCCGTCTGGTCCTCTGCCAGCTAAACTGAACTTAGGAGTGTTGTCAAGTAAATGAGGGTCATAAGAATTTGGCGCTGGGCCATCAAATGGCTTCCCCGAATGTCCTTTTCCGGCTATTGTGAATTTCGGAGTTCCATCGGGTAAATGAGGATTATAAGCATTAGGACCGGGAGTTTCAGGACATTTTCCTTCGTGGCCTTTACCATATAAGCTATATTTAGGAGTGCCATCTAACAAATGTGGATCATACATATTGGGAGCGGGCGTAACGTTTGGTCTATCCATTGAATGCTTAGGCCTGAACGAATAAGCCGGTGAAGAATCATGGAGAAGTTTGTCTGCCTTGTCTGGGTTGTATGCGTTAGCTGCTGGTACGCTGTCGTATTTTGGAAGGGCACCTTTTCCTGCGATAGTAAATTTTGGAGACGAATTTAGCATTAACTTTTCTGGAGCATATGCATTTGGTGCAGGAACATCATCGGTCTTTCTAATTTGATCTTTTGATCTGAAAGTATAAGCTGGAGACGAGTCGTGAAGCAATTTATCTGCTTTATCTGGGCTATAGGCTGTAGGTCCTGGTGTTATTTCGATTTTACTTACGGCGCCTTTGCCACTTATTGTAAACTTGGGGGTGCCATTCAACATGTGCATCGATTTTTCTGGAGCATATACGTTAGGTGCAGGAGATTCACTTCGAATAACAGCTTCCTCTTTAATCCTAAAGGAATATGCTGGTGAACTCTCATGTAAAACTTTATCCGCTTTTTCCGGAGTATAGCAGTTAGGAGCTGGTGTTTCCGCCATTTTCAACGTAGTCCCTTTTCCTGACATGGTATATTTAGGACCTCCGTTTAACATGTGCATAGAGTTTTCAGGAGCGTACACATTAGGTGCAGGCGTTTGCTCAAATTTTTCAACGACTTCTTTTGTACGCATAGTATAGGAAGGTGAACTTTCGTGTAATATTTTATCAGCTTTTTGTGGATTATACGAATTAGGAGCGGGTGTCTTGTCGTGCTTTTCAGCAGCGCCTTTCCCTGCCAATGTGTATTTTGGTCCACTCTTCAGTGAATTAAGCGCCTTTTCAGGAGAGTAAATATTAGGGGCTGGTGCGTTATTAGAGTGAGTAACCTCTGATTTAGTTCGAAACGAAAAAGCTGGTGATTTTGCTCTTAGCAATCTGTCTGCCTTTTCTGGAGAATACGCATTAGGCGCAGGTACTTGTTCACTTCTTTGAATCTTACTCCTACTTGAAACAGTATGTTTGTAAGTTTTCGTGTGTTGCGTAGTAGCATCCTGAAACATTGAACAGATATTTTAATACTTAAATTAGTTTCTATACCTACTATTGTATTAAGACTACAATGCAAGCACTACTGCTACTACTACTGTGAACTCTTCGTCATTTAATGCTAGTTTTGTATTTAATTCTACTTGAATCTCTAAAATAGTAAGTAAATGAGTTTTCTACCTTTCATGAGTCATCATCGATTTAGGCTTGCAAGTAAACAATACAGCATTTTATTGTATTATATTAAATTTACTCTTCATATTAAAACTAAAGGATTGTTGTTATTCTAACAAATAAATACTGGGTAATTTTTAAGTTATAAAAATAAAAATGAATTCATACGAATCAGAACATTACATCATAAGTTTGAAATGTTAAAGTGAAAGCGAAGACATGAATTATTATAAAGCCATGCACAGAAATTTGTTACAGACAGAGTTAAATGACGGCGATTTCTTCTGGGGCTGGGTAGTGCACTGCCTGTCCAGTGTAAGGCGAATGCCGAATGCCGAACGTATGCGCCGGTGCCCAAGGAAGCGTAACGCAGACCTGAATCCAGCCCAATATTAGTAAAGTTAGTCACATTTACCAAGCATTAACATTAATGATTAGGACACAGGCAAAAAACCATTACACAATGACAGGAAAATAAACTATGTGAGAATTGTGAGATGAACCTTAGAAATTTGAAATTTTATTGCGATTCGATCCTGTCCATTTTTTCCACTATAACCTCTACTACAAAGTTTAGAAGAAAACATAAATCTATCCATCCATTTTAGTAATGTTAGAAAAAAAGAATCAGTTAAACATTACAGAAATAAATAAGTAATCCAGGAAGTAAGCAGAAATATGTTAATACTATTCATACCTTTTCGGGACAATAAATTCCAGGTCCAGGGACGGCTGCAGATGGATGGGGCAATTCTCGTCTAGGTGCCATGGTATAAGCCGGTGGTCGTTTGTTCAACACAGACACTGCTTTATCGGTGGTATACGTGCCAGGCCCAGGCATGGGCGTTTTGGACTCGATCGTCTTCGCTCGACCAGAAATGCTAAACGCTGGAGCTGCTCGCTTGCTGCCTTCTTTTGCTTCGCCGAGAACAGGCGGCATGGAGTAGATGTTTGGCGCTGGAATTTAAAAAAGAAATATTTTATTTGAAGTCTTCTGATGAAAATATACTATGTGATGTGAAGGTGATCTAAACTAAACAAACAAGAACTAATGACTGACGTTCGACAAGATAATTGGAGTGTAATCAACTATTTAAATCTGTATAAGTACTAACTACACGCAATTAAAGTAACAAAAAAATAAAAATGGGCTAGTCATGCGTGTTCGCAACTAAACGCAGTAAGCAAATCTATTTTTTCTCTTTGTAGTTCTTAAATAAGTAAACATCATATTTGCCAACGTA
Source organism: Archips xylosteana (assembly GCA_947563465.1). Taxonomy (NCBI): domain Eukaryota; kingdom Metazoa; phylum Arthropoda; class Insecta; order Lepidoptera; family Tortricidae; genus Archips; species Archips xylosteana. Next base: position 13,540,390 of record OX387349.1, read on the forward strand.
GTGATGTCAATAATTAACTAAAATTGTAAATCAATTTTGACTGTCCGTCATTGAGTGAATAATAACAAATATGCCTAGAATTTTAAACCTGGTATTGTTCTTTAATTACACGGAAATAAAACTCGAAAACAAAGAGCAGAGATATTATATTGTCAAATTTTAACGTGGTCTTATTAACGTCGTGTTTAAATTGACTATCGATAAATAGATCCCTCGAGATTTCTGAAACATCGGAGCTCATTTAATACGAAGTCTGAATGAGAAAATGTCTGATAAACGATTATTAATTTTAATTATTTATGACTTGTAGAATCATTTTTAATGGTACCCTATAAGGCAAAAGGGTACTTGTTTAATTTTATTATTCTATCACTTCAATCAACATCTAAAAACTCCAGCTATTTAAGAAAACAATAAGTACCTATCATGGTTTGCCTAGTATTTATGTCATAGTTTGGGAGTAGTTCAATTACCATAAATTGGCCCATATTGATCGTAAGATAAACAGGGAGTCTTCAAATTATTTCGAAATATTTCAACAGGTTATTGGGTGAGTTTGATTGAGTGCCCCTGTAAAGATTTTAGAGTTTGAAACGGTAAACTTTGACCTTCGAATCTTCTATGGAAACATAATGTTAACCACAGTTAAAAAATCCTGAAAAATATTTACCAGATTATTCCATCAAACTTAACCAAACATCTGTTGAAATATTCCGAAATAATTTGAAGACGCCTTGTATATTTATAAAAAGAGAATACATTCATGAACTGCACAAGCTGAATGACGTAAAATGATACGCATTCTTCTTGTTAAGTCGAGCATCAAGGGCGTCTAACAATCGTAGCGTAGAACATCAGCTCGTATCGACTAATAAACAAGCGACCTGTAATGTACATTTACAGATTTTATAAGCTTACGTGATAGTGAGCAATAGTAATTTTTACTTCAAACAGCGAGTGGTGTAAAAAATAGATAAATCTAAAAAGCATAATTGGTCGAAATACATAATAGCGCACTTGATACACTTTAATTTTCTTTGAAATAGGTAGACAACTTTACAGGATTATTATAAAATAAACTTAACCTAAACCAAATTTTAACCAATCTGTAGATTACATGATCGAAAAGTTTCGTCTAGTATAACGACGTTTTTAACACTAGTCAAATAAATAGATTAATAATAATCAAAAATGAGACAGCCAAAAAAATATTTTGGTAGAGAAATCTAATCTATCATAGGCTGACCATTGAGATGCTGGATGGGACAGCCAATATCATAAGCAAGAATTAGACATCTAAAGTACTAACCTACTCATTCTCCAATGGTACCTATTTAGAGAATCAAGACTGAAATTAAACAGATTCAGGATTTTTATTGTTACAGTCAAAATAAAGCCGGGGAGTGCGAGTCAAACTCGCGTGAAGAGGGTTCCATACTACAAAATATGTATTCTAATCATGCTTTACGATCCAACGATGCTAACTACCAACAAACAGTGCAATAACTATTAATTGTTAAATTCAGATGATAACAAAGATGGACATCTAACTACATTACGAAATGGGCTACAATTGGGAAATTTCTATCGGACCTGGCGTTTTGCCGCCAGGCTGTGGGGGGCTGACGCGCAGCCCGATCGAGAAGGCTGGTGCGTGGTCGAGCACTGCTCGGGCTGCCTTACTGGGCTCGTAGTCGCAGGGGGCCGGCGTCGGCGCCAACCGCGGCGGCGGCCACCGCCCGTGCAGCGACAACGACGGACCCACAGACCGACCTGGCAGGCACTGGTCGTCAATTGGAGCACCAACTCGTATGCTTGCATTCATATAGTTTTTATGCTCAATCAAGAAACTTAATAAGTTACCAATAAATAAATTATTTCAGAAAAAGTTCCATAGCCAGTTCAAAATATGAAAGGGGAAAAGACAACGAAAATGTTTGTTCAGAAGAAGAAACTTTTAATTGACTTGTTAGTGAAAATTTTACTATTTTCATCTAGCTCGTAACTAGTTTAGTGTTTAAACAAATACAGACCCCCGTACGAAGTATTGGAAGTTTTTCGTCGTAACAAACAGACCTTCGATACTGCTTACATAGATCTGCGGAAATGCCACTCATCCTAGCTTAAATATATACGTCCCACCACTGCAGGGCAGCCTCCTCTCATTCTGAGAGGGCTTGAGCCGTAGTTCCCACGTGGCCCTAGTGCGGATTTCCCACTTCACACACACTATTGAATTTATTCTCAGGTGTGTGCAGATTTCCTCACGATGTTTTTCACCTCGGTAAATTTCAAATGTAATTTCACACAAATTTCGAAAAACTCCGAGATGCCGGCCCGGGTTTGAACCCACGAACCTCTACTTAAGAGGCCATAGGTCAAACCACTAGACTAACACAGTTTCATTATCATTATTCATGCATACATTAAGATATAGGATTCCTCAGCATCCAAACTCAAGAGTTACACTCTTGTCGGTGGAGTATCTACCACTCATCCCTCCTATGACCCATCTCCTTGACCTTCGATACGACACGACACCGGCTTTTTTTCGACTTCTTAAGGATTCCTAAATGAAGATATTTCTTGGAAGTACTATGTTCACCGGCTTAAAAATATACCTAAAGCACCATACATAATTAAGTGTTAAGCATTCGCGATTCTCACTCGAAAATACTACCAATTGTACTTTTAACGCAATAAAATACTATTTAACACTTAAACATTTAACAACCCTATCAAGACATTTGATTTTTGACCGTAAATGTTGGTAATTTTAATAGACTTTCATTTCTGCTTGATGGAAAATATATTGCCAGTATCGATTTAAGGGTTAAAATACAATAAAAAATATTACGTGATTAACTAGAGTGGTATACTAGTTGTGACATACGTGAAGATCCAAGATCTGTTAAAAGTTTATTTGTTCATGAAAAAACCATTTGCGCAGTTACAATTTCAAGTTCGTACGTGAAGAGTAAAATGACTTTAAAAACGTGAATTACTGGTATATCTATAACAAATAAATTTACTACCGGCACCGATTGACCTTCAACTGTAAACAAACAGTAGTGAATACAAACAATAAGCGTAGGCACCTACATAAAATAGGTGATTTTATAGCACTACTAGTTGATGCCCGCGGCTTCACCCCCGTTGAAGTAGATTAAAACGTGTTTTCCCGTGGGAATGAGATATTTTCCCTTGGTTAAAAGTAGCATAAGTCACTCTCCACCCCTTCAACTATGTCCATACAAAAAATCACGGCGATCCGTCGCTCAGTCACGACATAAAAGAAGGACAAACAAACAAACGCACTTTCACATTTATAATATTAGTATGGAAGTAAGGATACGGATTCAACTCCAGGTAAATGAATCCTAGTTTCAGACTGAGTGAGATCTCTTTGAATTCTAAACACGTTTGTTGTCAACAGAATTAGCAATACACTAACACTCACACGTTCTCCCCCACACGGAATAATCGAGTTATCACGACACCCGGTGCGGCTGCGAGCGGTACGTGTTCCGTGCAACTTGTTTATTGAAGCGAGGATTCGAGACTGAGACTGTATTGCAGATGGCGATGTATCGAACCAAAGGCTCTATCGCCTACACGGCCGGCTGACTCACTGCCGATCACCTTCGTTCATACGGACTTATTTGGTGACATCGCGCTATTGCAGCCAGAGAAACTTACTGTTATGATTGGCGATGCCGACCTTAATGTAATCTCCGAGGATAGTCAGTTGTATTACCGTGTTTATCGCTTTTCTTGCAATTTTAAATGCTACCTGTTTGAAAGCTGTAATACTGAGAATGAATATCTCGTCATACACTTATATGTAAACTGACGCTGTACAGCTTGAAAATGTCGATGATCAGATAGATATACAATATAATATTATACAAGGTGCTTAAATAATTCAGCAGGTGATTAGGTTAGTTTGGAGGAACACTCCTGACCCCTGTAGATATTTTTCAGGATGTTTTAATACTGGTTGACAAAAGTTATTATTGGTCGACACTCAACAAAATGTACCGCTTCGAAATCGTTACACAAATTCCGATGAAACATCTTTATTTTAATAAAACTAATCCAACTATCTTTTGGAATATTCTGGATTTATTTAAAAACACCTTGTATAATCTAGGATAAATTCAATGCCCATTTAATGTCGAAAATATTTTCTATGCCATTCTATTTTATGCCATTAATTTATTTTATTAGGTAATGTTAAATGTATTCATAATATGGCTGAATAAACTCTATGATCAAAACAAACTCGCAGGTCGTTCAATAAATCCCAGATTCAACTTTCGGTTTTCAGTAAACGTGTATAATCAATTACTTACAAGCGTGGATGAAACATAATGTAACATGTTTATGTTCCATTCAACGCAAATATAGATATTAATTCAAAACAAGCCTGAATGTTGACTCAATGAATATCAATTGTACTTACCCACGCGAGATATTAAATTTGCCTACTAGAAACAAACTCGCACCGATGTCATTTACGTCGATGTCATCATTTACATGACACAGGTCACAAAGGGACCAAGTCCTTGCATTAACTTAGCCGTGAAAAATGAGTCATTTCTTCGCAGAGGTATTTATGCCATCACTATTCGGCATAGCGGATTTCACGATGTGGTCATAGCACGTAATAACCGCATATTTATTTTTCACACTCAAACTTGTTTATCCATGAATATTCGTAACATTTTTTTTGTTCTGTGTTTGACTTAGTATTTGATATTTGTCTTCCGTCTGTATTTAAATATGCCCATGAAGATGACAGAAATAAGGATCACTGGATAAAAAATACAAGTTGATTTATTATTCACCATGCAAGATTTGAAACATAATTCATACATAATCATATTCTATACACCTAATCATGAACATGATGTTTATACTATTTATTGAATTACTAACATTTTATTAGGTTGTCCTTAGTAATTCAACCTGATGATTTGACGTATTTCATCAACAGAACATCAACAATTTAAAAACAACAGACAATTTAAAATGTAAAAAAGAAAATATACATTTATAATGTTTTATCAACAACACTGCAATAACACATATTTATTTGTGTAGTGACTATTGTCTTGTCTATTTTTTACTTAGGTATTATTATGAACTATGAAACGAATAAAAACTAGTACCAATACGTTACTGATCCTAATTTAACAGAAAACGACGGCGCGGGGGGTGGTTTGCTGCCGGAACAGTGGGGTGGCAAATTATTTCAAGTAATTCAAAGAGACGAATGTAAACACGGCTGATAATCTCGTTTAGTGCTATAAGACTGCAGTCACGACCTACTTACATGGGGTAAAGTGTGCTGCTGAATGAATCACAAATTAACGTGAAATCCACAAATAATCCTTGTTAAAATATTTCTAAATGCCAACATTATAAGATACTCTACTCGGTGTATGTATACAGCTTTAAATGTGTACTTACATATTTTTCAGCTCGTTAAAATTCATTTTTCATTTAGCAAAATTGAATTTTAAATTAACTTGCATATTTTAATAGGTTGCATGTAAGTATGTTGCAGTTGACTGATACGACAAAAAACGTTTACCTACCATTGTTTGTTGTATTCATAGTTATTTCTGTACTATGATTAAACTTGGATTCAAAACAATAAAATTAATTCATAAAGCAAGTCCATTGTTTTGAAAATACAGATATGAGCAAAAACATTATATCATTTCTGGCGGTTACATAGATGAACAATTTGTGGGCGGCAGACGGTATAATTGACTTCAGACTGGCTTCGTACCTACGTGTAATGGTAAGAAAATTATCCAGTTCACGACAAAACGACGACTGTTAAATAATTATAATCCTACGCTCATTTTCATCTAGCAAAGAATGTTCTGTGGATTTTCAGCAATGGGTACATCAACTGTGTATATAGAGTCCCTGTCCGTGCCTTAAAGTAGAACCTTATTGCAATGGAATAAGAGCTATCGTGCACTGTGGGCTGTGAACGTGTTAAATGCGTTAAATTTAAAAACAAACTGGAGTAGAACACAACAACTTATTTTAACGACAGGCAATAGCAAACCAATCGTCAGATCTCCCATTTTGAATATAGGTACTCATATTTATGGTAGAGTCATTTTACGATAATTCCTGTAACATTATGACAAAGGTGTCAAAAAAACTTTATCGACTTTTTGACATCACTCTATAAGAGCTTATTGGATGTCACAGGGCTTCAATAAAACCATAGTAGTAAGGTAATCGTATAGACAAGTTGGCCTTCCATATTTAGAAGAAACACTTAAGTTCCATATCAGTTCTGTACACTACTCCTACTTCTGTGCACGAAGGACATCTCTTTAAGTTTTACCTATAAGAAGTAGGTACAGTCACCGGCAGGCAATCATATCACATAGAACAAAGCTCTCAAAAATATCTGAATTCTCAAACTGCTACTTATACGAAAATACGAATAGAATTAGCTTAGATTTTTGGGAGCACTTTATCCTGTCAGATATTATCGCAGGCTCTTAAAACATAAGACAGAAGTAACAGAGGTCATTTTATTTACGAAATTGTAATTTTTCAAACTGGCCACATTGAACTGATGACAATTTCATAAGTCTTTATATTTTGGAATAGAGTGCTCTTCGTGTGAACGCGTTACTCTCTATAACTTAGAGCTAGACTCACCTATCAGTGGAGCACATATTTTTTCTTTTAAGGTCTCAGAAAAGACAAAGAAAAAAGGTCTATACCTCTATAGTGATTATTCCAGAGACAAGAGTCAAGAAAATGTCGACCTGTCTAAGTATTAGAGCGTATTTTCCGTTTAATTAATGTAAAGTAGTTCACAGTTATAGTTACCATGAACGTTTACAACTAACCGAGAGCCCTTTATAATATCCATGAAAAAGATCAATAGTCGAAGCTTCACACATCTTAAAAACGAAAGCCGACTTTCCCTAATTTCAATTTTAATTAGTTTAACGTGAGAAAAAAGCAGTCACTATACGAAGTCACATATCCAAATTTATCTATCTGTTGCTATCAGGAACCAAACATAATCATTCTCTAATAAAGACGGTTGCTTAATACATCAGCCAGTCGTCAAATTGTAGTTTGTCACGCACCAATGGTTAGTTGACAATTCCTAGAGCCATGGGTGTGGTTAACGCTTCGCAGTTGATTCAAGAACTGCACTGCGTTAACTGTTTGAGATTATAATTAACTGCTACACTCAGAGACGTATGTTATCGAAGATTTTCTGTACAATTTGAAATAAAATGTGCTCAGGCTCTCATCATCATTATCATCCCAGCCTATATACGTCCCACTGTAGGGCACAGGCTCCTCTCAGAATGAGAGGGGGCTTAGGCTCTATTTACTATTAATTGGTGTTTCCTGGTGCTACAGTTAGCGCTTCTAACAGTTGTTCGCTACTCGATATCAATTATAATAATTGAATCTGATTGTCTGTTCTGTCGGGGGCAAATAAATCCCAATCAACAAGAGGCGACCATATAGATGATGGAATAAAAAAACTAAAAGACTGAATCGAGGTCATTTCAAAAACTGCTGGATCGTAGTTGGATTGCTGGCTCTAGAACCTACTCTGAAAAATTCTCCACATTTTATGTCTTGACTGCAGTCAGTACACAAAAAGAATTAACTAAAGTTCTACGTAGTACTTAAAAAGATACTAAAAGTAAAGTTAAAATCCCTAATTCCAAACCTAAGTCTCAGCTCAAACATAATCCTCTATCTTCGGTCACACCAATCTGGCCCATTGTCTATCTTTATCCATAACAACGTATCCATATTCCATCTAAATTAACGTGGTACCTTTTTTTGCTAAAGAATCGACAGGGCGATAAAAAACTCTAGGTACTATACTTAGGAGCAAAAATAACGGGTCACTCTTCGTACAACTTTGTTCGGAATGTGACCCGTTATTTTTGCCCGTCTGTGTATAATGAATCGTGCTTAATACCTTTAGCGGTCATGCCCTCTGTGTTGTAAGAGGCCGGACCAGGGCCTGCTTTGGCGCTCAAACCCGGAGGCTCTAGCTTTTGGCCGAAGGTAAACGCGGGCGCGCGTGGCTTCCTAGACTCTTGCGGTGGTTTACCTGCAAGCAAACGTTTTTATTATAATGGCTCTACATTTAGCGCTAACTTCGAACAACTTGATAGACGTTTATAAGTTAGAGTGAGATAGAAATACATAGTGCACACTCTAACTTATAGTAGTGTCCCTTAGATTCTACATTATTGTAATTAAGTCGGTCACTATGGCAGTACTCTATCACTTCATGCAATAGAGTACTTCCCCATTCTATTCTCTTTGGCTGTTGTCACTCAAAAATGTACCGTAGGTATGAGGTATATTGAATGGTCATTTCTCGTCGTCATCAGCTCGTTGAGTTGCTGATTATGAGAGCAATTTTATTGATTTATTTAGTTAGGTACTGTCGCCTTCTTTAATAAACATTATCGTCCGTGGTCAGGACTAATGGACGTGCCTTATAATTGGCTGTCTATCATATCATGCAACTCTCCTACGTACTAAATATTGTACTCATGGTGTAATCGTGACTTTGACCATTTTGATTTTCCATGAAATATGAATAAGCAAAGGTGTGTGCCCAGTCCCACAAAAAATAAAATTCGCTAAAAGTCGCTGCGTGCAAAGACCAACAATAAAATAACAACCAATAAAAAAAGTGTTGTGCCCGAAATCTTGTCTCTCGGACGTGCCTAATATAGACCATCGCCATAGATTAGGATGATTGTATCACGCACTGTCGGACCGCGCTCACCTTGGACAGGGTCATCGTTTTGCGCCCACATTCGCTCCCAATAGCGGCAATTAGCCCCAACTGCGCTTATTAAAGTTATTATCCTACCAATCAATCGATAAACGATTAACTCGGCGACATCAATTCAGAATTCAAGTATTCTAGCAGACATTAGCGTCGCGAATGTGGAAGATTGATTGGTGTTTAAAGGCCAATGTATATTTTGGAAAGGAAAGAGACGCGCGATGTGATTGTGCGAGCGGCTGTGGTGATGTCACTTTGTTTTCGATGTTGCGCGAGGCCGATGTTTGCTCGGTAGCGATAATCTCGCACAACCTCCGGCCAATGTTGCCAGTGATAGTTTAATCAGAACAACACTTTAAAAATAATACTTGAAGCAATAACGTTGTAAAAAATTACAGTACTGATATTAAGAGGAATACCAAATGTCATGCGAGTTAAAAACGCGAGGCGCTCAAAAGCCATATTATATAAGGTGTTAATTTATTAGTTGCAGATATTTTTACAGCTGATAGAACTCGGTCCCTGAAGTATATTTAAGTATGAAACATTGTAGCTTACCGATTTTATTTTGGAGAAAACTGAGAAACAAATTTGCTACGTAAAAACACCCTGTTATAAATAAATAAATAAATATCACGGGACAATTCACACCAATTGACCTAGTCCCAAAGTAAGCTAAGGAAAGCTTGTGTTATGGGTACTAGGCAACGGATAAACATACTTATATAGATAGATACATACTTAAATACATATGAAACACCCAAGACCCGAGAACAAACATTCGTATTTTTCATACAAATATCTGCCCCGACGCGGGAATCGAACCCGGGACCTCAAGCTTCGTAGTCAGGTTCTCTAACCACTAGGCCATCTGGTCGTCAATGTGAATCTGGTTGTTAATGTGATTACTAAATGAGAACTCATTGAACACATTCTTGTAACCTCTTTTACGTACCACTTAACTGTAACTGGCCACTTCACATTAACAGGGTGTTTTTACGTAGCAGTTTTTCAGTTTTCTCCAAAAAAAATTGGAAAAGCTAGAATGTTTCATACTTAAATATACTCCAGGGACCGAGTACTATCAGCTGTAAAAATATCTGCAACTAATAAATTAACACCTTATATTTATTTTCGTATTTAGTTGCTCAAAAATTACTGCAGATATTGTGATTCAAAAGGGCTTCAAGTAGAATAAGAGAGGCGTAAAAGTGGAAACGTCAATTCCAGAAAGTTATACACGCGGAACATAAATATCTATTCTTCTTATAACTAGTTCTATGTAAAAAGTAGTACCTGCGTACATACATGCGATATTTCGTAGAAAGTGAATGGTTCTGAGCCATAAGGACTTAATTGCAATGAAAATTATAAAAAAGAAAAACTTAATATAAAGCGTAATCGCGTACAATTGCCAACATAATTCTAAGTGGCCTACTTAATAAGCTGTCACAAAATTTATTGTTGCTTTTTTGCATTTACTGCCATTATTGACAAGTGATTTCAAACAATGTCATTATTGTCTTAAGGAATAAATTTGATAGAAATAAGTAAATAAAATGGCAAGCGAGTGGTTAAAATTGTAACCGTTTCTACTAAAAATAATTGACAATAAGTATTTAAAAGTAAAATGCGTCATACAATTTCTTGATTTGAAAAGGTGTGCGGTTTTACGTTTTTTCCTCGAAATGCCACGAGACGAGATAAATTGTGCCATTAGAAAGAAAAGGAGAGAGGTAAGTACTTATAATGACGTATCAAACAAGGATACTCGTTTCGTTAGCTTCACTTTACATAATTATGGAATAAAGAACACTGCATGAAAGTTCTGCAATTACTTACACTAGAAATGAATTCCCTGTACATTGTACCAGAAGAGAAATTGGCATAAAAGTACGGAAATTCTCGTGCATCTGGCAGCCCTAATGGGATGATGTCAGCGCCAACATAAGAGCCCGCCAACAATGAGGGCCCGAAACTGGCGTGTACACAAAAGAAATGACCATAAATATAGTGTACATAAACGAACGTGTGTTCTGATGTGTCCCAATGTCTGTTCGAGGTACGTGAACTGTTCTAGAATTCTCGGATCCACTTTGATGCTTACGTGTGCTTGCGAAAATTAGTGCAAAGTTTCTTGTGAAACCAAGGCTACTAAACTACTATAATAATATTAGCATGCAACACCTTTATGATTTGAAATAAAAATGTAACTATAACGTAATTCTAAATTGTGCTGTTTTGACTAGTAAAAAATAGCTTACTGATAAATAATACGAACTGTGTGTATACGACTTCCTCTATAGCTACTACCATAAAGGAATTAGACAATAGAGTAGTAATACTGGCTAACCAATTCTGCAGCATGTTTAGTGATTGATTTGTTACTATTACCTTACAAGCATCGCCATTATGCCATTTTAGTACCTAACGATTATACGTTTACCTTTTCATAAATAAACAAGTGAGTTTTATTCACTATCACACGCCGTAAACAAATATTATACTATTAATACCAATCATAACATCTGTTTGAGCAACATTATGTCCTGCTTAACATTGAGTCGGCTAATCATAGTGAAACAAATTATATTGTATTTCCACTCTATTGGTTAATTACTCCATCCCACCAGATTTCTCTTTGCATTGCAAGTGCCAAGTGCTATCGATAATCACTAAGCTAAGTTAACGTGCTCTACATTAGAAACGTGGATCAAACTGCGTCGTTACTATGGTTTAATTATTACTACCAACCTACAAAGCTACACAGACGTGTTTTATACCGGAGTCATCTTTTGACCTTTTGAACGCCAACGACACACAAAAGTTGGTACCACCCTCCACGTCACCATACCAGTGTAGCAACGTTTTGGGTTGGTGCCGATCCACGAGCTATTATAAAACTATGGTCGTCATTGGCGTGCAAACTGTTAAAAGTTACCAATAAGGGTAGGCAAGGACACCACAGCGGGCCCAGGACTGGCGGCCTCAGCTGCGATAGGCCCACGGCGCTTGGTCGGGGTCCAGGGGTTCTGCCGTACTCCCATCGAGACTTCGTCGCAGGGACGGAGTTGTCTCATCCACGACGACGACGTTCGGTACAGCGCCTGGCGGTCCCTTAATAGTCCCTGATGGTACGTGTCGTATAACCATGAGGTAATTTCAAAGTAGGTTTGACTAGTAACTTGTAGGGCGAATTTAAAACCAAATTAAACGAAACTGCAAATTGACAATACTGTGAATTTAGTGCTGATGAACAGCGTAATTTTAAGTTATATCATCCTCCCAGTCTATATACGTCCCACAGCTGAGCAGAGCACAGGCCTGCTCTCAGAATTAGAGGGCTTGGGCCGTAGTTTCCACTCGGGTCCAGTGCGGATTGGAAACTTCACACAGACCATTGAATTTCATTGCAAGGATGTAGGTTTCCTCGCGATGTTTTCCTTCACCGTAAAGCTCATGGTAAATTTCAAATGTAATTTAACATGCAAATTCGTAAAAATTCAGAAATGCGAGCCCGGGCACCCGGGCTCTCCGGGGCCCCTGCTTGAGAGACTAAGTATAGCTCAAATCACTAAGGTACCATGGCTTTTATAATTATTAATTTTAAGTCATAGATGTACAGACTGCGAAACGTGGACCATGACCCAAAGAGACAGAGAGAGATTGGAAGCGTTCGAAATGTGGTGTTGGAGGAGGATGGAAAAGATCAGCTGGACAGAAAAGAAAAGTAATGAGGAAGTTTTAAATATGGTTAGCGAAAAAAGATCGTTGTTGAAAATAATTGAGAACAGGAGAGGGAAGATGTTGGGTCATCTATTACGGCACGATAATTACATTAAGACTATAATAGAAGGAAAGATAGAAGGGAAAAATGGAGCAAATAAAAGAAAAAATAAATGTTTCATTATATAAAGAAGTGAAGGAAAGAGCGGAATGTAGAATAAGCTGGAAATTACTCCACCGACAAGAGCCTAGCTCTTAAATATATGATGATGATGATGATGAGATGTACAGACATTTATCGTCTTTAAAGATACTAATTTGAGGTATTTAACTTAACATTTTGACACTTCTTGACCCGTTCAAGTCATGCGATAATATACCGTTAAATAACTTATGTTGAACACGAGAGCAACAAGTCTCGTGTTTATTTCAAAATTTATATCGCTCATAATACCTACTTAAATCACGACACGTGAGAAAATCATCTATTTATGAGACGATGACGCAAGTAACTGACTGGTTATATTTAAGTTAATTTTTTTATTCCGACTGAAGCTATAACTCTTACTTAGTAAGCTTGTCAAAGATTATTTAATTCAAATTAGTTGTGATAAAAACCTGTTACTGCTGTTACCTACATACACCTATACCTACCTAGTCAAAGTTTATATAGCTTGACTATTGACTTGGTTTATTCATTTGCAACTAGTCATTAATTGCGTATAAAGAAGTTATTTTGACTAACAAGTTTACAGTCTCCGTGTCACATGCTTCAATCAGTGGATTAATTACTACTTCGCAATGGGTAGCCAGTTACAGAATAACAGTGGATGCTATTAGCACTTAACGTACAACTAGTATTAAACTATGAACGTGTTGTGTTAAGAGTTCATAAAAACGAAATTACTTGACACTGCAGTTATAATCGTGGTAAAAACGATAACTATAAATTAGAAATTTATAGACAGACAGACATACACACAGACAGACAAGACAGACAGACACACACACACACATAGCTCTAAGCACATAGCGGTCAAACTTATAACACCACTCTTTTTGTGTCTGGTGTTAAAGAACTAAATTACTTGATACTTACTGCATTTATAATCGTGGTAAAAACGAAAAACTTAGACTTAAGTGCTAGCTGTAATACAGACAAAATACAACTATATAATTCTTAAGTCGACTGCAAATATCTAAATGTAATGTTAGATTCAGAAAAAAAATACCTGCGTAAAACAATTTACGGACAAATAAGGTTTTACTAGGATTATTAAAGTAATAGACCCATTAAATCAAATAGCTGAACAAATCTGGCGTAAAGCCAAACTATGTAATGCTAGAGACGTGAATATAAAACGAATGTGTTTACGAGAACCTTCATTAGCCGTAAACATAGTAGGTAACCTAACAGGTCATTTCAATTGTACTAACTGGAGGTAATAACGATTATCAATTAGTTCCAATATCTTTTCCTTGTCACGTCGTTCTGATTTTACATTCGTTTCAAGGTAATGTAAAATGATGGATGTTATTTTCAAAATGTTTTATAAACACTAACCGATCTCGCAGTCATCAAAGAAGATCTCATGGATTTCGGATTCATTGTCATTTTGTTAGAGATTATAAAACACGAGGATATAAAAAAATATTACATAAATAACAATTAGAAACTAAAATATGTATAAAACGTTTTCTATGTTGGCACGTTCGCATGAACTATGCAAAAGCAAGGAGATAAAGTGTCATGTCTTGGCTGTGTCAGAATACTTTCATTAATCGTTGAACGTTTTTAAAACCTTTTTTTGTGTTCTTCATACCGGTTGCAAAAATGAGTACGTATACGGTTATTTATGTTTTAATTGGCATTGATCACTTTTTTACAATGTGGTCTAATTCTGAAATAATGAGAAAACCTGTAGTATTCAGGTTTTAATAAACATAAAATTGTACGATATATAACATAATGTGCGGAGAAATCTTGACTGACAATGTCATAGCAAACAGTAGTAAAGTTATGGTAAAGTAAGGAAAGAGGTTGCAACTCTTAAGCAAATAGATCATATCACGTCATTCTCCCACACTGTAGTCTTCAAGATATCGAGGTGGGTTTCGAGTTCTGCTCGATCTTCTGAGAACTGGAGGTGAAGCTTCTACGCGTGGTGGAGTAGTGCTTGAAGCAGGGATCTCTTGCGTAGTAGCTGGAGCTTGTGCAGGAGAGTGAGAGTTTGTTGTTTGAGACTGTACAGGTGGACTAGAAGGGGCAGAGTTCGTTTGTACTTCTGCACGAATCGGTGAGCTTGGTGGGGTCATATATTCTTCGTCTATCATGGGCTCCGTCTCTAGGATTTCAAGTCTTTCGCCAGTATTCTCCCCCATAGGGGCGAGGTGTCGATTTGATACCGTTGTCTCTCGTCCATCTTGCAATCGGACAAACGAGTAGTCAGGGTTTGACTGTATTAGTTCGACCTCCTCTACCAAGGGTTGGTATTTGTTTTTACGATCAAATCTTTTCATTAGCACTTGACCTGAACTAGTGAGCCATGTTGGTATCGTATTTCCATTGGGCGATCGGCGAGTGTGCATGAACATCCTTTCGTGCGGAGTACAGTTCGTTGCAGTACACAGCAAAGAGCGAATCGAGTGCAGGGCCACTGACAAGTATTGTTCCCAGTGTTCAATCGGTGCATTATGAGTTCCACAAGCTAATTGCACTGCTTTCCATACGGTCGAATTCAATTTTTCGACCTGACCGTTACATTGTGGGTTGTATGCAGTGGTGTTGCTCGTAGCTACCCCTTTAGAATGGAGGTAATCTCTAAGATCAGCTGAAAGAAATTGCGTGCCTCGGTCTGAATGAATGTATGCGGGCATGCCAAAGATCATGAACAGGCTGTTTAGATGCTTGATCACAGTTTTAGCACTCATGTCGCTGCACGGAAAGGCGAAAGGAAATCGTGAGTATTCGTCAATAACCGTGAGAATATATTTGTTGTTAGACTTAGATGGGAGAGGGCCTTTGAAATCTACGCTTAAGCGTTCAAATGCTGATGTCGCCTTTATAAGTTTTGGCGAGGGAGTTGGGTTGTTGAAATACCTCGGTTTGATCTCAGCGCACAGACGACAATTGCGAGTCATCGTCCTGACTTCGTCGATGGAGTAGGGGAGATTCTTACTCTTCAGCCAGTGGTACATTCTTGCCACTCCTGGATGGCAAAGTGATGCGTGAAGGGATTGGAGTTTAGATGTGGTATTCATCGTGCAAGCACATATGCGCGATAGAGCATCAGCAGCTTTATTGTCCTTCCCGGGTCTGTATACTATGTCATAATTGTATGGCGCTAACTCGAGCCGCCACCTTTGGATTTTTTCGTTTTTGATTTTACTAGCGTGTTTGGCATTGAGCATAAATGAAACCGATCTTTGATCCGTTATAAGAGTAAAATGTTTCCCGATAAGGAAATGTCTCCACTTTTTCAGCGATTCTACGATGGCATACGCTTCTTTTTCGACGGCTGAATGATTGAGTTCACTGTGATTTAAGGTTCTTGAAAAGAAGGCCACAGGTCGTGAATCTTGGGCTAGTGTAGCAGCAATTGTGTGTTCGGATGCATCTGTTTCTACGGTGAAGGGCATATTATCATCAATAGCATGAACAGAAGACTTGGCGATTGTGGATTTTAAGCCTTCGAAGCAATCTTTAGCTTCTTCAGTCAGGGGAAAAGAGTCAGCATGAGCCAGAATATGGATTCTTTCGGAGAAGTTAGGGATCCATTTGGAGTAGTGGGCGAACATGCCTAATATCCTCCTCAGGGACGCTAGATCATTTGGCGGTGGCATTTTAAGAAGGGGCTGTAGTCGATCACTATCGGGCTTGATGACGTGGTCTTGTATTGTATATCCAAGTAAATTGATGGTGCCTTGGCTGAATTTGCTTTTAGTCTTGTTGAGCGTCAGACCATATTTGTCAGCCGCCCGTAAAAATCGATCCAAATTCATGTCGTGTTCTTGTTGGGTGTTGCCACAAACAGTTATATCATCGAGGTAAGCATATGTACCGGAGAGATCTTCTTTTCTGATAAGCCAATCGACGGTTCTTTGGAAACTGGCCACCCCGTTAGTTACGCCAAATGGAATGCGGCGAAATTGATACAAATTACCGCAAGCTTCAAAAGCTGTGAAAGGTTTCTCGTGGGTGAGGATGGGGACTTGATGATAGGCGCTTTGGAGATCGATGGTACTGAAGACCGCATACTTAGAGACCTTAGTTACCATTTCTTCAATGTTGGGTAGAGGGTATGCGTCTAGTTGAGTGTACTTATTGATGGTTTGGGAGTAGTCAATTACTAAACGCTTTTTGTGATTTGCGTTTTTAGTCACAAGTACTTGTGCCCTCCAGGGAGATTGGCTCTCTTCGATGATGCCGTCTTGTAGCAGTTTATTTACTTCATCCGCAATGAATGCCTGGTCCTCAGGGCTGTGTCTACGGGATCGAATTGCTATGGGCTTGCAGTCAGGAGAGACATTGGCGAAAAGTGGTACAGCAGGTACTGAGGCCTCTGCAACGCTGCACACTTTGAACGCGTCTTTAGGGCCACCAAAGGCGAACTCCAGGGTTGAATGGAGCGCCAGCACATCATGGCCTATAATCAGGTCGGCGCAAAGGTTCTTCACTATCAATAAATTGATCGTTTCGTAACAGTGATCACCTAATTGTACGTTCTGACAGGTTGAACCACTGACTTGCGAAGTATGAGATAGGGAAGCCATCGAGACTGTCTGAGTACAAGGGCTTCGCTTCAGACGGCAAAGGTTGGCAAAGTCTTCATTGATGAAGCTAATTGAGCTCCCAGTATCAACTAGAGCTTGAGCTTTGATGCCTTTAATAACGGCAGGAATCATTGCCTTTCGGAGAGAGGCCGGCGCAGCAGCTATGATGGCAGAGCAATGTTCACATTCTTCTGGTGAGGTAATTGATGCACTAGTGTTGGGCTTTGATCGGCATACCTTGCTGAAGTGACCTTTCTTGTTACAGAATTTGCAGACCGTGTCTTTTGCCGGGCAGTTCCTTCTAGCATGCAGTGATCCACCACAGTACCAGCATTTGCGAGCGGAGGAAGAGTCAGTGACATTTGATGACGTAGCGGCAGTTGTAGCAGCAGTCTCAGTAGTAGCGGCATTGTTTCGCGTTACAGACGTTAAAGGCACGGCATTGATAATAGGGTTGATAAAGGTTTGCGAATTTGTTTCTGCCATTTCCATAGACAGGGCTGTATTGTAAGTTTGGTCCAGTGTTAATGATAAGCTCTCTAAAAGTCTCGAGCGTATTTTGCCGGAAGTCATGCCTGCGATAAATGCGCCGCGAATGGTGTCGTTTTTATTAGTTTCAGCATCAACGCTGGTGAAATCGCAGTCTTTTGCGAGTAGTTTGAGGGATTGCATGTATAAATCTATAGTCTCACCAGCCTGCTGTTTTCTCGTCGTTAGTAAGTGTCTGGCATAGATGATGTTATTGGGCTTGACGTATAGTTTATCAAGTGCAGCAATCGCGGAGTCATACGTTTCGTACTCACTAACATGGGCGTAAACCTGCGGCGAGATGTGGTTGATCAAAAGCTGGAGTTTTATTTGAGGCCATTTTGCGGCAGCATCTTTATCCGCAGCAGATGGTTCTGACTGAGCCAAGAAGTTGATGAATGTCTTTTTCCAATGAAGCCATTCTTTTGCAGTTTTACTGGACGGGTCTTCGTTGAACCGTTCTGGTCTTAGGTACTTGTCCATTATGTTTATTAAATTGAAATAATGAGAAAACCTGTAGTATTCAGGTTTTAATAAACATAAAATTGTACGATATATAACATAATGTGCGGAGAAATCTTGACTGACAATGTCATAGCAAACAGTAGTAAAGTTATGGTAAAGTAAGGAAAGAGGTTGCAACTCTTAAGCAAATAGATCATATCACGTCAAATTCCAAAACCATTTCGAGGAATAGGTTTATTAAATAATTTTATAACATTGTAGTAAAAAAATATTAAATGATCGTGTGTATTTTTGCAAAATAATGTTTGACCTTTGTTGACCTTTCTGTGGGCATTAACTTTGAAATTCTTTGCAACAAGAAAAAAAAGCCGTCCGTCTAGTTTCTCTATACCTACTATTCTCTGTCACTTCGACATAGTTATCATCTGTCAGTTTAAGGATACTATTTTGAAAAACATTCTTCGCTTTTTTCATATTTTAATAATGGATTTATACAGGAAGTTTCATTCCTACTTGTGGAAATGATTCTGTCAATAGCCCAAAAAAATTAATTGTTGGCATTAGAGAAGATTTACAAGAGAAGTGGTGCTGCGAAGTTAATTCAAAGTTTAAAAGATGTAATTATTGTGGCGAGAATCATTTTAATGTAAGTATGGATTAAATCCGCCAAAGAACTTACAAGGGAACACTTCTGACCATTTTATTTTATACGTACAAAAAAATACTATAACAGTAAATCGTTTTTTTACCTATTCTCTTGGAAGAATCGGCAACTTTAGTGTTATTGTTATTGTAATGTAAAGTGACATTGTCAGATGACAACTAACCATCGATTGTGACACATTTTTTTTGTCCTTGTGTCTGTGGTTTATACACAGATTCAGCCGCAGCATGTAATTTACGAGAAGTCGTATCTCAAATTTACAATAAATTATAAAAAAATATTGGAGTGGTGAATTGCTGAAATATTCAAATTAGTTTCTTATAATGCTCTATATTTTCGATAAAAAAAATAAAAAGGGGGAGTTAGAAAAAATGAACAATCCCAATTGGTGTCAAGAAATACTATTAAATTATTTCAGAGCCAAAAATAAATAAATACGCATAAAACTAATTTGTCGCGGAATGAGAGATCGCGTAATGAAACATTTAGGTCATTTGTGAAACAGTATTTTTAGTACCTACCTATAATGATTCACTTCCAGTTTTGTTGTATGTGTAAATACTTGAATTAAAAGTGAATAATAAAATTAATTTTATCAAAATCTATATAAAACAATTAAGCCCAATCTGTGCTCCAAATTCCTACGTTATAGTTAAGCTATTTATACAAAGATTACCTATCGTCACCTTACGAAGTTTGTCGTCATCTAATACAACTCAAGACACTCAGTGTGTATTATGTCCTGTTTCTTCATTATTTATTATTAATTTTACCCATAATGGTACAATTTTAAAGGCATAGTTAGACGTCTTCTATATACCTATAGGTAGGTTTGGATCTACGTCCAGAAAAAACTTCCAAAACCATATTTAGTACAAGGTAAGTAAAGAGTTTGAAACATTGCATGTAACAATTGAAAAATAAACTCTACCATATATATACCTAGTCGATATTCCTTATTCTGCAAATAAATTATTTTACTGCTGTTGCAGTAAAAATATTGTTAACGGAATAGGGCACAATGTACACCACATTTGAAAGAATTAATTTTATGACTCGAGTTCTGAAATTATGTGGAATAAATAGTTACTTTTACCTTTTAAATGATACTTTATAAGGATCACTCGTTTCATAAAAACTCAAGCCCTATTCGATCTTTAGAAAGCGGCTCTGCCTTTTGCGGCTAATGTGGCACAAAACGGACTACAACCTGTCTGAGGTAATACTACCAATCTACAACTGGACACGTAGAAGATTTCTTAGTCGGTGTTACAAATAAAACTCGTTTACAAAAGTCCATGACAGAATAAAGCTATTTAAAGCCATTTTCTCATTTTTAATACTATTATTGTCATTTTTTCTAAGATTCAGCGGTACTTCGACGAGAATCGATCAATGCCTTTAAAACAATACGTAGGTAATTCCTATTTAAATTGTGAGAGACAGCTCAATAACAGGTCCTGCTAACCACCTTTGCCTCCCACACTACCTTAGTCGCTGATGACGTATTGTCTGCCCACACCGACAAATGACGGAAACTGATTTATACTGTACTTAGCCTTTCTCAATTTAGAGGCGGAAGGCCTCTTCTTTAAATTGTTTATGAACGCGAAAAGAATCTAGAATTATATTTCTTATACATTGTGAAGATGGCCGATTTTTGAAATCGACTGCGATTCGAAATTTTCATTCGAAAATGGTTAAAATGTAAGTATTACTAGAAAACTTAATTACAAATAGTAATTGACAGCATAAGCTACTTATTTAAGTATATATTTCGAAAATGTACTCTGTGACTGCTACTAATACCGTTGGCAGTGTGCCGGCTGGTAGGTGAATATAGCAGTGCTAAACGTGAGTGTTGAATCTCTTAGGTACTTAGTTACTACCTACGAAGTATTTAATCTGTTTTAAGGGTGCGAAAGTCCGGATTTGTTACTAAATAATACAACCTAATAAATAATTTTAATTCCCAAATTTCCTTTGAGAGTTATATTTATATATATACAGGGTGGAAAGTTGAGATGGCGCCGCAAGGGCAGCTACTAGATCCCTTGCTGCTACGCGAAAATGCTCTTAGGAGACCTTTACTAACTTTTTGAGTGATGACAACTGACATTCACAGATTTTTGATAAAATGTACAGTCAGCGAGAAAATCGACAGATTTGACTTATTTTTTTTTTAATGCCAATCGATCCCATTTCTATCAAGGATTAAAACACTCTTTGAGACCAACTGAGGTTAGAGTACTAGAACACCCACAAATCAAAGAAAACCTTTTCCATACAGTTTGTAGGGTAATTTGGAAAGTGAAACTTTCGCATGTTGTTTTTTACGAATATGAATCCTTTATGCTTAAAGAAAATTAAACAGTATGTAGACAAGAACATTTTAACTAAAGTTAGTGTCTTAACCCAGTATTCAATTTTAGGTTCAAGTCCGCCGAAAAGAATGAAACACGGACTAGTTGTTGTTGACTGTACATTTTATTAAAAATCTTTGAATGCCGATTGTCATCACTCAAAAAGTTAGTAAAGGTCTCCTAAGAGCATTTTCGCGTAGCAGCAAGGGATCTAGTAGCTGCCCTTGCTGCCCCATCTCAACTTTCCACCCTGTATATATATAGGTAATACTAATATTCTATTTAAACCATTGTTCGGTATGTTTTGATCAAGCCAGTAAAAAAGGCAATAAATATCAACGTAAAATTATTAGCTACCTTAAAGGTTGATGAAAGCTGAAAGAAAAGTTCAGTGCCAGGTCGTACGAGGCTCTGTCGCCGTGAAAAATGAATAAAATTGTATCTGGGCCATTCGCTGTCCCGCCAACCGACAGGCTTTGCGAATAAACGTGCTATTCCAATTGCCATCGCACAAAATTTTATGTAACATTTTTAGTTTTTTCTGACATGAAATTTATTCTTCTGTTATAGAAATTAATTTGGAACAACTTATGGTTTTGAATCACAGCTAAGTACGCACGTATAGCAATCGCAGACTCAGACGCAGATGTACTCGTATCGCCATGTATCGCAGACTAAAATGACTTGAGGCCTTTGACTGTTTGTCTATCTTTGTGCATTATTTAAATAAATAAATATCACGGGACAATTCACACCAATTGACCTAGTCCCAAAACATACAAAGCTTGTGTTAAGGGTACTAGGCAACGCATAAACATACTTATATAGATAGATATACATATTATTCTTAAACACCCAAGACCCGAGAACAAACATTCGTATTTTTCATACAAATATCTTTATTGTACAGTAAATGGCTCAATCACATACCAGTTGGTACTCCAGGGCTTGATCTTGATCAACATTAATTTAAATTAGAAGAACCGGTCCCACGGTACTTAACTATTTAGTGGTCGGGAATAAGCAATATTGCCTGAGCTTAAACAACTTGTTGATGTGATGTCTCTAAATACATAATCGTTATTGAATAATGACTACTGTTTCTTAACAGAGTCGCTTTACTTATTTACGATCAGTTTAACCTTGTGCTGGGTTATGGATTTGTCTAGGTGATAGCCCAGTTATCTGAACAAGTGTCTCAATTGAGCTCGTTACCGATAACCTGCGCGGCCGTCATATGCCGTCATCGACCATTTCAACTGGCTTCATGCTTACTGCATCCAAACAAGCTATAAATATTTTGACAACTTTATCTGTCTCCTGAGTAGGTACCTAATAAAGAGTCTTGACTAAAATTAGTAGAATTGTCTAGAGGATTATTTTAAGTAAATTTTTCGTATAAACGCGAGCGGCAGCATGCATGCCGTCATCGACTACTTCGATTGGCTTTCTGACTTAGGTAATCTTCTGTTTTTCGAACATGTACCCATATGTACGTGAGATCTCAAAACGGGAAGATAAGCTTACTGAAAACCGAAATACGATCACGGTCATAATGATGATTATTTTTTTTAAATAATTTTGTTTACTTATACTTTTTGTTTGTTGTGTTTTCACAACATAACTGTTATAATTTTGATGTGAATTGTCTGAGAATTAGTCGAAGAAAAAGATAAAGCTAGTTTAATGTAGACAAAATGTATTTTTAACTTGCTGAGCAGTGCTTAAAGCCTTGTTCTGCCATGAAAAACATAAAACAATTTATCAATACAGGACAAAATGTCAAGGTCTAAATAGCAGCCACCCTTGAACTAACAATCTTATCTAAATATTATGTACTGTAACCAATTCTGCGCCGATATTGGCTAATAATCTTTCACGAATACAAACGGGGATTCTATTCGTGGAAGGACCTTCCAGACTTATTGGCGAAATCTTTGTGAACAAATGTTAATTGATGGCAACATAAATAAATAACAGAGCTCGCGAACTGATTTACATGAGTATGCAAATGGCTTGGTAAATTATTGCCTGCACGGTACAACAGGCGACCATGTTAATGTATTGTAACGATGTTGCAGAACAGTCGAGTGAAACGTTTGATAATAAAAACAGAGCCGTACACAATTTTAGAACGAATATTCTGTGGGTCAAGTTACAAGTTCAGAGTTACAAGCCGCTTTAGATGAAATTGTTACACAGATAACGCTGCTGATTAAAGATTAGACCTAAAATCCTGAAGTAGGTAGATTCTTAACTAACTTGATAGTGATTAAGTTTCTTCATGAGATGAGAAATAAAGTCACTGCTTTCGAATAGTTGATTAGTTGAAGAAAACCTGCTAAGGCTGAGAAACACAACAATTGAAATAAATAAAACTCACCTGCTAAAATTCCTTGCAAGTGCACCTCGTAATTCCTGATGACTTGATCAACTTAATCGTTAAAATTCAAATTTGTGTTTGAATATTAAATATTATTTACATTAGGTAAATGGAATCGTAAATATTCGATCAGCCGGAGCTGTCGTCGTGGTCGCGAAACGCGCTCGTCGCGGTGCACTGCGGTCGGATGTGTGAGAGCGCTTGTTTGTATCGCACGGCGAAGTCTCCAATGTGCGTCGTGCGTGGGTGCTTCGCGCCAAAACCGGTTGCCTAGGTTACGAGACGCTGAAAGCCTGCATGAAGCCTGGCCTTATACTACGACATTCGATTTTCGAACTTCATATCGTCCCGTTCCGTTCATGCTAATAGTATTACATTACATAGAAGAGTAGAAAGGACGGGACGATACGAACTTCGAATTTCGTAGTAGCCCCCTGCAATAGTGGCAGTGTTGTGTTTACTTCAATGCAATTTTTAATTGCTTTATTAGCTGATAGGTGACATCATGGTAAGGCACAAGCACAAGTGGGCGGTTTTCTCTCCATTGCCGTAAAACGCGGTAGAGCTGCGCAAGTTTTTCGAACTTTTCTGGTTAAATCATAGTTGGGCCACAACAACTATTCTCATATTTGACGAGCGTGTTGAAAAAACTTGTAGGAACAAGGACATGTTTACTATTCAGATAAATGCACTGATGGAAAACCAGGGTTAAAATATTTATTTCCTTCTATTGTATTTTAGGCGGGCTTGCTCAGACCAGAGTTAACTAGGTAACTCTAAGTTAACTGCTAACCCAGAGCTAAATAGTATCAAAATGTATGTAATGTTCATCCCTAATCTATGGTTACGGTTTTTTTAAACCCCATAGACCATCCTAGTCGCCCTTAGTCACTTTAACTAATTTTCTATATCTGTCTATACTCATCTGTAAATTCTTTATTGTACGGTTTGTATCATTTTTAACCGCATTTTAAACTAATACTATGCAGATAAATATTTAATAGTATTAATTAAAATACTCTTGTCGATGATTTTGCCATTCTTGCTCTTCCTATGCCACACTTGTCTTATTCAACACGTCTAAACTTAGAGTTCTTAGGAGAGTCCAATTAGGAGTGATAGGACACGAGGAAACCACTGCATTTTTTTCAACTATTACATTATGTGCAATAACAATGTTAAGCCTTGAGGTTAAACAGTGATGTAGGCAACGTCCGGAACCAGTCGATTCGCCAGCTCAGCCTCGCCGACCCGCGCGCCGCCCGCACAACCTATACGCGTATCCTTGTATGGTTAACAATACACAGCAAAAAACTACCGACTCGGGTGTAAAATTGTGGATACGCACTTTTTTACAGGGTGACATATTTACACTAATAAACTATTGGTAAAAAGGAAGGGACTTTGATAAAAATATTATGGAATATCTAAATATCATTCAAAAAATAATTTTACGGCAATAAAAGTAAGTTAAAAGATATCTTACAGTTGGGCACTGCTTGGAAATATTATGTCCATATGCGTATAAAATTTTATTTTTATAACAAGAACAATTTAAATTTCATTTAAGTCTTTTTTAAGTTTGAAATAAAATACGTTCCTCTTTAATTTTAAGTTAAAAAAAATATTATAAAAAATACTAAACATAGGAGTTCAGATTCCCACACAGATAACTATGTTATCTGTGAAGAAAATAAAATCCTTGGAGATAGCTACTTATCTTTTTTTTATACAATATAGGCTTGCGTCAATCAACAGTCAACACAATCACCCCTGATGGAAAGCGAAGATGAGGCCTACAATGAAGCAAGCTTGCCTAGTAAATGTTCATTAACCCTAGCCTTGAATTTAGGGTATAAGCAGCAGTGGCGTAGCTAGGTAACCAAAGGCCCTGGGGCAAAAAGTAAACTAGGGCCACAACCCGTGTTTGTTTACATGATAAGACAAGTAAGGATGAAAGCACATTGAATTCACTAGACTCGCGCGATTGTAAATTCACTAGTAGCGTTTTATAGTCACACTGTTGAAGAGCGCCGCGTTTCTCACAGGTCCGCGTTTATAGTTTGTAAGTCAGAGTCCGAGGGGCCCCCTGAGCTTGAGGGCCGCGGTGCACTGCCCCGGCTTGCCATACAGTAGCTACGCCACTGATAAGCAGGAAGAAGGCAGTTGAGTGCGGTATTGCGCGCGCCCCCAAGCAGTGCAAACCGTACAATAAATACGGGGCACTGTAACCGGTACGCGCGCGCTCCACAACTGTTCAGACCCTTCCTCCAGTCACTTGGCGGCATGGCTCAACCTATAGGGTGGTGACCAACCACGGCCGAAGCTTATCACCGGAGATGAATCTCTCGTTTAGCACCACCCAGGAGTCACGTGTAAGGTCTCGAGGGTAAACCTACGGTACCCGAGCGATTTCAACCCCCTTTCATTCCCGTTTCACTATCTCAGAGGAATGAATTTTCCTTATAGAAAACTGTTAAAATAACCAGTTACCTGTAAGGAAAATAAAATCCTGAAAGACTAATTGTCTGTGAGGATAAAAATCTTCACAGATAACCAGTTATCTGGCAATGGTTATCTCCGATGAACAAGGGAGCTTTATGAATAATACAATTCTCTTTAAAAACGTGTAATGAATTTAAAACAGTTAAATATCGAGCATTTCTTCCATGCGGATCGAGTAAGGCACATCATGCACTGAGGTCCAGTTGACCGTATTAGAGCGAGCCACAACATCGTTCACCATCTGTTCACGGAACTCCTGCCACCGGCGAGCCGCAACGAACTCTTTAAACAACGCCTTCTTCGTTGGAATCTGCGGCAATTTTTTACACAACATTAGTGTATTGTCTTTCGTTTACATTCTGCGTTATATTCGAAGACTGTGAAATATCAATCGGAAAATAAATGTGTGCTTATTTTTTCAGCTGCAGCGGAAAAACCTTTACGTCAATGTCAGACAGAATTATGCGGTCTAAAAGTATGGAATTGGAGAAAATTTCTAACCTAATAATTGCCGCAATTTCACGTTTTCGAAGAATGACTAAGATTCAGCACCAATTAAACTCAATTATCGATATTGCTTGAACATCTATTGATTATTTATAATACCTAAATGAATGATAGAGTCAATTTACAAATATCCTTATATGACTTGGACAATTAATTATAACTCTTAATTTCGCTTCCGTGGAAGAATAAAAATTGCTTAAGCTAACTATCCTATGGGAATTACGAAAATCCCTTCTCAGAGCACTTCTATGACTAAGATTGACTATACCTATAATCATAAAGAATAATAATACACCAGCAACAATCAACCAAATTTTAAGTCCTTCGCTGATTGATTTTAGTGATATGGCTAGGAGTTGTTTATCAGTCAGTCAGTCATGAACCTCTTCTCTAGGTATAGATGTGAAAAAGTCGATAATGTTTTTATGACAAAGGTTTACATACTGTGACATTGGTCCGATGAATGATGTGTGATGATTGATGAATTATGATTAATGTGACTCTACCAAAGTTTACAAACTATTCTTAGTTTTTATCTTTCGATTATGTTGATGAGCCTAATCCTTATGAAGTTTCCTAACCTTTTTCTCAAGGTAGTGCTGTATGCGTGACCAAATGTTGGCAGTGTTTCGTTGCAACAGCCATATCTTCGGCAGCAGCATGCAGTTAACGGGCGTGAGCGCGACAATTCGACGATCACGCATGTTTTCGCCGAAACCGAAGCTAGAACCAGGATTTAGTTGCACCACCTGATAAAGAGAACTATTATGATCAAACACAATATGAATAAATAAATATGATTACGTCAAATTTTTAGTATGCGTTTTGTACCTTATTTTTGCAGTGAGCCACCAGACTGTCAGGTTGGATAAAAACTAAATCTTAAATAAAAGTTACATATCTCACGATATTATATCATTTACAGAAAATAGAAATAGAAAATTATTTATTTGCCAAGATTAATGTACATTACATAAGTGTTTACACATCTACTTAGCTTATACCTAGGAACTAGGGACTAGCAAAATCAATTTTGGTTTTCATTTATTTGTTTTTTTTGTGTCTTACTCATGTATCAAATTTTAAATTTAACTCATAGCCAGCCGCCGAGCGGAAGTCGGCATTCTAGTTACTGTTCCCCTACCACACCTACTTACCAGCGTTTATCTATATCGTTCACAAATTAATTCGTACTGTGATGATATCGATCTTAACTCTCAACTACTTCTTTCTATAGCTCATGTGTTGTTAGAGTGTGTCCGGAATTCAGACTAGAGGAGAAGAGTTCTTGGGGATTTGGGTTCCATGCACAATGGCCAGGTGAATTGTTGGCTATCAGAGCCGTTGTCAGACAAAGCAATCGGCATTTACCATTTTATTGATATGTCCCTTGAATAGGAAATTGAATAAGCACCCATGAGGCTGACATGATCACCTGCACGCTTATTGTCTAACGCTTCTGACGCTTGCCTTCGCAATCACTATTTCTTTCTGTCAAACGGTATAAAATGATGACAGAAAGAGATGGTGAAAGCGAAGGCAAGCGTCAGAAGCGTTAGACAATACGGCCTCTGGAGTGTTCAAAGTTTCGACAAAAATAAGAAAAAAAAAACTACGGCCATCTAAGAAGAAAAATGTTTCTCAAACCTGCATAAAATACGTTTTCAAATTGCTCGGTGGAGCCGGCGGCACATGCACTTCCGGGATTACACTTAGTCTGGAAGAACAACAGCTGTTGTAAAAAGAATACCAAAAAAGTTGCCGGCGTCCCAAGATAACAAGAACCTTTTCAAAACTATATGGCATGCTTCTAGGATACAGATGGTAGAAATTTACTAAACCACCAGACTCGAAGCATAACTCTTACCTTACTGAAGGTCTAATACGAGTAGAAGACTGTTTTTTCAGTATAACACCGTCTTTGCTCCCAGTACTATCAGCGCTCAATTTAGTCCCCTCAGCGCCGCCGCTTGTCGGTCCCATTCGTACGCTTTCGTGCCTCTCCGACGGGCGGTGTTTCATAGCACTTTGGAGCTTATGAGCACTTATGACAATAGGTCCGCTTTCGTTAAGATTCTCTGTAATATTTGATTGGTCTTCTAGTCCTTCTATATTATTAGCAGTGCCTGAACCATAATCTACTCTTACTTCCTCTACTTTGCTTCCAGCCCTGCTACCTTTTACTGTGCTTTCTTGCCTGTCTCTCATCGATTGACTGCTCATGTTCAAATTTTGGTAAGCTCCAAACCATTTCTTGTCGAAATCTTGTTCACTTTCTTCTTCTGGTATCTGGAAATTATAAATAAAAGAAAAACTACAGTACGTACCTCTAAATCAAGTGGTATGTATTAAAACATACATACATAAGGGTCATGCAGCGTGTAGTAACTCTTTCCCAGACGCGTAGTTACGATCACTTGCAATGATTCGATCATCTGGCAACGGCCAGACAATATGAAGTAGACAAAGTTCGCTATTCCCACACCATCCCCTAAGAGCGTCTCATTGGGCTCGTATGACTTCATCTTAGCTACAATGCAACCTTCGCGTCTGGCGACCTGTTACAATTAAATAAGTGCTATCTAAAATGATCAAATGGTCTATTCCGACTAGTTACGTTATCAGTTCCATTGATGGAACTAGTTAGACTTTTTTTCCGAGTAAGTAGTTACATTCAACGAAGAGGGTTTCCTTAATGGAACTAGTTGGACTTTCTTTTCCCAGTAGTTACATTCAACGAAATAAAATAAAAACATTTAAGTAATAGTATAAAATAAAAAAGAATGCAATTAATAGAAGGTACTTAATTTCAATTCCTTTGCTTATTAAAAAAATGATTAATACTAAGGTACATTCCATTTAGTTCTATTGAATTAACTCTGCATTATTAATGTAACTACTAGGAAAAAAAGTGCAACTAGTTCCATTAAGGAAACCCTCTTCGTTGAATGTAACTTACTCGGAAAAAAGTCCTAGTTCCATCAATGGAACAAATAATGGATCGAGTCGGAATAGACCGATCAAATAATGATAAATCCGGCCAAGTGCGATTCGGACTCGCGCACGAAGGGTTCTGTACCATTATCTATAAAAAAAAAAATCACGTTTTTTGTATGGGGGCCCCTCTTAAATATATGTTTTATTTTAATTTAATTATTTATTTTTAAAGTGAATATTATAACTAAATATTCTGTGGATATTTTAAGCGTCTACCTGTTGCCGTTATCAATATCGAGCAAAAACGAGCAAAAAAATCACGTTTGTTGTACGGGAGCTCCCTTAAATATTTATTTTATTATGTTTATAAAGTAGTATTTGTTGCTATAGCGGCAACCGAAATACATAATTTGTGAAAATTCCAACTGTCAGACAGACGGATAGACGGACGGACAGCCAGTGGCGTAGCTAGATAATCAAAGGCCCTGGGGCAAAAAATAAACTAGGGCCACAACCCGTGTTTGTTTACATGATAAGGCAAGTAAGGATGAATGCACATTAAATTCACTAGACTCGCGCGATTTTAAATTCACTACTAGTAGTAGCGTTTTATAATCACGCTGTTGAAGAGCGCCGCGTTTCTCATAGGTCCACGTTTATAGTTTGTAAGTCAGAGTCCGAGGGGCCCCCTGAGCTTGGGGGCCCCGGTGCACTGCCCCGGCTTGCCCTACGGTAGCTACGCCACTGCGGACAGCGAAGTCTCAGTAATAGGGTCCCGTTTTTACCCTTTGGGTACGGATCCCTAAAAAAGAAATATTTTAACGTATTCTTCGCTAATTTTGATTATTTAAGTTATTTAAGCCATTTTTAGCTCTTTAAAATAAATTACAAAGAAAGTAAGAACAGTGCGATAAATAAATACCTCATCCAAAGCATCGAAATAAGTGAAAGCCGACATAGCAAGCCGCACTTCGTCCCATTGCTTCTGCACAGACGCCTGTAGTACATTCTTGAAATCTTCTTTCATTAATGCCAACAGTTCACAATGACCTAGTGGCCAATATAAAACAAATTGAGTATTTCCATAGGTACGCACCTTAAGCTAAAACCAGTAGCCTGCACGTCCCTCTGTTTCTGTTACTACCAAGTTGATAAAGATGGCAATACGCGCTTGCGTAGACTCGCGGGGTGGCGCAAGACTGCAGCCAATAAAGGTTTCACGGAATACAATTCGTAACTAAGCTACTCGTCAACAAATATTGACTGCAGCTAGAAATGCGCACCCAACACCACTGGATTTTTAATTCTATACATAATTTTATAGCCCTCGCTTCATACAATACACCAACCTTGTAGTTAGTGTCATTAGAGGTGTACAGATATTTTTGACGTCTTGGTAACGTACATTATATTTATGACCTTAATTTTACTGTGCAGGCGGCTATAACGGCTCAGCAATGTACCTAAGCATTGACTACATAAAACAAACCTTTTCTTTGAACATAAAATAACGTTAAAGTAAAGGCGTGAGTGATCCGTATTTTTCACAATAACTAAACTTTTTCTATCTGCCAGTGTGGCTACTGAGACGTTTGTTATGGTTTATATCGCGTCAGTCGTCCTTAATAATCCCGGTCGGGTTTTAGTGAATCAGAATGTCAGTAATAGACCGGGGGATGGTGACACAAAATACTAGATCATTTGTACCAGTATGGCGGTTCTTCAGGGGTATAATTACGTAATGACAAAAAGGAAAATGATGGTCATAGCGCTGGTACCGGCAGCCCAATCGCGTGGGCGTTAATCGAATGTGTCGGATAAACAACGAAAATCGAACGATTTGTTCCACAAAAATTCTTGTATTTTCCGATAGTCGATAAAAAACAGAAGGCGGTAGCGTAATGCCATACTTCTCCGGTGTGGCTTACAGCCCGCCATACCGACGCGAACACGTTAAGAGGCTGACAACACCTAATTTTGTTGAAAATGATGTCATTTAAACAGTTTTTTAAGAAAAACTGTTTGTTCTAGCACATCAAAAAATTATATGTTAATAATTCATCATATTTCAAAGACCGTGGACGGACTCGATACATAATTGGACGAAATCGGCTCGATAGAAAATAATTGCAAAGATAGGTCTTAAAATCATCATTAAACGGTTCTATGTCTTTATTTTTTTGGCGTATGCGTCTGCAATTAAAAACATGAAGTGAACATATTCATACCTAAACCGCTAACGAGTCATATTTCACAAATAATCCACAGTTTTTTTTTAATTCAATATTTGCCCGTTAAATTTCAATATACCCGGCTGCCAAGTAATAGCGGCATCTCGTTTACTCCGATACAAATAGACAGTGTGCGCCGACGTTGGTGTTGACAGCGTCTTAATTTTAAAACAACAATTCAACCATTTGTACCAAGCTAATTTTTGCACAGCTAATAATCGTCGAGGAGCCATTCACGAAAATCACCATGCCATACTTTTCTGACGGTTCCAAATGGGCGGCATACCGCCGCAAAGAAGTAATTTTTATTTTTTTTGCAAAACGATTTGTACCAGTATTGCATTTGGATTTTTGGAAAGTACTTGATAAAATGTAACCGTTATTATATTTGCCATACCTGTGGGAGGTGGCGAATGTGTACAATCTTTTTCAAAATTCTAAGTTTTATTCGTAATTCAAACGATTTGTGCCAGTAGGGCACTAATGTTTCCTGTAAGTTTGAGGTTTGAAAAATACAAATACAAAATTTCAAACATCTAGGTGGCGGCAATCTTGTCTTATAACCAGATATTATGTTGTATAATACTGTACGGCTACCACCGCTCTAAAGATTTCTCGAATTGTAGAGGCCTTTAGATTCCACACTATTACACGTATTTTACAGTCGTATTTTTAAAACTCGTCAAATAAATAAGTTTTTCAAGTATGGCAGCACTTTTTCCCCTTACTAGAAGTATGGCGAATATAATAACGGTCACATTTTATTAAGTAGTTCCAAAAATCCAAATGCAATACTGGTACAAATCGTTTTGCAAAAAAAAATAAAAATTACTTCTTTGCGGCGGTATGGCGCCCATTTGGAACCATCAGAAAAGTATGGCATGGTGATTTTCGTGAATGGCTACTCGACGATTATTAGCTGTGCAAAAATTAGCTTGGTACAAATGGTTGAATTGTTGTTTTAAAATTAAAAATTAACGTGTTCGCGTCGGTATGGCGGGCTGTAAGCCACACCGGAGAAGTATGGCATTACGCTACCGCCTTCTGTTTTTTATCGACTATCGGAAAACACAAGAATTTTTGTGGAACAAATCGTTCGATTTTCGTTGTTTATCCGACACGTTCGATTAACGCTCACGCGATTGCGCCGCCGGTCCAGCGCTATGACCATCATTTTCCTTTTTGTCATTACGTAATTATACCCCTGAAAAACCGCCATACTGGTACAAATGATCTAGTATTTTGTGTCACCATTCCCCGGTCTATAATTAAAGGGATCAGTATCCATAATCAGACTGGCGATGTCTTGAAGAAAGGTCAGGTCATGAGTACCCGAAACCGGCGAGCATGTATTTATGAAGAGACTTAATGAGTGTTAGGTATAGAAGCGAAAGATGTATGTCAGGATCGTAGCAGGTGGAAACAAATAGTTTCTGACCACCCCTTTTCTGGGAAGGAAGCGTGTTTGTATTTATGTATGTGTGTAACAGTGTGAAAATTTCAGTACACACCCCAATCTGAACCTACATCTAGCTATATCAACACATCCAGTTGCCAACCGTTAGTAGTAACAGTAGCCGTCCTCGGTATATTATGCAGTAGTGACACTTCTCCGAACATGTCCCCGGGATGCATCGCCCCAATGTCCACGGACACATACTGTTGGATCAGTTCATCCAGGAACATCTGGCTGACGGTAACGTCACCGGTCACTATGAAGTACAACGCATGAGCCTCTTGGTGCTGCCGAACTATGACGCGACCGGGGCCATAGTATTTGAAGTATGTCACAGCTGCCAGCTTGCGTTTTACGTGCTGTTGGAAAAATGTATTAAGCTATATGACTTGTGCTAGATGCATTCTGCTTCCTGGGATCCGATCAACTCGTATTTAGAATCTATGAGCTGATCGGATCTTAAAACGCATAACGCACCCAGCGTGACAAGTCCTTTATCAACTAAGACAAAACGAGTAGGTAAGTGTTAGCAATATGACTTGGTTTTCCAGAAAGCTTGCGAAAGTTGTCTGTCGTTTGAGCATGAGCATCGCTTATTTTTGAGCAGGATCATCATGAGAGATCTTCTTTCAACATACACACTTACGTGATCTCCCCACACCTCATGGTTCCGCCTAGGTTCAATGAAGTTGTGCTACTATGGTTTTTATCATTTTATTGAGATCCCAATATAGTCTGATCAACATCTACCTTTTTGCATAAATTTTTTGTATATTCACCGAAAATTACGATCAAGGTGTCATTCGATTCGGAATATTATGTAGAAAGTTTAAGGAAAGGTCCCAATAATTGCCGATAAAAATTAAAAAAGTAATAAGCGATTTATTAAAAAAAATAATAGGAATTTGTTGTTTTTTTATTATCTCAATAACTATCACAAATATTCAAAATTTGAAAAAAGATCTGAAAAGAACAGGAAATTTCCAAAAAAAAAGTCTCACCTCATAGAACCGTATCTATAATATTTATAACTTTTACAGAGCCCTGAAATAGAGGTAAAAGAGGGTGGTCTGGCTTCCGCGCGCGATTCGTCACTCGGACACGGTAACAAAAAAAAAACATTTTAACATATTAAATATGAATATTAAAGAATAAAAAAATTTGAGTACTTTTGGGATACATAAATAAACAATAATCCGCCGGCAAAAAATTTTTATCCCCATTTTTTCATTAGTTATGCATTTGTTAACCAACAACTGTTTCTCAATTGAATGTTAACATAAAAATCCGATTATTATTGAATTACAACCGTAGGATTTTTTTCTCTTCGTGGAGTTATTTTTAAGAGACACAAAAATAGATCCCCGTTGGAAAAAATCAAAAATTTTAATTTTCCATTTATTTATTAACAATCTAAAATGTAAAAAAAATTAAAAACTGAATAAAGATTGGTAAAATTTATTTTTATTTTTATTACTCAAATGTTTTGATTTGAAACGGTTAAAAGTTACTTAAAAATATTTCTTTTTGCTTTTTTACCACCATTATTTAAATAATTGTTATAAACAAATGCGTTATTTATAAGATAAAAAAAATATTTTTTTTCCTAATCTATTTGTTGATTTAAATTATGATTTTTAAGAAAAAAATTATTCCTTTAAAAAAATATTTATAGCTAAAAAATGCATTTATTAATTAACATTCGTTCTTTACCACTAAATATGAATATTAAGGAACCGTTTTTTCTCTAAAAATCATAAAATGTATCGTTTTTAAGGATTTTGAAAAAAAATTTTTTTTTTTTAATTTTAATTGTTTATTTAAAAATAATTTGTTATAAACTATTGTTCTTTATTTTACGATTTTTTTCCATTTTTTATATTCTATACTATACTATATACAGTGTTCACAATAAATAAATAAATATTTTTTATGTCCGAAAACTTTTCCTTTTATCTTGCTCTTTTGCTTTTATAATTGATATAACTTTTAAATTAAAAAAGTTATTGTTGTCAATTTTTTTTGTTACTATGAACTGAAACTATTCACTTACGTTGGGATATCGTTTGAAGCACTTCAAACCGCCTAAAATGCGGTAGAGATATTGCTTTTCGTGATCTGATCGTTCGCCAGCAAACTTATTCAATAAAGCTTTGTCCTGAAAGCCATAAATGGTTAGAAACTTGGAGTATAGGATTGAGATGTAAAACATCTTACT
Organism: Archips xylosteana; assembly: GCA_947563465.1. Classification (NCBI taxonomy): domain Eukaryota; kingdom Metazoa; phylum Arthropoda; class Insecta; order Lepidoptera; family Tortricidae; genus Archips; species Archips xylosteana. Next base: position 13,575,973 of record OX387349.1, read on the forward strand.
GATGTACCACCTACTTTGTACAAACATCAAACCTAAATAATTCTACCTCCAATTAAACAGTAATTCCTGCGGCGTCACTTGCTGTGTCAATACATCCAACAAGCAGTTTTGTTTGAAGCACAAGCAGAACAAGTACATTTATACAGTCGTTGAGAATGCCAAATCCGCTGTGTCCGATTTTTGATTGACAAATAGGTACCTACCTAGCAACATAACATAGGTTATTAATTGATTTGATTAAAATCGAACGCATAACGGATTTGGCAATCTCAACGACATGTGACCCTAGGTAGGTACATGTGCATGGGCAGTCGGCTGACAGTTTTTTTGCAACAAAACACTACTAATTCTGTAGTCGCCATTATTTTTATTAATGTTTGTATATTACTTATTTGTTTTTAGTATCAGAACGTTTGCCCCTCGATTTTCATATCTATATCTATACTAATATTATAAAGCTGAAGAGTTTGTTTGTTTGTTTGTTTGTTTGTTCGTTTGTTTGTTTGAACGCGCTAATCTCAGGAACTACTGCTCCGATTTGAAAAATTCTTTCAGTGTTAGATAGACCATTTATCGAGGATGGCTATAGGCTATGTATCATCACGCTAACACTAAAAGGAGCGGAGCGAAGCGGAAGAATGTTTGAAAATCGGGGGTTTTTGAAGTAAAACTTCTATAGGCGCTAATCTCAGGAACTACTGCTCCGATTTGAAAAATTCTTTCAGTGTTAGATAGCCCATTTATCTAGGAAGGCTATAGGCTATATATCATCACGCTAACATCAATAAGAGCGGAGCGGAGCGGAAGAATGTTTCAAAATCGGGGGTTTTTGAAGTAAAACATCTATTCTATAGTATTAGGCGCTAATCTCAGGAACTACTGCTCCGATTTGAAAAATTCTTTCAGTGTTAGATAGCCCATTTATCGAGGAAGGCTATAGGCTGATATATCATCACGCTACAGACGGGGGTGAGGGAGCGGGGGAGGGGGTGCGGGGGCTTCAAAGGGGGGATGTACCGTTTTCAAGATATTTGACAAAAACACCAGGGGGTGGGGGTGGGGTGGGTGAGGAGGTGGTGAGGGTGCAGAGGAGGGAGTGTGTGGGTATTAAAGGGGGGATGAAAATTTCATTGATTTTGCCGTAGGATGCACCGTTTTCAAGATATTTGACAAAAACACCGGGGGGCTGGGGGTGGGGGGTGAGGGGGAGGAAGGTGCGGGGGTTTTTGAAGTAAAACTTCTATAGGCACGCTTGACTTAGGACGAACGCAGGTGTGCGGGGGGTGCTGAGGGGGGGGGGGGGGGGGGGGGGTTCGAGGTTGCTGTGCGGGGGGGGTTGCGGGGGGTGGGTATTTTTTTTTGTATCGAGGTACTAAGGAGAGCCAAATTGATGAAAAAGCAAATTGGATAAAAAAAATAAGCTGCCCAAATTACTAATTCCACGCGGACGGAGTCGCGGGCAAAAGCTAGTTCATAATAAATGTCCTGTCTCACGGATATGCTTGTAAAGTCATAGTCGGATTGAGCTGCTCGCGACAAAAACATATTAGACTTAGTGTGTCCTGTCTCAATAATTTACTAACCGTTCATTTTTAAACTGATCTTAATGACTTCCCTGCTTAAATCATCTTAAGGTGGAACGGCACGCTCTAGGCGCGAAATTCAAAATTTTTACAGGTTTTAATTTATTGTGGGTAAACGGTGTAACTGTTTAATTTCATATGGTACTTGCGATTTTAAAACAGTGTTCTTTATATTATTGTGTAAAGCTTTTTAGGAATAAAACAGTTAGCTTGATATAAAAGTTGTCAAACATAGAAATTCGGACTTTCAACGCTTTGACAACTTTTATTTCAAGCTAATAGTTTTATTCTTAAAAAACTTTACACAATAATATAAAGAACACTGTTTTACAAGCGCAAATACCATATGAAGTTAAACAGTTACACCGTTACCTCAAAATAAATTAAAACCTGTAAAAATTTTGAATTTCGCGCCTAGAGCGTGCCGTTCCACCTTAAATACATGTCCTAAAATTTTAATATGCCATAATGTATAAAAGCAACATCTAACGTTAATGTTCAGCAACTGTTTTTTCTTAGCCTTCCCTCTGACGGCCTGCTCGACTCTTCGCTTCACGTCTTCCACGCCTTCGTATTGATCAATGCCCTCTATGAGCCAATACGTGTTCGACATCACCATCCGACCGAGCGCTCGGAAAAGACATTTGGCGCGAAATTTTCTGCGCATCTGTTCTTCGGGATCCTTGAAAAGCAAATATGCGCATGAACAGACATCTCTGTAAATTGGGCGGATCTATTATTAAGCTAATATTGGTATTAAGTAATATCTGGGAGTCTTGAACTACTAATACTATTTTTTACTTATGGAAAGAAATCTAATCTATCCTTGATTAACATTTATAAGCTCCTTTCCATTTTTGGAAAGTGCAAAGTTCACTCGGACGGGAGGGAGGGACGCAAACCAATTTGTGGGCATCTGCTATAGTAGTTTTGAAACAGAAACATTCAAGATAAATATAGAACTAACCATTTCTTTGGGTTTCTTTGCACCCTTCCCAGCCATGATTTGTAATAAATACTAAATTGCAAATAAATAATTAACAAAAATGTTTTATTTAACGAGGAATCAAAATGAGATTGACATTCAATGAAGTTTTACCAAAGAGTAGAGTTTAGTATATAGAAGTATAGAAGTTTTACTGTTTTTTTATCTATTAAAATAAATAAGAGCAACGTCCACTATCAAGGTTTTTTTTTGTTATTAGTAAAATTACGATTTTACTTCAGAAAACTAAAAATATAATAAAAACAGATTTCCTGCAAGATATTTATAGCCCGAAATCTCAAACACTTTCGCCGAACACTTTGCTATAAGACTATTAAGCGGCGTTTAAAAACCAGTTTATAATAATAATATAGATTGAAATAAAAAATAAGCCCATTTTTTAATCCACCATTTGTTTAATAATTTATAATCAATCGAATTTTTATAAAAAAATAGTTGAATGTAATACTTTTTCTATCTATAGATTTCTAGACTGGCAACATAGGCAATGTTGCTACTTGGACATTTGCGATTTCCTCTAAATTTAGGTACGTATAGGTAACGCCACCAGAGTTGAGGCCATGCACACAACAAAATGATTTTTATTTTTAAATCAACTTAGCATAAAAGAATTATTAAATAAAAACATTGCAGTAATTAGAATTAATTTAGTGGTTTTTAATTTTTTTTTTTTAGGTGGCAAACCCACTGGCTTGCGGTGAATTGACAGATTTTGTAAAACTCGCTGAAGTTTTGTTGGGACCGAAAAATTACATTGCATTTCTGATTTACTTTATTATCTGAATAATTACACTAAAAAGATTCAAAATGGTAAGTAAATAACTATAGTCATTGACACAAATCATAACAAAAATGGCTTTATCACTGTAGCATTGTTGGTTAAGTAGTGTTTAAGGTTTTTATTTGCTTTGTTTCTCTTCCAGAGTTTCGGTCTGCCGTCTTTGAAGGTGAAGCCTGAACATGGCACGAACGTCAAGGTCAAGGAAGGTCCCTTCGGAGTCCCAGACCCTTTTGTCGCAGGTCTTGGAGCAACTAAAGCAAACATTAGTGTGTCACATCCCTTGGAAGCCTCAGAACGTAACGTAAGTAGCCTAGCTTCGTTGAAAGTTCTACTTTACCTAATGCTATAGTACCAGTTGTAAAACTCATTCTTAAACTCATTAGCATTGAAAGTGCTTGAATAAAGTATTGTTGCTGTGTATACTTTAACCTCCAACATTGTTGCTGAATTAACTATTTCCTATAGCTTCATTTATTGTCCACTATGTTTACAGCCCTCCATGATTTTGAATCTCTGAAATAGTCCCTTGTAGTATCAAATCTATTCCTTTATGAAAATACCATGACTGACTGGCAGACACATGCCTTAGTATCATAAAGCTATACTAAAAATGAGAAGGTATTGTTCTAAATTTTCACAGGATCTTGTTTGTTGTACTTGTCAAAGTTTGTTATTTAAGGTCAAATTTTACCCACTTCTGGTGATGGGATTTGTAGGAAATTTGGTATGGATTATGTTCAGGGCCCATAAATTTCACGCTTATGACATGAAAATGACAATATCTCACTCTCTTTTGGCATAATTTTGTAAGTAATAATTCTTTGTGCCATAATCTATATCAGTGTTCCGCTAAATGTGTGCCGCGGCACACTGGTGTACCATGGTCATTAGTTGGTGTACCTCAGAAAAATAAGGTTACCTCATAAAGCTAAATAGACGGACGGAAGAAAAATACACCAATGTAAATCACGCGAGTTTAATGGTCCTGCCTTCTGATATTTACAGTACCATTTGAATGAAGAAAAAATGAACATGGCAATGCTGCGCAATGTGCAAGGACTCCACGCACCAATGAAACTCACTATGGAAATGAAGTTTGCAAATAAGGTACCTATGTTACTTTAACTATAATTTATTATTTGCATCTTTGCCTGAGGCTTAATTATGTTAAGTCTACAACCTCTTCTAATGTAAAAACTTGATGCAGAGAATGTATCTGTATTTTCTTTTAAATATGTAAATTAGGTGTGACTTAAGTCTTAATTGTGCAACAACAAATAAAAACCGGCCAAGAGTGTCAGGCATGTCTAGAAAAGGATTCCACAGCTATTACAATGTGTACTATCTGTATTTAACAAATAATATTTTTCTAAGGATTTTTTATATAGCGGAAATCGCGAGGAATTTTATATAATTTTTTTATTTTACCACTTTGTTGGCGTAACTGATATGTATATCCATGCAAAATTACAGCTTTCTAGCACTAATAGTCTCTATACTAAGCCGCGGATGGACGGACAGACAAACATGGCGAAACTATAATGGTTCCATTTGGCCATTTTGGCTCCGGGACTCCAAAAAGGATAAGAAAAAAATTCTTATAAGTACATAATTTCCTGGGGTTTTTTCTATGCATCCATGTTTCAGTTTGTATTTAGTTTGAAATAAATTATGATATTCTTACAGAACATAGGTGAAGTTGCAAGCAAAAGCTAGTAATGAGTAGTGATGAGTATTGATAAGTGCTTTTTTGTGGTTCCAGATTGGTCGTCTACCCTTCCTGCCCAGCTCAAATCTCCAGCATGATGTCCTAACTGGCAGGCACCTGGACATTGGTTTCGAAGACATCCTCAACACACCTGAGTTCTGCGAAGTTGCTGGGCAACCCCACGCCGTGGTGGAAAGGTCACTGGGCCTGCTGTGAAATAGTTAAGTCTTATTTTGGGTAATAAAAGTATCTTGTCTTCGTAATAATGTTTTATTAAATTTTCACTGCATGTATTACTAAATAACGTAGTTTAAATTACATCAACAAAAACAAGCATAGATAATAATAGACCAATATTTATGTATTTTGGAACTTATATTAGAAATGACAGGATACAAGCAATCCTAACGCAATTTATTTTATGAACCAAACCTTTTTTCAGGGTATTGATTTTATATCCCTTTCAAACCTAGAGGCTGATTTTTGCATGTGTGAAAGTGCCATCCGAAAGTGAAGAAAAATGTGCTGAATTTAAAATCTATCTATCTAATCTATCTAATACCTTTAAACAAGTAATTCTTGTTGCATATCTTATATATAAAATTCTCGTGTCACAATGTTCGTTCCCGTACTCCTCCGAAACGGCTTGACCGATTCTCATGAAATTTTGTGAGCATATTGAGTAGGTCTGAGAATCGGCCAACATCTATTTTTCATACCCCTACTCTTGACTTCGCAGACGGAGTCGCGGGCAACAGCTAGTATATATATATATATATATACAGGGTGAAATTTTGAATGTGATACAAAATTAGTGTTTCAAGCTTAGTTAATGCTGGATATTACTCATTTGGTTATTTACTCAATTGTTGAAATTGATCTGATAAAATTTTGGATTTTCATACTTTGCTTTAGTTAAATGTATGGACACCTCAAATTTGACAATACTAATTCTAGCAACTGGGTAAGTGCATTATGTTGTCCAGCATTAACTATGCTAGAAACACTAATTTTCTATCACGTTCAAAATTTCACCCTGTATAATCAGAATCTCAGAAACGGCTCCAACAATTTCGATGAAATTTGGTATGTGCGGGTTTTCGGAGATGAAAAATTGATCTAGCTTGGTCTTATCACTGGGAAAACGGTTTATATCGAGTTTCAGCCCGAGCGGAGCTCGGTCGCCTAGGTATGTGAATATAATAGGTGAAACTTACCACACTGGTGTATTTTCACAAATAATCAAAATATTTATCCTAGCAATAGTTTTGTAACAAAACACATTTCCACTATTTTCTTACGGTATGTATTTCCACAGACGTGATTTCAAAAATCCAAGGTTGTGAGTGTAATCTCTCCAATAGGCCCTACGAGTCATTAACACGTTCACTGCCCCATACAAAATGATTAGACAAAATCACATGTCTAACGGTGCTTCCACTTGGAATTGTGAACCCATAGTGGTAGCACGGACTCCTGAAAAAGGCTTTATGGTCATGACCCCACACTGGGGCCACCCGGACAGGGAAGGTGTTAAAGAACATCGCTAATGCATTCCTCCTTCACAAGATCTAGTATTCTAAGTTTGCAGATCTTCTTTATTTCGCCGCATGCCGTTAGAATCTCTTGTGCCGGTGTGTTGTTGTAGCGACGCTGCAAGCCTTCTATTATTGCGGCGACTTTGTTCTCCCTCGCACAAATTATGAATGGAAAGCCGAATTTCGCTTTGTACCTGTAGAAAATAATATTATTATTTTTAGCCTTGTCTCAGGCTGGTCCTGCTTTGGTGGTCATTAAGTGAACTGTATAATATGGTATCTTGAAATTAATCCAGAATGTTCCAGCTAATGGTTGAGTTAGTTTTACTTAACATCCCTGTAGGTGAAGGAAGATTTGTATTTTTGTATGTAACGAATAAACTTAAAAACTACTGGACCAATTCCAAAAATTCTTTTGCCCTTAGAAAGCTACATTATCTTATCACTGAGTAACATAGGCTACTTTTTACCGCGGGAAAATACCTTCTCCTACGGGAAAATTAATTTATCGCGGGCGAAGCTGCGGACGGAAGGCTAGTTCAAGATATAGTCGCAGCTTCGACGCCATACACTTTGAACATCGGCCATCCATTGCATTCAATGAAAACATTTATCCGACAGAACCCAAGTATCTAATGAAATATTGTCTCTACTTTAAAAAAACGTCATATCTCGAAATCGATAATCTGGCCAAATAACTAATTGTGTATCAAGGTTCAGTTTGGTTTACATTTTGATTTGAGATACGAGCTATTTTCAAAGAAGTCACGATATTTCGGATTAATTTTTATTTAAGACAGTATCTGTCTACTTAAAAATAGTAGTCGACAACCAATGCAGGTAGAAGGACCATGGGCAAAGTATGGATGCGGATTTCCGCATCGATATCTACTTTTTGTTGACTTTATTTACATTGTCAGCCAAAATGCTTATCCCTGCCAAATTTCAAATCAATCCGATCTCTAGAAATGCGCAAAGATCGTCTTGCATTTATTTTGGTGTTGACTTAGATTATTTATGCACTAGATAGAGTGTCAGTAGCAATCATTGCGATACAAAACGTCCACAAATTTCTGACAGCTTCATATTACGATCGCGTTACGTCATTCAAACTGAAGGGAGGCAAATGACATATAAGCCAAGTTGGCTTATATTTTTCGGGACGTTTTCATGCCGCCGAAGCTCTATCTAGTGTATAAATAATCTAAGGGTGTTGATAAACACCATAGAAACAAACATTGTAAGCTAAATAAAAACTTGTAAGATAACGACCTCTAGTGGCAAGTAATAGCACTACAATTACTAGAGAATTTTGGTTGCTTCCCCGTGCTTTAGTAGATATACGTCAATTGCGATAGATGGCGCTAGCTGCCATTTCCTTTGTTCGAAACGACATTTATTAGAAGGGTGATTTTTTTTAGCTTTTCTATCGTTTCTACTTGTTAATTGATAAAGTAAGGTAATGTGCTGACTTCATAGATAGTAGACATGACATGAAATCGGTACTACTAAACTAAACCAAGGCTCCTGAGGTTTTTTTTTGAAATAGGTTAAGATTTATGAAATCATATGCGTGAAAACAGTTGAATAAAAATTGCGAAATTTTATTTAATTGTCATGAGAGTTCCCAAAAATCTTATCGTGGTCTTCGATGGCATTGATAAGAATAGCTGTGCATCCCGATCTCTTAGGAATATCGGGGGAAAAACCTGTATGTTTATTCCAGAGATCCAGCTATCTGCATACCAAATTCCATCCAAATCCGTCCAGCTGTTTAAGCGTGAAAGAGTCACAAACACACACTCACAAGCTTTTACGTTTACAATATTACATTTTGAAATTTTACCACAATCTTTTAACTGAGGAAAAACATAGCGAGGAAATCTGTATGTATGTATCTGTTTTATGGCGTGTGAAGTTTCTAATTTACTCTGAGCTCGAGCGAGAACTACAGCTATCCAGGTATCCAGCTGTGAGACTTCGATGAGATTTAGTAGGATTTTCAGCTGTAGGCGTCGTCGTTATGCGTAAGCGCTGGTACTTAAACACAATCACTTACCTCTCATTATTAACGTCAATGAGAGTTCTCTGTTCGGGAGTGATGCAATCCAGGCCCGCAGCCCGTTGCTCAGAGGTGGACTCCAGAGTTAGTTTACCTTCTACCGCCAACCGACCCGCGAGGTCTGGATGCCTTTGTGCCACGACTATCTTCTCTGGAACATAATGGTACGGTTGACAAAGCGGTTGTAACTTTGTCGTCCAGTCAGCAGCTGAAGTGGATGAGAAACAAGAGGGTGTGTAAATCATTTTAAACTTCACCACCGCTCATCCACTTTGCTGCTTGCTCTAATCTCATTAGATGAAAATTACGAATGAAACACGCGAAGACCCGGTTGCGGAGTTTGTAAAGATGCGAGAATTCCGTAAAATGAAAATACAAAAATCAGGAAGTAAAATTTCTGAAGTTAGATAGCGATATGTTATCTATCATGCAGCACCCGCAATCCTCCAAGTCCACATAAATCGACACGTATCACAAACGCCACACAAAATGCCAACGCATTTGAAACTCCACAATATAATTCTCAAAGCAAATACGTGTATTATATTATGATAATATAGGTATGACGTCCGTCCATTCGTTTTTTTTATATATATGAGGGGGCAAACGAGCAAGCGAGTTACCCCTGCAACACGAAGGGTACCTACCTATCACATGTGCTTTGCCGCTCATTTGAGACGTACAGTCGTGGCCCACTAATTAAGAACAGCCGTTATATTATAATACATATACTTAGATCTTATAAAATTGCTAAGTTTCATATCCATAGTGAAACTTTTATCCATATTTGCTATATATTTTTCAATTAGAGTATTTATAAAGTTAATTTAAACATGTTTTAGGAGCTAACAGCTTATTGATAATAAAATATTAATAATTAAACCTAACATGTCCCATGACATAGAGAAATAAGCTGGCACACTAATTAAGAACATAACCAAAATCTCCTAAATTACGAAAGAAAATGCTAATGTTACATTAATATTTGGTAGGAAACCCCTTGTTTTGTAGCACTGCTTGACATCTTTTTGACATAAGACTCCACCAGGACTCGGTATCGTTCTACAGGTCTGTATAGAATTCCACGCTTCGAGTGCTACTTCATAAAGTTCTTTCATATTTCTAACATTTTTATTGGCAAGCCTTTTTTGACGTCGTTCCAGAGATTCTCTATAGGGTTGAGATCTGGACTGCAGGAAGGCCAAGTCATTACAGAAACGGAATTACGACGTAGCCATTCCTTTACAGATTTCGCAGATGTGCTTGGGGTCGTTGCCTTGTTGAAATTCCCAAACTATTGGAAAAGTTTCTTCAGCATATGGCAGCATGGTGTTCTCTAGAATATTTTTGTACACATGCTGGTTCATAATACCTTCAAATTGCACCAATGGTCCCACGCCATGCCATGAAAAACAACTCCACAGTTTAATATTACCGCCGCCATGTTTCACTGTTACGGTGGTATACTTGGGATTTAACGCCATATTTGACGGTCTCGTACGTAGATTTGACCGTCAGATCTTATTCTGTTAATGGTTAGTTTCATGAGACCATAAAATATGCTTCCACTGAGACAAAGTCCAGCCTTCATGTTCTTTTGCAAATTTAATCCTTGCATCTCTGTTTTTTTTGCTCACTAAAGGTTTCTTGCGAGCTAGGTATATTCTGCTATATAAATTCGCTTCGTTCAGTCGTTTCCTTATAGAACGAGCTACCAGGCCAGATTGTTCCCCAAAAAGTTGACGTTTTATTTCAATAGAAGACAATTTAGAATTTTTTTCGCCATTCTAACAATTATAGCGTCAGTTCGGAGGGTTTTCTTACATGGCTGTTTCTTCCGCTGGACCTTCTGGCATGTTTGATTCTTTTTAAAATATTTAATGGCGTTAAATACTCTAGTTCTCGAACATTTAAGGTGTTCAGTAACCTCCCACTACCACCACCACCACCACTATGACCACTTCCTCTCTAAAACCAATGACAATATGATTTTCTGATGGAGGCATCAGAACTAAGGTTTTTACCCATTTTTACCAATTTTCTCAGTACGTAATAATAACAAAATAGTCAAGACATAGAAAGCCAATTGACATGCTGGTTCTATTCAATTGGTTTGGAAGATACGAGGATTCAAACACATTGTTCCTAATTAGAGTGCCGGAAATAATATAATTGAAATTATAACAAGTTTGTACTCTTATCAGTTATCAATGGGTTCACGAACTAAAGTATGAGTAAGTATAGGATCATTTTACTGGTTCCTGGATTCATGACAAAGCTTCTATTAATAATAATTTCCTTAAACTGGGCTGCATTATTCAAATTATAGCTGTCTATACTTTATCTAGTTATATATGAAATGTGCTTGTTCTTAATTAGTGGGCCACGACTGTAGATAGGCTCGTTTTTTAAAGATCCCTAAGTTATATCGCTCCGGGAATGATGTCTTAGGAAGCTGGTTCGGTTCTCCTTCCCCTATAATTTCGTCGTACGTGGGAAAAAGTTCCGCTTAAAGCGGACGGTGCTTTTGTTTGGTAACGAAGATTATCCGCTCGTTATAAGTAACTCACCATTTTCCGCCAGACCATCCAAATATCCATCAAACGCCTCGAAAAGTTCATTCACGCTTGCAAACGGTCGCTTCTTCTTCACCTGGACAGCAGCATCGGCAGTCAGTTCTATCACATTTCCAAAAATCCTCTCAAACTCATCACCATCCAAATTGTTCACCGCTGTTAAACTTATTGGATAGCTCATAGTTGAATTAATTAGGTATAATTACACCAAGTAAATTCATCACCATTCATTCGAGTTAGACAGTAACTGAGTGTGAGCGACTCAGAACTGCTTATCTATGTTTTATCGACCGCAGTTATTAAAGGTCGTTATGAGTTCAAAATGTTTAAATATACTTATTTAATGGTTAAGATATTTCATAATGCTTATCTCTTGCATCACTGGACGAGCGCATTCTGGAATGTTTGTGTCAGATGTAATACTTTTTAACTGACTTCAAAAAAGGAGGAGTTATCAATTCGGTTGTAGATAGGTATATATTTTTTTATTTTTTTATGTGTGAACTTCAGAACTCTGTCATTTATATTATTTTAGTTCGACAGGGAATGCTTTCAATTAGGTTCCATTGTCATCAGACAGGATCTGATTAGTGGAACCCTAGAAATCGAGGGAACTTTTCAAATATTGTATGGACACCTACAGTGATTTAGGTATATTTTGTAGTAACTTGTACATTTGTTCTTGAAAATCATCATTTGGTGAAGTGGAACTAATAGTGAAACACCAAGAGGAGTCCTCAATATAGTTAAGTCTCTGAACCGAGAAAAAGAATATTTTGTAAAAGATGACAAGCAGTTGACATTAAACTATTGTATTTAAGTTAGATTAGTTCTTTGATCAATTATAACTTCGTTCGTAGTGGTAGAGCCATGTTGTAGCTAGCCGCTGCATCACGAATGGGCCGGCTCGTCCGGGGCAGTACCACCCTCTCACAGAAAACCGGCGTGAAGCAGCAGTAATCCTGCTTGCGTTTCGTACGGTCAGTGAGAGTGCCGGGGGCCCAATACCTCACCCCTTCCCTCTCCCCCTCCCTCTCCCCCTTCCCCTATTCCCTCTCCTTAAGGGCCGACAACGCACTGGCATCGCGTAAAGCGCTGCAGGTGTCTATGGACAGTGGTGATCATTTAACATCAGGTGACCCACTAGTTCGTTTGTCCGGCCTTTCTAACATAAAAAAAAAAAAAAAAAAAAAAAAACTAGATCCACAGTCGCGCGCCCGAAAATGTCCGAGCCAAATGAGCGCCACTTTGATAAAAGTGGCCTTCTTTTTTCTCAGAACGTTGCGTGAAATTGTCAAATTTAGCTGTCAAGTGGAGTTTTTTTGGTTCAAATTTCTGTGTAGGTGATGATTTTATTTGTTACGCATACAAATAAAATAGTTCGGACATTCTTTGAAGGGGATTTTGTTCGGCAATGTGTATCTTCAGTTATAATTGATCAAAGGATTAGTTACACTAAAAATTGAGAAATAAAAATAACAAAATAATATTTAACCAACTCCAAAAAACCACTAAAATAATTTTCTTCTAATTTGTATAAAGTCTGTGCCTCAGCGTGAGCCAGCAGGAGTTATAGAAGCCCAATAGATGTACGTAGGTAAGGTAGATGACTAGGTCCACTCCTGACAGCAAGTGAACAGGCACCGACGTCGATCAGATCAGAAGAAAAGTATTTTAATTATTTTAATCTTTTTCTACTATGACATGTATTTCCTATTAATGTTGCATATACGAGTAAGTATGTGTTCAATCTATTCCATTGACTTGTTCAATTATAAGTAATCATTGGCCAGAAACATATAGCAGCCTGCTCTAGAGCTATTGAGTTTGCAAACAGCGCAAATGCTCACACCTCATCCTACCATCAGGGGGCGCTACTCTGAAAATTGAAATTCATGTCATACTGTCTCACTCACTCTCTTATCAAATACTATTAACGTGAGTCGGACGACACGATAGGAATTTAAAATTTTGAACTACGCAATATAAGGCCAAAATTACGTCATTTTTTTAAGTACATAATTACAGTGGAACTTGTCGCGGACATGCTATCATGCTAAGCAGCAGACACATAGTAAAGTTGCAATCAAATACAGTGCCTAGGTAGTCCAAACTCAAAAATTTCAATCGCGTAAGCGCCTGGTCAAATATATTTTTGAGCTTCTAGGCAGCTCTAAAATCCTACGAGATATTTATTATCAAACCGCGATTACATTGTTTACGACAATCTTGAGCACATATAATGTCGTTTTCGAATTAATGTATGAAATAAATAACATTGTCAATGGTAGAGTTTGCAAATTAATGCAGCTACTATTTCAGTACGAAAAGTTCTGAAGCTTGAAAAAAAAAACAAATTATATATTACTCACTTAAATATAATTTTTAATTAAAAAATAAAACCGACTTCAAAAAACACCCAAAAACTAAAACGCAAAAAATAAAATAAAAATTGAACCGACTACAAACAAAAAGCATAGAAATATCTTTCTTCTAACGGTGAAGCCACACGAGCGTAATTTTGTGAGTCGTGAGCGGCAGAATTTCGGTTCGCGCCATACAATATGCGGGCCATCCCGTGACACTCACATGACACAATGTATGGCGCAACCGAAATTCTGCCGCTCACAACTCACAAAATTACGCTCGTGTGGCCTCACCCTAATCTGTTTGAAGTCGGTGCCTCAGCTCGAGCCAGCAGGAGTGGTAGAAAGAAACCCAATAGATAGTACGTACGTAAGGTCGATGGCTAGGTCCACTCCTGCTGGCTCGTGCTGAGTCACCGACTTCAAACAGATTAGGGTGAGGCCACACGAGCGTAATTTTGTGAGTTGTGAGCGGCAGAATTTCGGTTGCGCCATACATTGTGTCATGTGAGTGTCACGGGATGGCCCGCATATTGTATGGCGCGAACCGAAATTCTGCCGCTCACGACTCACAAAATTACGCTCGTGTGGCTTCACCGTTAGAAGAAAGATATTTCTATGCTTTTTGTTTGTAGTCGGTTCAATTTTTATTTTATTTTTTGCGTTTTAGTTTTTGGGTGTTTTTTGAAGTCGGTTTTATTTTTTAATTAAAAATTATTTTATTTTTTGCTTTTTAGTTGTATTTTTACATACGTATTTGTTAGATACGTAGGATAAAATCATCAGTTTGACCTCCAAATAAGTTTGTTACAAAATCTATTTTTAATACAAGTTTTTTTTTGCTCACTGTACTTTTTGCCCCTGGTTACCAAAGTACTTATAAAGACAAATCCAACGAGACCAAATTTGATAGGGTTACGTCGTTTTATTACGGAGTTCTTATGGTCACTTTCCAGTTCCATGTTCAGACCCTGGTTACCATCTAGGATCAAAGTACTCGTCAAGACGAATCAAACGAGCCCAAACTCGACGGGGTTGTGTCGTTTTATTGTGGAGTGCCTTTGGCCATCTTCCAGCGCCATCATCAGACCCTAGTTACCATCTGGGATCAAAATGCTCGTCAACACGAATCACACGAGCCCAAACATGACGGGGTTGTGTAGTTTTATTGTTGAGGCCTTTGGCCATCTTCCAGCTCCATCATCAGACCCTGGTTACCATCTGGGATCAAAGTGCTCGTCAAAACGAATCAAACGAGCCCAAACTCAACGGGGTTGTGTCGTTTTATTGTGAAGTGCCTTTGGCCATCTTTCAGCTCCATCGTCAGACCCTGGTTACCATCTGGGATCAAAGTGCTCGACAAGTCGAATCAAACGAGCCCGAACTCGATGGGATTGTGTCGTTTTATTGTGGAGTGCTATTGGCCATCATCCAGCTCCATCACCAGACTCTGGTTACCATCTGGGATAAAAGTGCTCGTCAAGACGAATCAAACGAGCCCAAACTCGACGGGGTTGTGTCGTTTTATTGTGAAGTGCCTTTGGCCATCTTTCAGCTCCATCGTCAGACCCTGGTTACCATCTGGGATCAAAGTGCTCGTCAAGACGAATCAAACGAGCCCGAACTCAATGGGATTGTGTCGTTTTATTGTGGAGTGCCATTGGCCATCATCCAGCTCCATCATCAGACCCTGGTTACCATCTGGGATCAAAGTGCTCGTCAAGACGAATCAAACGAGCCCAAACTCGACGGGGTTGTGTCGTTTCATTGTGGAGTGCCTTTGGCCATCTTCCAGCTCCATCATCAGACCCTGGTTACCATCTGGGATCAAAGTGCTCGTCAAGACGAATCAAACGAGCCCGAACTCGATGGGATTGTGTCGTTTTATAGTGGAGTGTCATTGGCCATCATCCAGCTCCATCACCAGACCCTGGTTACCATCTGGGATAAAAGTGCTCGTCAAGACGAATCAAACGAGCCCAAACTCGACGGGGTTGTGTCGTTTTATTGTGGAGTGCCTTTGGCCATCTTCCAGCTCCATCATCAGACCCTGGTTACCATCTGGGATCAAAGTGCTCGTCAAAACGAATCAAACGAGCCCAAACTCGACGGGGTTTGTGTCATTTTATTATAGAGTGCCTTTGGTCATCTTCCTGCTCCATCATCAGACCCTGGTTACCATCTGGGATCAAAGTGCTTGTCAAGACGAATAAAACGAGCCCAAACTCGACGGGATTGTGTCGTTTTACATTGGAGTGCCTTTGGCCATCTTCCAGCTCCATCATCAGACCCTGGTTACCATCTGAGATCAAAGTGCTCGTCAAGACGAATGAAACAAGCCCAAACTCGGCGGGGTTGCGTCGTTTTATTACAGAGTTCCTATGGCCACCATCCAGCTCCATCGTCAGACCAGCTCCATGTTTCAGTAATATTGAATTGTCATCCAATTTACACAAGCATGCAAAATTTCAATTCAGAAACCGGGAAGTGGGTTAAATTCAACTTGCAAGATTTGACCCGTTGAGGAGTTCCGTTGGCCATCTGTGATCTTCTTCATCAGATCCAGTTTACCAAATGACATTTTCTGAATGAAAATGCTTGACTAGATGCTAAAAATTCTAAAATCGTCATAGTTGTGCCTATAAAATTTGAGGGTTTCCGTCGATTTACCCAAGATTCCATCATCAGATCTTGACTTGGTGCCAATGGGACCACCTCGGAAGTATGCTCTTTTAAACAAAAAAAGAATTTTGAAAATCGGCCTACAATTGGCGGAGATATCGATGAACATACATAGAAAAAAAAAAAAAATATATAAACAGTGGAACATAGAACCTCCTCCTTTTTTTGAAGTCGGTTAAAAATACAAAGAATGTAAAAATAAAACAAATTTTCGTTATTAAAATATGTTATACAGGGTTATTTGTAATTCACTAGCATCCTTTTAACCCTAAACTCCTACCACTTAAACAAATCTTTTTTGTTTTACGACTTTTGTCATAACTTTATATTTTTGGTGTAATAACGTTTTGAAAATTTGAGATTACCTGTATTTTTTACGATACTCTGTGCCGTGTATGGAAAAAAAATGTACTCCATTTTAAAAAGTCGTATAACAAAAAACATTTGTTTAAGTGGTAGGAGTTTAGGGTTAAAAGGATGCTAGTGAATTACAAATAACCCTGTATACTTATACATATATATATATATATATATATATATATATATATATAACATTAAAGATAATTTCTCGGCACCGACCGTTTATTTCTTTACCACGATCCATCCTATTGTTTAAAGTAAAAATACATTTTTTAATAGTTACAGCGATTCAATAACATTCAAATTATGTGGAAAATAATGACAGATTATGTTTAATTTTTTAATATTTTTTTGTGAAATAAATGACAGCGTTTACCAGGAGTAGAGTTGTAAGTAGGTTGTGACTGATTATAATGAAGCATATTTTGTAAATCTTATTATCCATGCGTAAACTATGAAGATATATCATAGTTTTCTCAGTACGTTGCGTGAAATTGTCAAGTTTAGCTGTCAAGTGTCAACCGAAATTCGACTGTAATGAAGTAAAGACTAGGTTCAAATTTCTGTGTAGGTGATGATTTTAATTGTTATGCAAACAAATAAAAAAGTTCGGACATTCTTTGAAGGGGATTTTGTTCGGCAATGTGTATCTTCAGATATAATTGATCAAAGCATATCTTGTTTTGTGTAGTTGTGGTAAGTAATTCTTACGCAGTGTACTTTCCGATGGTAGTGTTACAGATGATGCGTAGTTTCCACTCAAACAACTTTCGATAAATACACGAAAGTGTGGATTATTTAGTTGAGTCCATGGGATATTACTACAAATCATAAATTTTGTTAGGTTAAGTTAAACTCGCTTTGTTTTTTTTGCCCGCTAAGTATCGCTTGTTATTGGTGTTTTTTTGAACGTAGATGTCTTCGGATGGTGTCCTATTTGAGGCCACTTTTGTGTTACACCATTTACAAAATAATTTATTTTCGATTACTTGCAAAAAGTCATATTTACCAAGATATTCATTTAGAGACATTATTTTATTTTAATTCAACAAATCGTTAAAATTAATATGCATTTGTGTATGACACCACATTGGGGGCACCCGGACAGGGAACATGTTAAACTATACTGACGAGCAAAAATAAAGGGTCGGTTACAAAAGTGACCATAACTACACAACCCGCTGTGATAGCTTCTTCGAGTAAAATTAGTTTAGTAAAGAGTTTTATTCTCAATTAAACTTTTTCTTGTTAAGTACTTGTAAAACTCTTTACTAAACTCACTTTACTCGAAGAAGCTATCACAGCGGGTTTTGTAGTTAACGACATTTTTGTAACCGACCCTTTATTTTTGCTGGTCAGTGTATATCGCTAATTCATTCCTATTCCTCCTTCACAAGATCTAGTATTCTAAGTTTGCAGATCTTCTTTATTTCGGCGCATGCCGTTAGAATCTCTTGTGCCGGTGTGTTGTTGTAGCGACGCTGCAAGCCTTCTATTATTGCGGCGACTTTGTTCTCCCTCGCACAAACTATGAATGGAAAGCCGAATTTTGCTTTGTACCTGTAGAAAACAATACTTATTAATATTTTTTAGCCTTGTCTCAGGCTGTTCCTACTTTTCTCCTACTTTGGTGGTCATTAAGTGAACTGAATCCAGAATATCCCAGCTAATGGTTAAGTTAGTTTTAGGTACTTAAAATCCCTGTAAAGGATTTTATCGGAATTTTTTGATTCAAGATTGTAAGTATGTAAGTAGTCGCGGCTTTGACGCCATACACTTTGAACATCGGCCATCCATTATATGAAGACATTTATTCGACAAAATCCAACCATCTAATGAAATATTGTCTCTATACTTTAACAAAACCGGCCAAGTGCGAGTCGGACTCGCGCACGAAGGGTTCCGTACCATAATCTATAAAAAATTGCGGTTTACGATTTATGTCGTTTTAAAAAAAAACTACTTACCTACTAGATCTCGTTCAAACCAATTTTCGGTGGAAGTTTACATGGTAATGTACATCACATGTTTTTTTTTTAGTTTTATAATTCTCTTATTTTAGAAGTTACAGGGGGGGTACATTTTACCACTTTGGAAGTAAATTAGTCAATATCATTTTTGAAGACCTATCCATAGACACCCCATGCGTATGGATTTGATGAAAAAAAAAATTTCGAGTTTCAGTTCTAAGTATGGGAAACCCCCAAAATTTATTGTTTTTTTTTCTATTTTTACACAGAATACATCTACTTACCAAGTTTCAACAGCATAGTTCTTATAGTTTCGGAAAAAAGAGGCAGTGACATACGGACGGACAGACAGACAGACAGACATGACGAATCCATAAGGGTTCCGTTTTTTGCCATTTGGCTACGGAACCCTAAAAACCTCATATCTCAAAATCGATAATCTGGCCCCGAACCTTTAAGTGTGCATCAAGATTCAGTTTGGTTTACATAGAAACAAACATTGTAAGCTAAATAAAAACTTGTAAGATAACGACCTCTAGTGGCAAGTAATTGCACTACAATTACTAGAGAATTTTGGTTGCTTCCCCGTGCCACAGATTACTTAATAGTTACTTCGTACCCGTGCTTTAGTGGCTATACGTAAATTGCGATAGATGGCGCTAGCTGCCATTTCCTTTGTTCGACTTGTTCGAGTCGACATTTAGGCTGCGTTTCCACCAGAGATGTGCGAGGATGCGTTGCGAGGGATGTGTCTGTCATGAACCAATAGAAACACTTCATTCACTTAGGACCTTTTAAATGAAGTGTTTCTATTGGTTCATGACAGACACATCCCTCGCAACGCATCCTCGCACAGCTCCGGTGGATACGCAGCCTTAGAAGGGCGATTTTTTTGGCTTTTCTACCGTTTCTACTTGTTAATTGATAAAGTAAGGTATTGTGACTTCATAGGTATTAGACATGACATCCGGTGCTACTAAACTAAGCCAAGGCTCCTGAGATTTTTTTTTAAAAATAGGATAAGATTTATGAAATCATTATGCGTGAAAACGGTTGAATAAAAATTGCGAGATTTTATTTAATTCTCATGAGAGTTCCCAAAAATCTTATCGTGGTCTTCCATGGCATTAATAAGAATAGCTGTGCATCCCGATCTCGTAGGAATATCGGGGGAAAAAACTGTATGTTTATTCCAGAGATCCAGCTATCTGCATACCAAATTCCATCCAAATCCGTCCAGCTGTTTAAACGTGGAAGAGTCACAAACACACACTCACAAGCTTTCACATTTAATACATTTGAAATTTTACCCCAAGCTTTTGAATGAGAAAAAACATAGTGAGGAAATCTGTATAGTCGACCAAGAAACTCCTTTACCACCCTAAAGTTCAATGTCAGTTGTATGACTTAAGACATCAAAGGCTATTTTTACTTACAAGTCAATGTGACAATCAGCCTTATTGTTTTTATTCTGATGTAGGAACTGTCACAAAAAATGGTAAAGCACTTACTTGGTCGACTATACCTATCTGTTTTATAGCATGTGAATTTTCTAATTTAGACTGAGCTCGAGCGGGAACTGTAGTGCCCAAGCCCTCTCGTTCTCAGAGAAAACTGTACAGCTGTAGGCGTCATCGTTATGCGTAAGGGCTGGTACTTAAACACACTCAAGTCACTTACCTTTCATTATTAACGTCAATGAGAGTTTTCTGTTCGGGAGTGAGGCAATCCAGGCCCGCAGCCCGTTGCTCAAAGGTGGACTCCCGAGTTAGTTTACCTTCTACCGCCAACCGACCCGCGAGGTCTGCGAGCCGTTGTGCCAAGACTGTCTTCTCTGGAACATAATGGTACGGTTGACAAAGCGGTTGTAACTTTGTCGTCCAGTCAGCAGCTGAAGTGGATGAGAAACACGACTCTATTTCGAAGGTAGTAAGAGGGTGTGTAACACATTTTAAACTTCACCACCGCTCATCCATTTTGCTGCTTACTGTACTTCATTAGATGAAAATTACGAACGAAACACGCGAAGACCTGGTTGCGGAGTTTGTAAAGATGCGATAATTCCGTAAAATGAAAATACTAAAATCAGGAAGTAAAATTTCTGAAGTTAGATGGCGATATGTTATCTATCATGCAGCACCCGCAATCCTCCCACGTCCACATAAATCGACACGTACCTAGCTGTCACAAACGCCACACAAAATGTCAACGCATTTGAAACTACAATATACTTCTCAAAGCAAATACGTGTATTATGATAGTATAGGTATGACGTTCGTCCATTCGTTTTTAGGGTTCCGTACCCAAAGGGTAAAAACGGAAACCCTATTGCTGAGGCTCCGCTGTCCGTCCGTCCGTCTGTCTGTCACCAGGCTGTATCTCGGGAACCGTGATAGCTAGAGAGTTGAAATTTTCACAGATGATGTATTTTGGTTGCCGCTATAACAACAAATACTAAAAAATGGAATTAAATAAATATTTAAGGGGGCTGCCATACAACAAACATGATTTGTTTTACAGCGCCATCTACAATGTATTTGCCGAACTAGATGGCTTGCTAATTAACTAACAATTGATGCCGGTTGACAACCAATCACCTCAGTAGTTCTAATTTTGCACACATTTTGTGGTGGCGCTAGTATATAGTTATTTTGCTCGTTTTTGCTCGATATTGATAACGGCAACAGGTAGACACTTGAAATATTCACAGAATATTTAATTATATATTGACTTTAAAAATAAATCATTACATTAAAATAAAAAAAATATTTAAGGGGGGCTCCCATACAACAAACGTGATTTTTATAGATAGGTAATTGTACGGAACCCTTCGTGCGCCATTCCGACTCGCACTTGGCCGGTTTTTTTATATTTATATGAAGGGGCAAACAAGCAGGCGAGTTACCCCTGCAACACGAAGGGTATCACATGTGCGATCCCGGCCGTTTGAGATGTAGTTAGGCTCGTTTTTAAAGATACCTAAGTTATATCGCTCCGGGAATGATGTCTTAGGAAGCTGGTTCCATAACTTCGTCGTACGTGGGCAAAAGTTTCGCTTAAAGCGGACGGTGCTTTTGTTTGGTAAGGAACGATTATCCGCTCGTTATAAGTTAACTCACCATTTTCCGCCAGACCATCCAAATATCCAGCAAACGCCTCGAAAAGTTCATTCACGCTTGCAAACGGTCGCTTCTTCTTCACCTGGACAGCAGCATCGGCAGTCAGTTCTATCACATTTACAAAAATCCTCTCAAACTCATCACCATTCAAGTTGTTTACCGCTGTTAAACTTATTGGATAGCTCATAGTTGTATTTATTATAAGTACACCAAGTAAATTCATCACCATTCATTCGAGTTGAGACAATAACTGAGTGTGAGTGACTTAAAAATAGAACTGCTTATCCATGTTTTATCGACCATAGCTATTAAAGGTCGTTATGAGTTCAGAACCTTTATCTTTTCTTTACATAAGTATAATAAATCTTTAACAATTCGATGTCTGTAACATTGAAAATATTTGAGAAAAACTTTTACTAGGGCTATATGTACCTACATATAATACTCACTACCTACTTTGTAAATCTTATTATCTATGCGTAAACTATGATAAAAAATAAAACCTCCTTCAAAAAACATCCAAAAAACTATGAAATACTTAATAATTGAACCGACCACAATAAGCATGAAAATATCTTTCTACTAATCTGTTTGAAGTCAGTGCCTCAGCTCGAGCCAGCAGGAGTGGACCTAGTAATCTAACTTACCTACATACCTACTATCTATAGGGCTTCTACACTCCTGCTGGCTCGTGCTGAGGCACGACTTCAAACAGATTAGTAGAAAGATATTTTCATGCTTATTGTGGTCGGTTCAATTATTATTTCATAGTTTTTTGGATGTTTTTGAAGGAGGTTTTATTTCTTATTTAAAAATTCTTATATTTTGCTTTTTAGTTGTTTCTGTATAAAATAGATGCGTACGATAAAATCATCAGTTTGACTTCGAAATAAGTTTATGTTGAAAATTCTATTTTTAATACTCGACGGGGTTGTGTCATTTTATTACAGAGTTCCATGATACTTTCTGAATGCAAATGCTCGACTTGTCACCGAAAATACTAAAATCGCTATACATTTCTCTTGAATTTTTGAGGAGTTTCTTCAATTCCTCATGGATCCCATCATCAGAACCGGATTCTGGTAACATCGGGACCAACCTTGAAGCATGTGTTTTCAAACAAGGAAAAAAAATTCCAAATCGGTTCATAAATGACGGAGTTCTGAAGAACATACAACCGAATTGAGAACCTCCTCCTTTTTTTGAAGTCGGTTAAAAATATATCATGATTGACTTCCGATTATATTTATTCATTAGAAATACAGGGTGGGCCATGAATTCGTTAACATTTAATTTTTTTATAAAAATTCAACTATTAAACTTATTTTAAAAATCTTTTTTTATTGGAATGAGAATAAAAAGGAATTTATTTTTTAAAAATAATATCATCTAAATGACCGCCGCTTCGATTTATACATTCTTGTAAACGAGCACCGAAATTTTCGAAGACTCTTCGGCAAAGGGATGGTGAGATTGAAGACATCTCTTTTCTAATGTTTGCTCTTAATTGAGGTAGCGACGTTGGTTTATTAATGTAAACACGATGCTTCAGATACCCCTATAAGAAAAAATGTGCTGGCGTCAAATCGGGACTCCTGGGAGGCCACGGGATGTCCCTCTCCTAGAAATCAGTTTACCGGGGAACATCTCTTTCACTACCGGCAGAGACTCGTTAGGGAGTGGGAAGTAGCTCCGTCTTGCTGTATCCACGTGTTTCGATTATAGCCAGCAAATTCTTGTAACTGTGGTGCCAAGAATCCCCTTAACATTTCCACATACCCGGTAGAATTGACAGTAACGGTACGGCCGCGACAGTCTTCGAAGAAATAGGGTCCAATGACGCCTTGAGCTGAAATTGCCGCCCATAGATACCTACCTTTGGAGAATGTAGTGGCCTTTGATGTTTGGCTTTGGGATTTTTACTGCTCCAATATCTGCAATTCTGCTTATTAACGTGCCCGTTAAGGAGGAAGTGGGCTTCGTCGGAGAACAATATGTTATGGAAGTTACTAAAGCGCTCCAACAAAACACACAGTACAAATTATTAACTAATAATAAATATAATACTAGGAGTGTAAGAGAAAAAAAGCTTGTGCAGCCAAAAGTGAAAAACTATTATGGCAAAAGAACCTCAAAGTACGTAGTACCAAAAATATTCAACCAGATTACGTTGCTACGACAAAGTCCTAGATTAAGTAAACCAACGCTAAAGACCAAACTAAAAGAATGTCTTCTCGAATTTTCATAGTTAAGTACCTATACCTACCTACTTATTTATTTGTTTCTTTTTTGAAGCTGTTAAATAGTTTCTTTATAGGATGAGTTTAATAGGTTAATTATATGTATAGAAACTGAGCGCGTCTCGCCCTCAAACGTAACAGTTTGGCGAGAATATATATATGTAATGCTACTTAAGTTGTAATTAAATTTATAAATAAATTAAAAAAAAAAACTTCGAAAACGATTTGCGTAAATTTAAATCGTTAGGTATTAATTTCTGCACTAATTGAAGCTTGTAGGGATGTAATTTCAAAATGCGGCGCAAGGATGTGCGCGATATTCCTAATTCAGCTGAACGTTTGCGCGTCGACAAATCTGGATCCCGTTGAACTGACGCGGAAACTTGCTGAACGTTTGCCTTGCTCCGTGCATTACGCGGGCCTCCGGTTTGCTTCAAATTTAGCGTCGTTCCTGTCTTTTCAAACTTCTTTACCCTTTTCTTAATCATAACTGAGCTCGGACACTGATTTAAATCGTGTAAATCGTACTCCACCCGAAACAAACGCCTCACAATAATGGGTGATTTACAGTCTAATAGTTATTTGTTATACAAGGGGGGAAAGTTGTATTTTACCAGCGAGTGTTCATTTGAAACAAGAGCTATCGAAAGGATTCTATGATTGACCACGAGCGAAGCGAGTGGTTCAAAAATAGAATCCTTTCGATAGTGAGTGTTTCAACACACGAGACGTAAAATAACTTTTCACCCGTGTATAACACAAAACTTTTCACCTCACTACAGCGAGGAAAATAATTAGAAAAACATGCGAATATTTAATTGAAAAGTTCTGACTTAAGTTTTTTTTTTATTATTTCGGATGCGTTTTGTTCGCACATCGACTTACTTGGACTGTCATAACATTTTATCCGTTTTTACAACAAGAATGAAGGTTAATGTTGAATGCTGATATTTATGAATTAAAATAAAGTTGTAAGACTGTATTTAGTGTTTTTTACTCGATGCAATTCATTAATTGTGATTTTAAAAATTCAGCACTTTTAACGTTTTACGTTTCGTTAGCTGTCAAATATCACTTAAGCTGCCCTCAAATGTCAAAACTCTTTCTTCACATGTGGATAAAAAGCGATTTTCTCAATAGATGTCAAACAAACAAAAAGGGCTTTCCGAGCTAGTGAGGTGAAAATAAAATTGTTTTACGCAAAAAGCGCGCTGAGGTCACGTAAAACGATCCATTGCAACTAAATTTCCAAGAAATAAGCTATTAGTAGCCCCCTCCGCGCACCCCTCCCGCTATTTGGGTTTGTGCGCAAAATCGAATTTAAAAGTAAACTAATTCATGGCCCACCCTGTACTATTCTGCTAAATAACGGTACTTTAAAATCGGGTTCTTATTTTGGTTTTTATAAGATGCGGATAAGACAGTGATAGGTTCACATAAATATAGGCAAACCTCTATGGTGTGCCACTGGCCGCTTACAGAAAAACAAAATTCTAAACTAAAGCCTCGATCACGCGCCATTTTGCGGATTTTATTGGAATTAATTTCAGGATCTGTATTTGATGCCACTTGCCCTACATACACCGGATTTGGATTGTGATTTTGAATACGGTGAACAAAAGTAGGTAGGTACCTAAGTCAAAATAACAAGTTGTCAATCCACATTTTTCAGAATAATTATGCTGAAATATTCACACAAATAAAACAGTAGCGCCCTCTTGACAATGAGCATATTATTATTATTATATTACAGGTTAGGATTTAGTTATTTGTTTGTTTTTGTTTTTTCTTGTCCTGTCATGGCTCTACCTGGCCGGCAAGTCTAGGCCAGTCTTTTTTAGGGTACCTAAAGGGTATCAACGGGACCCTATTACTGAGACTCCGCCGTCTGTCTGTCACAGGGCTCTATCTCTTGAACTGTAATAAAACTGTATCTAGACACTTGAAATATTCACCGATCATGTAGGTATTACCTACTGTAGTGTAGATCATTAAGACCCGACTAACCAATATAAAATGATTCCATATTGCGTATATTTTACTTAGTAGCAGGCCTCTACTAACACTGGATTATTTATTGTAGATACGGCTGTTTACATAATATATTTTGACATAACTACAAAGGCCGTAGCAAGATAAGGGAAGAAAAAATGCACTTTTATGATTAAGAGCTGTTTTATTTTTCTATAGTTACCCACATCTAGTGGTACAATTGTGCAAAGTTTTGTTGAAAAATTTCCATTAGTTCCACGGAAAAAAATAAAATCCGAGTTCATGAAATATATGACTTTTCTCAAAAAATATTGAACTTTATAATACCATCTTTTTTTCGTTTTGGTTAACTAAATAGTATATATGTCCTGAAAGAAAATTGAGTCTCCATCTTTAACAATTCTGTAAAAAACACGTAAGACAAAACTTCAAAAAAATTTTTTTTCATTTCTGAATGAGTGCACTCTAAGTGACATTTCTAAAAAAGCCTTATTTAACGATCTGTCAGTCATATTAGTTTGACGGTTAAAATCGAAAAGCAAAAGTGTCAAAATTTGAAAAATATATGTTGGTTAGATTTTTTTTTTTTTTTTTATGTTAGATAGGCCAGACAAACGAACTAGTGAGTCACCTGATGTTAAGTGAACACCACTGTCCATAGACACCCGCAGCGCTTTACACGATGCCAGTGCGTTGTCGGCCCTAAAGGAGAGGGAATAGGGGAAGGGGGAGAGGGAAGGGGTGAGGTATTGGGCCCCCGGCACTCTAACTGACCGTACGAAACGCAAGCAGGATTACTGCTGCTTCACGCCGGTGTTCTGTGAGAGGGTGGTACTGCCCCGGATGAGCCGGCCCATTCGTGATGCAGCGGCTAGCTACAACATGGCTTTACCACTACACTATTTTGTTACATTTTATTCTTATACCATTGCAACACCGCCAAATAACTTAAAATAAATCCTCTTTGTAAAAAAATAACAATAAAAACAATTTTTGACATTTACATTAATATTGGCTTGAAAATTTATTTATGTCATTTGTTGCCTTTTAAATTAAACTTATAAAACAAAAACCTTTATTTTTAAGTTATTTGGCGGTGTTGGAATGGTATAAGAATAAAATGTAACAAAATCCAACCAACATATTTTTTAAATTTTGGCTCTGTTGCTTTTCGATTTTAACCGTCAAACTAATATGACTGACAGATCGTTAAATAAGGCTTTTTTAGAAATGTCACTTAGAGTGGTCACTCATTCAGGAATGCAAAAAAATTTTTTGAAGTTTTGTCTTACGTGTTTTTTACAGAAATGTTTAAGATGGAGACTCAATTTTCTTTTAGGACATAATATATACTATTTAGTTAACCAAAATGAAAGAAAGATGGTACTATAAAGTTTAATACTTTTTGAGAAAAGTCATATTTCATGAATTCGGATTTTATTTTTTTCCGGATGAACCAATGGGAATTTTTCAACAAAACTTTGCACAATTGTACTACTAGATGTGGTTGACTATAGAAAAAAAAACAGCTCTTAATCATAAAAGGGCATATTTTCTTCCCTTATCCTGCGACGGCCTTTGTACGGAGCCCTCGGTGCGCGATTCCGACTCGCACTTTGCCGGTTTGTATTCCTTATTAAGCAGTGCTGACCGGGTGCTGACTGGAACAATTTGCATATGCATATTTTCTATTGTATTATATTTTTCTTTTACAACATCGTCCTCTTAGGGATTATCGGCCAGCCGGTTATTATAACCGGCAGAAGAAACAACAACAACAAAGCAACGGCCTGAAATTTATTTTTTATTAGATACTTCTTAATCTTATGGAAATGGGAATAGGCAGCCCATCTAGCTAATCAATTTCCACTAAGTATAAGTTAGGTGCCGCGTATTCCCCGCACGATACCTAACACATTCGCGAAACGTAAAAGGAAGCAAAGAGACATTTATGTGTCAGATGTATTGCAGAGCGCGGGGTAGGAATAAATCAGAGGCGGCGCTAACGGCGCCCTCGGGAGCCTCGCGCGACAAATGGCCCCTCGGGACCCCGGAACTGCTCCCGCGAAATATTATGAATGCAAACTGTTTTAATAGCAATTTCAAATTTGATTGGGCTTGCTTGTTTAAAGTGTGTCTATCGGGTTAGACTGGTATATGATTAAATTTTTGTTCGTTTGCTGTTAGACAAGCGTAACTACGCTGATGAGCAGGCTACTACGAAATTATGTAGAAGTTCGTATGGTGCCGTCTCTTTCACTCTTCTGATTAATACTCTAAACGTGAACGGAACAGCACGATACGAAGTCCTAAAACAGAATTTCGTAGTATCTATAAGGCCAAAAACGGATCGCTTTTCGTACAAAGTTGTATGTAAATGTATGTAAATACTTTATTGTACATAAAACACAAAAAATAATACAAAACAACAAAACAAAAAGAGTACAAAGGCGAACTTATCCCGGGATCTTGTCAAGCTAACCTGGGATGAAAGGAAAAACTTAAAAGATAGGCGAGTTGTGTGGCAAGTGCTTCGTTATTTTTGTTCCTCTCAAATTTAATTTAAATTTTGGCGATTTGGCATAGTCTAATGAATCCCATAAAGGCATTAGTATTATCTTTGTTACGTTACGGCTGATAAATTCTACCTATACCACTATTTTTAATCGTTGATCAGTGGTCTTATTGTCTAACGCACTCTGAATCACAATCGTTTTCACCATTTCTTTCTGTCATACGGTATAGGATGAAGATAGAAAGAGATGGTGAATACAATCGCGGGCGTTTGCGCATTAGATAATACGGCAGCAGGTACAAAATTTTCTATTTCAGTAATTAATAAATAGCGATCACGTTAAATTTTCGGTTACCTAACTACATGGAAACACTACATTAATTAATGTATTATGTACCCAGTGGTTATTGGTTTTAACAATATGTATAATTAATTATAAACACATTTTGTGAGACCTCACAGGATCTCACCTATTGAATTTTATCTTGGCTGGTTACTAGGTAGGTATTTAATGTGTTACGTGCCGCTCTACTATCATGTAGAGTTACTTTTGCAAAGTTTTAAGGCAAAGGAGCCTGATGAAGTGTTACATTATTGCAATGCTATAAAAGCCTCTAGAAAAAAAATACTAGTCACAGCTCCACCGCCAATTTACACACAGATATAATTGGAAAGTAAAGATCATTTGCTTCTTTATTTTCTTCTCTGCAATAATTAATATTTTTTTCATCTCGTGAGGAACTAAGTATAGTGTAATAATTAAGGGCCTACCGTGATTTTGGCGCATTTATTGCATTCATGTTAATCTCGTGCTGTATCATTACAAGTAAAGCTATAGTCTGGAAATTCATGTGTAAGATATTTGAGGATTCGATTTACTCTAGTGAAAAGTGTTTCTCGAAACACGATTACTTATAGTTCGCTCGATAGAAAAAAATCCAAAGTCGTCTCTAAAAAATAAAATAAATTCTTAGTACGACGCTAATACTGCACGGCAGGTTATGACTTTTTGAATGTTAATAAAACAAGATGTTTTCTAGGGCGTAGTGTTTTTAAAATATGTATTTGTTTTAGTAATAAGATGAAAATACCCAAAAACACGCGCAGTCCAACCAACCTATCTTGAGCCATTGTGCCTCCCCCACGTCCGAAATCGCCCACCCAAAATCGATTAGCGCAAAAAGCTCGGTAGGCCCTTAAGTTAGGCAACGATCCTCTGTCATATACGCACTCGCCTTGAATAAGATCCTCCGATGAGACTGAAACTTGTCGGATAGTTCTCGAATTAAATTCGTGAGTTGAACCGTTTGATTTTTAATTATTAAATGTTACACCAACTTTAGGAGTTTTTAGAATTGCGGCAGCTGCAGCGTTAGCTTATGGTCACAGGCATGAAGCATATCTACTTACATCCTTTTCTCACCAATATGCGTACAGGAAAAGGATAAGGAGATTGTGCGGAGACATCTGATCTGATAATATGTAAGTACCTACTATATGTGACAAGTACGTTAGGGCCCTACTACACAACTCGATTTTCTTCGGCGATTTTACAGCGGATCGAGATGTTGGCGAGCCGCGATATAAATCGCCGAAGAAAATCGCTTGTGTAGTAGGGCCCTTAGAGTTAAATGTTAAATTAAACATACACTTACGCATAATGAACACATTTAAAGAACCAAATAGATAGGCAGGTACATACATGTTCCTTGTCAGGCTCACGTCAGGCTGTCGCCTATCAATCCTGTTTATATTCTCCAAGTCAAGGTGTGGCGATGGAACCTTCTAAACTACCTGAGCCGGACAACGCCCAAGATCCAAGAAATAACAAAAAATTTGGTCCCAAATCTGACGAGTAGGTATGTAAGTATGTATAGTTTTTTTTACTTGGACGGCCGAGCGTTCTTATTCGATTTTTTTATTCACGTTGATGTGGGACAGCATCGATATTTAAAACCAATCTTAAGAGGATAAGATGCCTGAGAGGCCTTCGAAAATAGGTATTTGAATTAAATGTCACTGTCTCGCTGCAATCCCTCTGTATAGGTACAGCAAGAAAGGGACAGCTGCAGCTCAGACCGTTGCTAGGGTTCCGTACCCAAAGGGTAAAAACAGGACCCTATTAGGTACTGAGACATCGCTGTCCGTCCGTCCCGTCTGTCCGTCTGTCACTAGGCTGTATCTCATGAACATGAACCGTGATAGCTAGACAGTTGAAATTTTCACAGATGATTGTATTTCGGTTGCCGCTATAACATCAAATACTAAAAAGCACAATAAAATAAATATTTAAGGGGGCTCCCATACAACAATCGTTATTTTTTTGTTCGTTTTTGCTCGATATTGATAACGGCAAATGGTAGACCTTGAAATACTCGCAGAGTATTTTGTTATATATTCGCTTTATATTATTATCATTACGAGAGGGAGGCAAACGAGCAAGCGGGTCATCTGATTCACTTTAAAATAAATAATTAAATTTAAAAAAAAAAAAAACAAATTTTTAAGGGGGGGCTCCCATACAAGGAACGTATTTTTTTGCCATTTTTATAGATAATGGTACGGAGCTCTTCGTAATAATATTATTTTCTAAAATACTGAGACGAAGGCTTTAGCTATGCCCCTATGTTTTTGTTTTCTTATTAATATGAGTATGTTTTTTTGATGAGTGTCTCAAAATGACATTGAGATAGGTTAATTTTCGTAGTTTTTGAAGGCTTCTACTTGTTATATGATTATTGGAATATGGAAAAATCAAATCATAAAGGCATAATATGGCCGTGGTAGATATAGATTTTACGGTATGTATGTATGTATGTAAACTCTTTATTCTACAAAAATAAGGAAAAAAGAAATACATTATTTTCAACCGTTGAAATGCATGTACAAAGGCGAACTTATCCCTTTAAGGGATCTCTACCAGTCAACCTTTGAGTGGATGAAAGGAGCATTTAGTAAGGGACCGACAAAGAGTAAGTAAAAATAAAACAGTCGGACAAAGCAAAGGCTACAATACAACTTTTAGTAAATACAATACATAACTCAACTCATAATATAAAGAAAGTAAGTAATAGTTCCTCTACATAATGTCATTATCCAGGGAGGAAACAGGGGACTACGTTTGTATAGAGGAATGGTTCGCATCGTATCCTCTTAATTATAAGCTGGGTAACCACATAATAAACTTCGGCAGTCGGATAGGAAGAGTAGGAATTTTCAGGTATTTCTGCGAATCGAGCACCGAAATATATGCGGGTCGGTTTCAATCAGCTAATTTTATCCTAATTTGTTAATTTTATGCTCGTGTTACTTGGCCATGGTTCATCAATCATCAGAAACAATTTAAATTCACCCACTGTTAGGAAAAGATCACTTAATCGTCAGATTATACCACAGGATTATACCTATATAGCTTCATCGAAACTATCGATGATTTCGATAACTTAAAGGATGAAAAGACACTAATATAGTAATAGATTTTCTATTTCGATTTTCGAGTATTTTTGACCCATGTAGATGTAGGTATATGGGTACGTATCAAAATATATAAACTTTGATCAATTATAACTGTAGATCCACAGTCGCGCGCCCGAAAATGTCCGAGCCAAATGAGCGCCACTTTGATAAAAGTGGCCTTCTTTTTTCTCAGTACGTTGCGTGAAATTGTCAAGTTAAACTGTCAAGTGTCAACCGAAATTCGACTGTAATAAAGTAAAGACTAGGTTCAAATTTCTGTGTAGGTGATGATTTTAATTGTTATGCAAACAAATAAAAAAGTTCGGACATTCTTTGAAGGGGATTTTGTTCGGCAATGTGTATCTTCAGTTATAATTGATCAAAGGGTGTGTAATACGAGATATAACAACTTATTATCTAATATTCATAATATATACGCTCACTTTATATAAACTCGTTTAGTATAACGTTCACTGGATATAATGAACGAAAAGTATAATTATAAAATATCTAATTTTGTAATGTATAACGTTGTTTATATATAATATCAATTGATATAACGATCAAAGCGTATAATGTTCATAACACCTAAGATTTAAAACGTATAAATTCATTAAAAACTTTAATGCAAGCAAACAATCAAGCAATCCATTCATTTCTTCCGCTCTGTTACAAAAAAAAAACCTAACATCGAAGGCTACGCTACGCTTCGCTCCCGCCTTAGCCTTCTGAACCTAACCTATCCAAGTCGCTTCTGCCCCGAAAAGTCTTGCTCGCTCGCTTCGCTCGCTCGTGCCACTTAATTTTACAGTACCTGGGCGACCGAGCTCTGCTCGGGCAGAAACTCGGTACCAAGCGTTTTCCCAGAGATAAGACCAAGCTAGATCAATTTTTCATCCCCGAAAACCCCCAAATACCAAATTTCATCGAAATCGTTGGAACCGTTTCCGAGATCCTGATTATATACACCGGAGGGGTGGGGGGGGGGGGGGGGTGAGAGGGGGGAGGGGATGCGGGGGAGGGAGCGCGGGGGTGCTAAAGGGGGGATGAAAATTTCATTGATTTTGCCGTAGGATGCACCGTTTTCAAGATATTTGACAAAAACACCGGAGGGGGTGGGGGGGGGGGGGGGTGAGTCACGTTAAACTATCGTCCGTAAACCGACTTTACAGACAACCGGCTTTTCCTGTTCTGTGCTCCCAATAGGGAACGTGCACATAGACGGTGCTGCCAACTGGTGCCATAAGGGTGCCATCAATTTGAATGTTTTACCTTGATAAGTTTGTTTTACTGTCCGCATAGTGTCTCTTCTGTCGCATTAGTGCTGCCGCCTTTAGTTACTGCACGTTCCCTATAATACTTTTTCTAACAAAAAAGTAACTTTTTCTCACAAAAAAGTAACTTTTTCTCACAAAAGAAGAAAACTTTACGTTTTCTCATGAAAAATAAACTTAAAAAAAAAACTAAAAATGTTGAAAAAAAACGTGGATTCGAACCGAGGTCGGCTGGATCCGCGACCACCCGATTTCTAATGTGCCATTATGATCTGCTCGAAGTGGGCGAAATTTAGCTTTATATTCTAATGCAAACAAAAATAGCCGGAAAACACGAGTAAAAGCGATTTTCTGAAAATAAAACATAGCTAGATCAGTTTTTCATCCCCGAAAACCCCCACATACCAAATTTCATCGAAATCGTTGGAGCCGTTTCCGAGATCCTGATTATATATATACATATATATATATATATATACATATATACAAGAATTGCTCGTTTAAAGGTATTAGATTTACACATATTATTATATATCATGACTGTTATACCTAATGTTTGTTTATGTTAAAGGAAATTAGTCCATATTAATCTTATACAAATTGAAGTTATATAAAAATAACGTTATATAATTTAAGCGTTATAGGTTTAAAAATTATACTTTTTGTTGTTATAGCTAACGTTCATTATATCTTCTGAACGTTATTAAAATGAAAATAGATATTTTGTAGTTATATCTCGTGGGACGCACCCTTGATCAAAGTATATAAAGTTTAAAACAAATAATGGACGAAATACATAATGGTCATAAAATTTTCTATGAAACTATTGAACGAATTTTTTTAATAGTGTAGTCTACAGATTGGTTTAGGTTAGGTTAGGTTTATTTTATCCATGTTATCTTTTAATGCTTTGGCCCGCTGCACCGTTTCCAGAACACTTTTGTGACCCGAGTACAAAGAAAAAGGTTGAGTGTATTATGAGTATTATGGCTGACTTATAAATGCAAATGGCTGCGTCGTGCTGTGTGGAAGACCCGAAAATGAATTCGAAATATTTTATTCAGTGTGGTTTGGCTAGTTTAACGCATTCGCTGTTGGCTGTCAGACACGAGGTTTCTTCAAGTGCCACAAACGCACATGTGCGTTCAAATAACTATGACAGCGGCACTACAGTACGACAAGCTCGTGCGCGACTCTCCGTGGAACCCTGTCGCAGTCAGCATTTGCCGCACTTGTTAAAAACAATCTCATTAAGGACAGCAGAGACTCCCTGCGACAGGGTTCCGCCGAGCGCCGCACACGAGCTTGTCGGACTATAGCCGAAAGTCACAAAACCGCATATATGCGTTCCCGGCAGTGAATGCGTTAAATGAACATCCCTGCGAAGAAATTTTACCAAAAATTTTCATTCATCGGGATCGGCTAATTTGTCATCATCATCATTGTTATCATCTCCACCTATATACGTCCTGCTGAAGTGCACAGGCCTCCTCTCAGAAAGAGAGGACTTGGGCCGTAGTTCCCACACGGGCCTAGTGTGGTATGGAAACTTCACACACGCCATTGACTTTTCTCGCAGTATGTTTGCTGAATTCCTCACCATGGTTTCCTTCACCGTAAAGCTCATGGTAAATGTCAATTGTCGCGCATATATTACGGAAAAAAGACGCGAGCTCGGGCTTGAACCCACGACCCTCTGCTTGAGAGGCCGTTATTTAGCCAAACCAAAATAAATAATAAATAAATATTAGGGGACAATCTTACACAAATCGACCTAATCCCAAACTAAGCAAAGCTTGTACTTTGGGTACTAGACGACGATAAACATACTTATAAAGAGATAAATAAATACTTAAATACATAGAAACAATTCATAACTCAGGAACAAATATTCGTGCTCATCACACAAATAAATGCCCTTACCGGGATTTGAACCCAGGACCTCTTGCTTCGTAGGCAGGGTCACTACCAACTAGGCTAAAGCGGTCGTTAAATATCACGACTTAACAACAACATTTTGTCAGTTTGCCAAATATTCTTGAAACACTTAAGGGTACCTATTCAGTTAAACTTGCCCAACCGCTGGCTGGAATATTCTAGTTTCACTTCGATTTCGTATAACTTAGCTATGTAATACCTACTCGTACCTACGTACCTCTTCCGCGAGAGTGTTTTATATGCTTTTAAGTTTTAATGGCTAAGTAATTAAAAGGACATAGTTGCTCATGTCCTCGGCTATCTGCACCATCAATGCTAATTTAATGGCCTCGTCACTCAGTCGCTAATTGTAGACTTGCTGATTTAGTGCACGACTAAACTAGTTGAGTGGTTCGATAAAAAACAAGGTGAAATAATTTTTTAAAGTGGCTCTAATCTAATAGGAAGTTAATTTGCGATAGGTTCTTTGAAAGATACCTGTCTATACTGACCTCTATTTAGTTGAATAAACAAGTTAGGGCCACTTCACGGTCTAAGGTTGAAAAATTAACACTTTAACTGTGTTGAGGATAATTTATGTATTGCCAGTGCTTTAAGTACATGTAATACACTGACAGTTAAAGTGTTAAATCGTTAATCCTGGGTTAGGGATGACGGTTCTGTTTCACGCATTTTTATACTAAGTACCTACCTGCTTTAACTTGGGTTAGCAGTTTAACTCGGGCTTAAAATTCTAATCTGGTTCGCGCAACCCTGTTAGAAGGTAGTTTCCATATTTTTTTTGTGAAGTATCTGGATCAACATTACCTCTATCAGTGCAGCCACTCGGGCTGCTTCCGTATGGATTCATTCTTAGGTAGGATTCCTTAGGTATATCTGATTATTGTCATCATCATAATCACCAGCCTATATGCCACCTACTGCTGGACACAGATCTCCTCTAAGAATGAAATTCTTGGACTGTAGTTTAGTGTCAACTTGGGTCCACGGGTCCAGTGCAGATTGGGATTCGGGAATTTCTCACCATTGAATTACTTCGCTTTCCCCTCGATGTTGTCCTTCACAGATAAGCTCGTGGTTGTCAAATGTAATTTAGCGTATAATTTCCTAAAACCTCAGGGGTGTGGGTCTGGGTTTGAACCCATGCTCCTCTGCTTGAGAACTTGAGGTCGAAACACCAGCTTACCACAACTTTTATCTGTTTCCTTTATTATTTTTTATAATTATTATAAAATACTTAAAAGGTTTACCTACCGTGCCGTGTTGCCACAAAAATAATATCGTAAAGCCCAGTTTAGATCTGCAAGAAAAATTGCGCAACTTGCATTAGGTAGGGTCAAGTGCAAAAATAAGTATCTATTCGAACCACTCAAAAATATGTTACTACGGCCTTATTGCGTCGGAATAAGAGTACATATTTTTGAAACTTTCATTAAGTACATATTTTTTCAACACAGTTGCTCGTAAATTGACTCTTATTACACCGTTTTTAGTTTCATAATTCAGCATATTACCACACTTGTGCTGTAAAAACATTACCGTACAAGTGCTGTAATATAAACTTTTTTTTAATTTGAGCAAAAGTTTATATCTAAGAACATTGAATATTTTCACGAATATTAAATTATTTTAGGGTTAAGATGACAAATAAACATTTTATTTCATCAAATTGTATATTTATAAACACAAATTAACTTAATCATTGTATTTACAAACATTAAATTTATAGTTTATTTTATTTTTTATATTGCTGCTGCTCTGGCTGAACAGCCGTTTTTCCAGTGCCTTTATTGAAACTGCGCGCGCATCGAAAGTGCGGCGCGCGAAAAAAACAAAACTAGTGTGCCATTTTACGTAAATATTTGGTAAAGTTGCTGCCGTGTGGTTAATTACTATCAAAAACGTCTACTTCAAATAGTGAAGACGAGCAAAATACTAATTCAACCCCGCCGGAAATACTTATCGAGGCACGAACGCGAGTGATAGCATAAACTGGCAAATAAATACAAGCCCAGCTCGTTATACTCCATGTTGAAAAGCACAGTAAAGACCAAAAATGAAGTTGGTATATAAACATATTATACTTAGTAACTTGACGGCATTTCTAAAGAGACATCCTGGCAGATCTATTGGTCGAAAGTCAAAGGTGTCGTCACCAACCGATGTTGAAAAGTTTTTAAAAGAAGCTCCGGGCAGTCAGTACTTGACAACAAAGGTCAGTTGAACTTTATAAATGTAAATTTATGTATCAGCTCTATAATTGCGTTAAGTACTATGGCAATACGTTCCTACAACTTTACTAATATACTTATTTGATCTCTTTGCAGGTTGCGTTAACATTAGGTATTAGGTACTGGTGCGTGTACGTAGACGTCAAGAGCTCAATAAATATTACAACCAAGGATGTACAAACCCACGGTGAAATTTTGCTTGTAAAAATTACAAAAGTTACTAACAATACAAGTTAGTTTTTTTCCTCGCAATTGTGTTGAAAAACGTCGTATGCAACTCGTGTGCATTGTTCATTACACACTTCGGCTTCCTTATCGCGCTCGCCTAACGGCTCGCGCTTACAATAACGCCTCATGTGTAATGACCAACGTAGCACACTTGTATCATAATGTACTGACTGTACATTACGAGGCTCCAAAGCGAATAAGTTTGAAGTAGTTAACCGAACGCCGCAATTTAATGCAACTTGCACAATTTGTTTATGCATATCGGTTTCAAGGAAAGCTGTAATTTAAGGTTTGTCCAAGATGTACTCCTACCAGTGGGTTGACTAAACTTTCGAAGTAACGAAACGCTTCTCTTCCATTACTGCACTCTGCTTTTCAAAAAGAGGATAAATGGGTATGATTTTTTTTTGCTCCAGCTTTTCTTTCATAATTTTTCACGCTTCGTCACTGGTAATTATTGTCCAACGTGTATAAATTTATAAACGGTCGCAATCGTGCAATCACCATTCCGATCAATCCGATCTCTCAAACAGTATAATGGTAGTAGTGGGATGTCTTAATTTTTAGCAACGTATAATAAATCGAAAACCATTTGGAGAAATAGGCTTTGTGAAGCGTTTTCAGAAATCAGATTCCAAAAATATGATAATCTGAATTAAATAAAGAAAATTTAAGTAATGACCTTCATTTGACCCCTGCAGTGAATCGTCACAAAGGCAGATATAAAGCAGGTCTACACTCTAAAGCAAATTGACAGTTTGAAATGTTGCTGTCCTGCTTATAATCGCAAAGAGTGACAAAGACAGAACTTTAATCACATGATGCACACCTGGCTTTAAACAGTTGTAATTTATCATAAAGTCCGAAATGTATACAATACTCGCAATGTATTTTTACAAATTTAATTATTAAATTACTACGTTACAAGTAAATATGAAAGAATTTAAATATCAGATTTTAATAAAAAGTATCTATTTACTATCACACCATTATACAAACAGGAATAACCGAAGCTAAAAGAAGAGAAATAAATAAAACTATTTTGTCATGGTTCATTTAGGACCCTAAGCCATGCTTGTAATATTGACAGTGACAAGACAAATCAGGGGCACTACTACAAAATTCGAAGTTCGTATCGTATCATCCCTCTCACTCTCGTGTCAAATCATATTAGCGTGAGCGGGACGGCATGAAACGAAGTTCGAATTATGCACTTCGTAGTAGGGTCTCAGTAGTGCCGTGGTAGTGCCACAGATTATGTTATGTACGACTTGAATTTTTCTAGGCTATGGAACGTGGCTCTCTCACTGTGACGTCATCCAACGTATTTCTAAAAAAAAATATAAAAAATTAAATACTCAACCGAATTCAAAATCGATGAAAATGGTGTCTTAAAATATCCTATTCTTTCCAAAAAAAATATAAAAACTATAGGTTATTTTTTTTGGTGCATCCCAATTGCACGTTAGACAATTAAGGTTCAATTAACTATGGCTTCTTGTTTGCTTACCTATTTAAAATTGCAGAACGGCCACTTTTCAAATTGCATCAGAATTGTGTGATAAGAATGAACTGAGTTGCATTCTCGTCATTTAAGTACAAAGGACAATACATAATCTGCGTAAGAATGGTGTTCTCAAATGATAAGTTGCAGATACCTATTTTATAATGAATCTTGCAGAGAGAATAAGAACAGAGATTTTGGTGAACACAAAACTGTATTTTACCTAAGTTATATTTCCGGTAATATTCTAGCGTTTCATTTTGATTGAAGGCTCAAATCAAATAAGTAAATGGAAGTTTAAAATAACCTAATGTTTTCTGATACTTGGGCAAGGTATAGGATAGAGTTATAAAAACACAATTGTGGGAATGATTGCATTACATTTTTTTATCATTACGAAATCTTAATTAAAACCCAACTAATAGGTACCCTGTGGGGCCACGATATTAATGAAACAATTTCATTAAATAAAATTAACTAACGTAAGTTCCAAATGAAATTTGTAGGGTAGATTCACAATTAGGACAATAAACGAAATATTACCAACGTAATGACATCAAATGTGCAACTTTACTGGACCACATCATTTTATTAAGTGAAAACTTGCGTAACAATTAAGCAATAATCATAACAGCTGATGCCTAAATAAACATTTAGCAAATAAAACGTTATGACAGTGACACTCTGGAGAAATCAAAATGTGTGCTTTAATATTGAAACAATAAACATAAAAGCTGTGCCTCGGCTCATGTGATTGCTGTGAATTAATTATAAGAGTGGTTTTCATGAGGGATATAATGGCCGCCATGTTCGCAGCGGGGCGGGGCCGCGATGGCAGATAACAAAGCTGCGATACTTGCCGAACGGGCATCGGCGGGATGACGCCTTCCTTCCTCCCATGACTTCTTGCCTCGCGACGACTGTGAATAACCTATAAGGTAGGTATACGTAATTTCATGTACTTAGTTAGCATTAGACTGCGGGGTCCATGAGTTATAATATAAGTGACATATCGGGCGCCGAAATGAAATGCTAGTTACATGTAATTAGTAAATTTCGCTTTAGCTATCCTTAGATGGCTCTATGACTGAAACTTATTAGTAAATCTTCTTAAAACATGATATCAATCGACTTCAAAGTAGTACAAACTTATAATTAAGTACTGAACCAATTTTCACAAAATTTTTATGGAACCCCCTTTTAATTCATCGAATACAAAAATCGGTTTAATTGCGGCAATGATATCGATTAACATGCATTCGAGGAAACTGTATCACGTACCTTTTTGGAAATTTTAGACACACAATTTCGCAATTTTATTATTCTTTCATTATTAAGAAGAGGATCTTCATTGATCTTAGGTATTAAGTTTTCTGTACTGTAAGCAATTTATTGGTCAGATACACAAAATACAATTAAATAATATAAAGCGTGTAAAAATGCAGCCAGTCGAGTACTGTAAGTAACATAAGAAAAGTACAACCTATTTTTTCGAAATTGATTAATTTTACAAAAAAACTTACTAAAGTTAACTGATTACGACTTGACTTGCGTCCAAAAACAGACATCAACGTTTTACAATGTGCAAATGAATATAGCGTTGTTAGTTTAACGATTTGTTGATCGACTGTCCATCCGTAAAATAGCTTGCGCCTAAGACTTCGCTCTGTAGACGCCTATCTATCTACTCGTATCCCGTGGAAATTTTGAAAAATCCCTTCGTAATGCATCTCTACGATATTCAAGGTATGCCGTATTTCAAATCTCGAAACTGCAAATATTTAAGCTATACGTTGTCTGTTTCGTTATTCTTTTATAGACTTTATAAAGAATAATAATAGACTCATTTTCGGTATCGAAATCACAGTATTTATGTGATATTATTTCGTCTAAACGATAACACATGTAAGGGTAGGTAGATAATAAAATATTCACTTTCATAAAAGTGAAGCAGAGACGTACAGAACCACAGAAATAATCATCATCATTAGCCCAGCGTATATACGTCCCACTGCAGGGCACAGGCCTCTTCTCAAAATGAGAGGGCTTGGGTCGTAGTTCCCACGCGGGCACAGTGCTGATTGGGAACTTCACATACACCATTGTACTAACAGAACACAGAATTAATAATAAGACGAATATAAATGTCTCGGGGAGATAAAAATGCGACTGCGCATATGGCTAGAAAACCATACACCTACCTGTGTACCTATTTATTTTCCCAGCTCATACCTACTGTTACGAAGTTGCTCCAAAAATGTGTTATTGAATAGACGGTAGTTCCAAAAACGATTACGTATTATTCATGAATATCATAATCTAAAATCTGTAATTAAAACCGTGTCCTTATTGACTGCTGGAGAGGTGAAGAGTGGCGACATCAATTTTGGAAGAAAATACATACGACAACATTTCTATTCCTTTTATTAATTACTTTATTAGTTCTGTATGCAGATTCGACCAATCACACAACGGTGCATGCTGTTGCCACGTCTTTGAAAAATAAATAAATCCAAGCCAAGCTAAATAAACTTTTCTAATAAAAGTAACATTTCACTTATCGCCACATCGCAGGCAGACGTCGGACTATAAAATGAACCCTTTTACGTGCCGTGACGCCCGATGCAACCCCATGATTTACGATCTCCATACCTACGTATCCTAAGTTTACTTAGACATACAATACCCTGGATAATTTATTTACATGTGGCGGCGTAAATGTGGGCCTTTATCTCTTTGTTGAGGAGTTTTAGGTCAGATAAAACAGATAATGTGTAATCGTAAAGTCAAGGCGTCGGCGTCATGGGGTTTATAGTGTCGGCAGGTATCCCGGGAAGGGTTGAGATAATAGCAAAATGCAAGGAACCAATGGCTCTAGTACGCTAGCGTTATTGCGGTCATGAAGTATTCGCCTCTTTCACTCTCGTTTAATCGTCACCGACTTGTGAAAACCTCTCTCTAACCTCTCCCTCTTTAACCTGTGAAAATAAGTAACAAAATTTTGTGAAAAAAGTTTTATACTTTTATTCATTAGAAAACCTTGTAATGCATCCTGTTTTTGTCTCTCCTGTAATTTTTTTTTAGCACATACGAGGTTTTCACATGGCGATGACGTTATTGAATAGAGAGGGTTATTATGGCTCATACTCGCGATAAGAGCTAAGTATACTTCGTTTTTTTAGAATTAGAAATAAGGTAAGCGATCTAGACGTGTCTTTTTATTGAAATACACTTTTGAAAAATAAGTCACAGAGCTAATATGTATGTAACAATTTGAAAGGAAACGTGGTCATTTACACTCTTTTGGTTTCATAAGTAATAGTTTCTATTTTTTTAAAAGCGTTTTTCAGTAAAAAGACTCTTCAAGATTGTATAGTTAGTTACCTTATTTCTAATGCTAAAAAAAACGAAATATAGTGCGCTCTGAGTATGGCGCTAAATAAAGCAGAGCTGAGTAAGTTACTCAAATAGAAAATACAGCTGCTGTAATTAGTTGACGTTGTCAACTGGTCGAAAACTTAATTTGATTGGTATTTTAGAGTGATTTGATATCAAAAATCAGTCCCAAGGTGATACTTTTAAAAATCTCATGAAAAAGCCTGATTTCCATAGAAAAGTTTTGAGATTTTTCACAAATATAATTCAAAAGGCTGGGCTATGTTTTTGTTTAGTTGATTGTAGTTTTCACATTAAAATTCCGATTAATATGCTCTGTTTTTATAAACACTCTCGAGAGCTAAAAATATTACCATAATTAAGGGTACATTAGTTAATTGTATAATTAAGTGATCTATAAAATAAAAACTACCAAATAATTCAGAATCCGTTTCAGGCGGGCAAAACTGTCGTTAATGGAATCCAAATGAGGAGCAAATGTAAAAGTCGCTTCACACCTAAAGGCACCTGCGGAAAACACAACGCAATTTAATGTTTTAATGAATACAAATTTACAACAAGTTCCTTTTAAAACTTTGTCACTGTCCTATTAAAACTTCACAGATCACATCTTGCTAGAGAAAAAAAATCACACCTTGATATGCCTACCATTTACGTAGGTGTCTCAACAACAATCAACATGACTTCTATTGATATCGAGTTTGACGCTATTTCTTCATAATGTAATGTGAATTAAAATAGAGAAATAATGAGGAACTCGTTTAATATCCCATCTCAATCGCGATGACGT
Source organism: Archips xylosteana (assembly GCA_947563465.1). NCBI lineage: Eukaryota > Metazoa > Arthropoda > Insecta > Lepidoptera > Tortricidae > Archips > Archips xylosteana. The sequence continues at coordinate 13,619,288 of OX387349.1, forward strand.
GAAAATTTGTATGGATGGATGTGTGGATGCTTGTTACTCTTTCACTCTAAAATTATTTGACGAATTCTGATGAAATTTGGCACACAGATAGTTTATAACCTGGATTAACCCCTCTTAAGCGGGTAGTGAAAAAAACGTTCAATTCAGTCTCAACTGTTTCATATCAATCCAATCTATACCTATAAAACAGTACCGTGACTGACTGACTGACTGAATGACAGACTGACTGACTGACTGACTGACTGACAGACAACGCACAGCCTAAACCACTGAGGCTAAAGACTTGAAATTTGGCACACATGTAGGTACCTTGAGTATTGCAGAGGTGCACTAAGGAAGGATTTTTTGAAATTCCCACGGGATAGGGAAATATCTCAACTTTCTTTGTTTATTTGTTTGTAGCGGAATCTCTGACACTATTGAGCCGATTTTAAAAATTCATTCAGAATTAGAAAGCTACACTATCCTTGATTGACAAAGGATACTTTTTATCCGGGAAAATGCAAAATTCCCACATGATAGAAATAAATTAACTCAATTTCGGGGCTGATTTTAAAAATTCTTACACACTATGTGATTATGACTATCCCCGATTGACACAGGCTACTTTTTATTTGGGAAAATTCAAAATTCCCACGGGATAGAAAAATTTGAAATCAACTTTGGGGCTGATTTTAAAAATTCTTTCACCAATAGTAAGTTACAGTATCCTTGATTGACACAGGGTACTTTTTTCCGGGAAAATGCAAAATTCCCACGGGATAGAAATAAGTAAATTCAGCTTTGGCACTGATTTTAAAAATTCTTTCATATAATATGATATGACTATCCCAAATTGACATAGGCTACATTTTCTTCGGGAAAATACAAAATTCCCACGGGATAGAAAACTTTGAATTCAACTTTGGGGCTGATATTAAAAATTCTTTCACCAATAGTAAGTTACAGTATCCCTGTTTGACATAGGGTACTTTTCTCCAGGAAAAAGCAAAATTCCCACGGGATAGAAATAAGTAAATTCATCTTCGGCACTGATTTTAAAAATTATTTCATATTATTTAATATGACTATCCCCAATTGACATAGGCTACTTTTTCTTAGGGAAAATACAAAAATCCCGCGGGATAGAAAAAACTGAATTCAACTTCGGGGCTGATTTTGAACATTCTTTCACCAATAGTAGGCTACAGTATCTCTCATTCACATAAAGTACTTTTTCTGGGAAAATGCAAATTTCCCGCGGGATAGAATGTTTGTGATTATTTTTTAAATGTTATCTAAGAAATAAGTAAATTCAACTTAGGGGCTGATTTTTAAAAATATTTTACAATTCGAAAGCTTTGATATCCCTGATTGACTTAGGCCACTTTTCTACGGGAAAACGCAAATATCCCGCGGGATCGAAATAAGTAAATTCAACTTTAGGGCTGATTTTAAAAAATATTTGACAATTTGAAAGCTACAATATCCCTGATTGGCATAGGCTACTTTCTACGGGAAAATCCAAAACTCCCACGGGATAGAAATAAGTGAATAGAACGTGGGGGCTGATTTTTAAAATTATTTCACTAATAAAAAGCTACACTGTCTCTGATTTTCAAAATGTTTTGACAGTTATTTCTATCCCGCGGTATGCTGTAGGTACACTTTCTCGGGATAGAATGTTGTTGTTTCAATCAGACCTCCTCCCAGAACGAGAACACTTGGGCCTTAGTTCCCACTTGAGCCCAGCACCGTGAGCACTTGAGCGATTTGTACAGCGCGGGTGTATACCATTGAATTTCTTCTCAGGTGTGTGCAGCTTTTCTCGCGATGTTTTCCTTCACTGTAAAGCTCATGGTAAACTTCAATCGTAATTTAGCACACGAATTCGGAATAACTCAAGAGGTCCAAGCCCGGGCTCAAACCCATGACCCTTTGCTTAAGAGACCATAGGTCAACCCACTAGGCCACCGCGGCTTACCGGCTTTAGAATTCACTTATTCAAATTCCGCGGGAACTTTACATTTTCCTGGATTACCCTATGTGTTAATCCACGTAATATACTACCAATGTGCCAAATTTCATGCAAACAACTCTTACGTTATTGTCTTCGCGTACGAAGTCGCGGGCAAAAGCTAGTTACCTATATAGGTAACGCCACGAGAGTTGAGGTCACGCACACAACCACATGTCGTGTAATGACAGCGGGATTTTGACATTTATTCGTACCGACAGCAAGTTCAACAGACTTAACAGTGAATTAGGTATGTATAGTCGGGGTAAGAAAAGGTTCGTCACTTTTCGACTCTATGTCAACGAATTAAGGTCGAAAAGTGACGAACCTTTTTTATCCCGACTATACTAGATTGACAAAAAGTTTCTTTAACCTATTTCGTTAAGAATTATTTTGGAAAATACATCTAAGTAGTTCAAACAAAACAGAAAATAAAATATTTTGATCCATTTTATTTAAATCAGATACGTAAATTTTTCGCTATTTAACAATACCGATTTTTTTCTTGCGAATATTTCTTATCAGTTTCAAATTGTTGTATTGAAATAAAATAGGTTATACACGGTGATTTTTAATTGGTATACAGGAGTAACAAAAAGCGATAAAGACGATCATACTGAATAACTTTGCCCATGGAACCAATACGAAAATACGGAAAAAAAAATCAGCTAAGTATTTCATAGAAAACTTCAGGGCCTCACCAGCCTCCATGAATAGAACCACGGATTTTTTTTTCCCGATTTTCGTATTGGTCTCATGGGAAAAGTTATTCAGTATGGCCGACTTTATCGCTTTTTGTTATTCCTGCATACCTTCCAATTAAAAATCACCGTGTATAAAAAAAGAAAAATTACAATATGCCAGTATTGCGTAGGTATTTCATCATAAGATCATTATAACTTACATTTTCATGCACTCAATCATTTCATTCATTCATTACATTTTTGTAACCAGTACTTTATGTAGCTGTGTGTGTAATCATTCGCCTCAACTCTCGTGGCGTTACCTATACCTACAAATTAAAAAAAATATACATATAAAAAGAATGTCTTAAATTAGTCACGGATCCGTGTCTTAAGCATAGGAGGGGTTAACGTAAAGGAGACTTTTTATCCCGGAGAATTGCATAGTTCCCGCGGGATAGCGATAAACGGATTCTTCGCAGACGGAGTCGCGAGCAACATCTAGTCATTTATGAAAAGTTTCTTACGGTATTACGGCCCAGACAAAGTTCACAAAGTTCAAAGTGCACTAGTACCTACACACAATGCTGAAAACGTTGTTCCTGAAGAGAGTTTTGAGTTGAACAAGGTGTTTGATTTAAAGTTGAAATGTATGAGATCCATTCGAGGATAAGCCTTTGTGTAAATGTATCTAACTATCTCTGTTTAATAATTGCGTTTGATGTCGTTTTGAGAGTGAAAGAAGTTGTGTTTTAAATTAGCAACAAAGTATTATTGTCAATAAATATAATACGGTTTTACTCGTAATTTAGCTGACGCAGTAAGTGACAAAAATTATCTCGGTCACTCATGCTAATCGTAGCTTCAAAGTTTTAAATTAAGCAATGAAAACGATTGTTTGCAATTGCTTTAGACAATGAGGTGTCAGGTCAGGTCCCTATACCACAAACGTTGCAAGCGCTGCAATTCGACATAATTATCACTTTATTGGATGAGAAATTTAACAATTATATCAATTCGTTGGACTTGTAATTTTTGTGGTACAAGGGTAGCTGTGTTACTCCCTAAACGAACGTCGCCTGCGGATTTAGCGGCACGCTCTAGAGATGACCAGAACTTGACCCGTTCGCTCGTAGGCATTATATACCTACAGGGTTATTTTTAATTCACTGACATCCCCTTAACCCTGAATTCCTATCACACAAACAAATGTTTTTTGTTTTACTACTTTTTAAAATGAAGCACTTTTTTTTTCCATACAAATACACAGAGTATCGTAAAAAAATAAGAGGAAATCTCAAATTTTCAAAACGTTATTACACCAAAAATATTAAGTTATGACAAAAGCCGTAAAACAAAAAACATTTTCTCAAACATGCTTTGAAATGTATGCGTTAATGTCACGAAATGAAGCCATGAAGTTTGTTGTTTATGGCTCCCTACATTACTTCTTGGCCTAGGCCATAAAAGTAAGTATGAAAAACCATTATTGTCCGCTGCTGTAACTTTTTAAATTTGCTTACTAACATTAAACTGACAAAGGAAAAATTACATACAGCCAACATACGACATTAAAAAAAAATCTATCTTCTTTTATTTCTATAAAACCGCCTAAACTACTGGTGATGGATGGATGGATGTATCGATGTATGGATGGATGTATGGATGTATGGATGGATGTATGGATGGATGTATGGATGTACGGATGGATGGATGGATGTATGGATGGATGTATGGATGGATGGATGTATGGATGGATGGATGTATGGATGTATGTATGGATGGATGTATGGATGGATGGATGGATGGATGGATGTATGGATGGATGGATGTATGGGTGGATGTATGGATGGATGTATGGATGGATGTATGGATGGATGTATGGATGGATGTATGGATGGATGGATGTATGGATGGATGGATGGATGTATGGATGGATGGATGTATGGATGGATGTATGGATGGATGTATGGATGGATGGATGGATGGATGGATGTATGGATAGATGGATGGATGGATGGATGGATGGATGGATGGATGGATGGATGTATGGATGGATGTATGGATGGATGTATGGATGTATGGATGGATGTATGGATGGATGTATGGATGGATGTATGGATGGATGTATGGATGGATGGATGTATGGATCGATGGATGTATGGATGGATGTATGGATGGATGGATGGATGGATGGATGGATGGATGTATGGATAGATGGATGGATGGATGTATGGATGTATGGATGGATGGATGTATGGTTGGATGTATGGATGGATGGATGGATGGATGTATGGATGGATGGATGTATGGATGGATGGATGTATGGATGGATGTATGAATGGATGGATGTATGGATGGATGGATGGATGGATGTATGGATGGATGGATGTATGGATGGATGGATGTATGGATGTATGGATGGATGGATGTATGGATGGATGGATGTATGGATGGATGTATGGATGGATGTATGGATGGATGTATGGATGGATGTATGGATGGATGTATGGATGGATGTATGGGTGGATGTATGGATGGATGTATGGATGGATGTATGGATGGATGTATGGATGGATGTATGGATGGATGGATGTATGGATGGATGGATGTATGGATGGATGTTAGATGGATGTATGGATGGATGGATGGATGGATGGATGGATGTATGGATAGATGGATGGATGGATGTATGGATGTATGGATGGATGGATGTATGGATGGATGTATGGATGGATGGATGGATGGATGTATGGATGGATGGATGTATGGATGGATGGATGTATGGATGGATGTATGGATGGATGGATGTATGGATGGATGTATGGATGGATGTATGGATGGATGTATGGATGGATGTATGGATGGATGTATGGATGGATGTATGGGTGGATGTATGGATGGATGTATGGATGGATGTATGGATGGATGGATGGATGGATGGACGGATGGATGGATGATGATGATGATGATGATGCATGTTTGAGAAAAGCTCTATACAATCCTCGGCCGGAAGAGGGATTGCTGGACTCGTTTTATCCGGCCTCGTCTACGACTCGGCCGTATACCCCAAATCTCGTCCATCAATCCCTTACTTCACGGCCTCTGCAGTAATGTACTATTGTTTAAGTGGTAGGAGTTTAGGGTTAAAAGGATGCTAGTGAATTACAAATAACCCTATATTATATACAGTCAGGCTTTAAGGCCGGCGCAGACCAGAGATGCGTTTGCGTGTCACGTAACGCACATGTACCAGTTGTAATAAATGAAATTGTGAAAAAGATGGCGAACTAGATGTTTGCACATGGTGTGCCATCTTTCTTACAGTTTCATTCATTACAACTGGTGCGTGACAAGCATATGCATCTGTCTGCCCCGGCCTTTCGATTCCAGTATTTCCAGTTCCATTGCAGTCGTCATAACTGCACGCTAGCTACGATTGAAATTTATGGGCAGTCAGTTGTCCAACGCACGTCCAAGACACAAAGTGGTAAATTTACCCGTAGGCTGAGTAGGCTGGAGCCTAGGGCGGCGAATTTGGCTTATTTTCTTTTTGTATTACAGAAATAAAAAAAACTTTGTTATATAAGTACACGATGAAATTTAAAATTTACCAAAAATTACATTGTTTTAGTACCTAGTAGGTAGTACTAATACCTACATTATATAGTTCAACATCTGCGTTTTAATATTAATATAATACTTTGCAAATTATTAAGCGCTTTGTAAAGTATACTTTTGTTAACATTAATTTTTAAAATATGTCAATATTAGAATTGTAGGGTATCGAAATGCAGAGGTTAGTTGGGGCGGCAAAAATTGTATAGCTTAGGTACTGGCGGCAAATGTGTAGGTACCTACATCCGCCACTGCGTGGCAACCATGGTTTCAGGCTCGACGCGCTTGTGGTTGGAAACTTTGAAACCGCACTGCAGCTTACATAACGCGAAGCATTTGTTTTGAAAGTCGTTATCGGAACAGCCGAGCGTCGCTGTTGATTTATTCGCCGGTGGCGTGACGCCGGGCAGCGGGCGCGGCAAGGCACCGGCCGCGTTTATAGCGGAGCGGAACTATAATTTACAACCGCTCTAAATTACGTGGATTTACTGCGCGCCTTTATTGGCTCGCTACACTACGCCTTACCTACCTCCCGTCGCCGCCCCCCACAAGTTCCCCTCCTTTTGTTAGTTGCTAAGAAACGGGAACTGCACGAATGCACGATGCGACTCAGGCTTGCATGCGGGATTACCAGAGTTCATTGGGCTCCTTGATTATTTTATTAATGACAAATGGACTTAGCTTAGGATATTATAATGAGATGGGAGACAGATAAGTCTCTGGTCTATTGTTGCAGCATTAAAAATGTTTATAATGTTTATGAGTCGACTCATGACTATGGCCGCTGCAATGCGGCCCAAACGTAGAGGTAAATACAGCAATTAATAGTTCGGGATTAAGTCCCAAAAAATATTAGATATGAATGTTTAATAATAAGTATATTATTTTGAAATTAATATCACGGCTGACTTTAATTAAATATGCATGAATTAAATTCCTAGTACCTACCTAAATCCAGTTACAGACACTTTTGTTAGAAAAAATTTTGAATTTTTCAGGTCGTATCTGTATTTTATTTAACTGAAAAAGGTCTTACCCCTAAAATTGCCAAAATTTCTACAAGTTCGTAGTTCAAATTTCAATTTAAATTACTTCTTAAAATTGTACATCTAAAACAATTACAAGAAGGTTGGTATTAAATAATGTGTCTTATCGGATACACTATCAAGTTAAGGGCTATAGATAACATTTTAAGACGCTTGAGTGCGACTTGCTATTAATTCTGAGTCATACGTTTAATCTTACCTCCAGAGACATTAAAATTAAAATGCAACACAGGATAGGAATTTATCGAGTAATCGTGAAAAGCTCTCTCCCACAAGGCCTCGTCATATCCGAGTTATCTGCTCAGAGAAAGCGGATGCTGCCGGCGACTTCAAACACGCTTTGTCGGCACCACTCAATTGTTCTTGCAAAACTTAATTTTTATTTTATTACAAAATTCCTACAAAAGGAAAAAACGAAAGGTTTCAGTGTCGCATTCGCGATACTCCAGCCAGGTATCGTATTTCTATTCAATTTCAAAAAACGAACAAAAGCTTAAACTAGACAAATGTTGCCAGACCACTTGTTTGACACTTTCTGCTGAGCCGTATGTTCTTCTCATTACGGCTTCTTTAATTAGAACGGGGGGTTGTAAATCATTATCATTACCTATCACGCAAAAAGTTAAAAAAACTGATTTACAGTAATTTTTAACAAAAGTTATTTTCGTTTAAGTAAATAAATCAACGAATGGGCAAAGGACCTCGTCTGACACAACCTATCAATCAATAAAATTTCGATGTTCTTCAGAGTCTTATTTTTATGTATATTTTTTGTTCATAGTTCCAACCTTCTAATGAGAGCTAAGCCATGTACTATCTGCGCCAGCCCTGAGAACCATTTAATGGCCGCGGAGCCCACGGCCCGGCTTTTAACTTTAATCTAAGCCTATTAAACATCAAGAATCCCTCTCCGATTTCTCGTGAATGCATTTCCAAGTAACCGACCCGGTATAATTATAAAAAAAAGCCCAGGACGGACTACAGACACGTTTTACCTAAGCGTAATTTGCATTTGTTTCATTTTCTTCGTCGTATGCGCCGTTGGGGTTTTTATTTAAAATGGGTCTTATTCGTTAAAAGAGTAGAGTAGAGGATCGGTAGTAGCATTGTTTGAAATGAGATTTTATTGTGCCGGGTAGGAATTTTATAGCGTTGGCGGCTGGGCAGTAATTGGAAGCGAGGATGCGCGGACGCAGTAAAGCGGCAATTGACCAGAAAATAACGAGCCCTCGCGGCTATTATGTACGCGGCTATATACAGCTGCCGACCAACGACTTATTTTAAGTCCGCATTATTTATTCCAGCTAATTAACTTATACAACGCGCCGGTAGCAATTATAATAATGTAGATAAATATAGTTATGAGTAAGCTACTTACAGCGAAATTATAATACTGGACCAAGAGAAAAATCTTCCTCGTTTCGCAATTTTTGCACGTTTTCGCACAAGGCGTTACCTACTTTAGAAAGTTTTATAAATATGTAGTATAGGTACTTACTTAGGCCCGCGGGAAACCGCTTCTGAACCGCCACTAGACACAATTTTATATGGAAGTTGTATGGTGCAAACTACACTGCGCAGCTCCGTCGAGCGGTTTCCCGCGGCGGGAAACCGCACGTGTAGTATGGGCCTTAGTTATACACCAATGCTATTTTAAGAAAACTATACGAACTCCATCAATTCCATCATTACTGAGATAAAAGTTCTCTTTCCGCATGTGCGAGTAATAGAAAGAAAAAGATGTTCTCGTAAACAAATCATAATCATAAAGTAAGGTAATTTGGGCAAACAACGCGAGGCTGCGTCTACACTAACTCAGTTCAATTTATTCAAATATGATGAAAAATAAAAATAAATAAATAAAATAAGTATGTCAAATAACTACACTACAATAACCAACAAATAACTACAGTAACCTTCAAGAAAATTAATAAAAAAAAGGAAAATCTAAGAAGTACCTATAACACATCTATGTAATAATAAGGACAATAGGTACACATGTTTTATTTTTTCAGCAATTATGTAATTAATGTAACTTAGCAGTTTTTGCAGATTACTTCATTGTTTTTACTCGGTTCATGCAACCAAAGCCTTAACAAGTGTAAATAAACTTGTTTAAAATACAATCTGTAATGATTATGGACCCAACTGTGAACGAATAGAGGAGTCCATACAACTCGATGATGATTCCATAAATTTATACAGTGCTCAATAAAAAGACAGCTCGGAACAAAATGGCGTCACCCAGTTTATGGACTGCCGTACGAAAGGAGCGCACCGATCATTGTTCGGGGTTTGGTCACCTATAAGAAGTATTAGAACAATTGCCGTCGAGTAATTACCGTAAAATTGGTGAATGACCATCTTTATTGGTGTTCAGCGGTGCAGTATTGAGCAGCCGTGGCCGGAGGTAAACAACAGGCTCTCCTTGACATCAATCGCAATGACGCCCGTCGTTTGGGACCGAGTTTGTTGTCGAACTAATGCTAATTAAACCGCAATAAAGGCTTTATTAAGCTGACCGATACAACAGATACATATATCAGCTATGTAGAGACGTTTACCTAAGTGTTGTGGTAGTTCTGGTGATGAATGTACACACTATTAACAATGATTTTTATTATCTTTCTGCGTAACTCTATAAAACTTGTTATTGCTTCAAGTTCATAAAACAATATACCTACCAAACTAAGTCAATCCTTTTTTACGATTTTTTAGATTTTACTGTAGTGTTTTAAATAAATGCGGTATTTATAACGTCTGTTAGATGGCGGTTGTTAGAGTGTTAATGATCGTTGATAATTATGTCTAACCTTTTTAAAGCAAAAGCACACACAATTCGTTCTACCTGAATAATTATTTATTTGTTATGGGTGGTATTTATAAAAATTGGTGTTTGTTACATAGTTATCCGTCCCGTAGTTACTTATAGTTTGTGTAAGTAAAACGCCAGTAGCGGTACACCGTAACAACTCTATTTCCATCGGATTGTCTACATTTTTTACATAACGTCAGTGATGATGATGACAAGTATAATAAATTTTGTGTCCACTAATTGCTAGGTGTTGTGTCCGAGCACATGCCGAACTCAAGCTTACTTCACTCTACGGGTTGTCGTGCAAAAAAAAAAACACTCCACGCCACTGTATACTACTATCATATTAATCTATGTAAAGTAACTACCTTGTATTAGCCTTGGTTGTTTTAAAGAAGTACTTTATTGATTTGAGGCATATGTTCAGCAGTGATGATAGTACCTACCGGGTGTTGCCATAGTGAAAAGAAGAACTAAAAGACATAAATGTAAAGAAAATAGCCAAACAAGTTAAACTTTACACTTAATGAACATGTTGCGATATGGTTGCGAGTCAGTTGTTTCATTTTTGTTTTGTCGTTTGTTTGTTATGCGTTGCTAATGCTAACGCGATTAAATAAAATATTAACTTGATTTAATTAAATACCACTGTCCGTGTCCAACGTTTACTAATAAGATAAATAAAAAATAAAATAAATAAATATCACGGGACAATTCACATCAATTGACCTAGTCCCAAAGTAAGCTAGGTAAAGCTTGTGTTATGGGTACTAGGCAACGGATAAACATACTTATATAGATAGATACATACTTAAATACATATTAAACACCCAAGACCCGAGAACAAACATTCGTATTTTTCATACAAATATCTGCCCCGACACGGAAATCGAACCCGGGACCTCAAGCTTCATAGTCAGGTTCTCTAACCACTAGGCCATCTAAAATACATATATTTTGATTTATTGTTCCTGTTACAGAAACACCCGGTATAAAATCTTAAAAAAAAAGAAGGGCAGTCATAAGAATAAATAATTATTATTTATCATATTATTTTTTATATTTATATTATCTCTGTTATTATTTATTCTTATGGTGCAGTTTCCCTTGTTGTTGCCCCAATATTCGGAGGCCGAGAAGCTTAAAACTAAAAACTCGACTTATTTATACATAACTAGCCTCCCGTCCGCAGCTTCACCCGCGATAAATCAATTTTTCCGTAGGAAAAGGTAGTTTCCCGCGGTAAAAAGTAGCCTATGTCACTCAGTGATAATGTAGCTTTCTAACGGCAAAAGAATTTTTGAAATCGGTCCAGTAGTTTCGGAGCCTATTCAATGCAAACAAACAAACAAACAAACAATCAAATCTTTCCTCTTTATAATATTAGTATAGATATTTTACTTTATTAACCCTACACACGTATTTTGTACCTAAGTATACTATTATACCGTTTGATTCCGGGACCTGTCATTGATGGATGTCATTGTGACATTTTCTATGAAAATGTTTCACAGTGGGTCACGATTCAATGGTTCGATAGTACAGCCGAATCATTTGGATTATTTAGCCTACCACACAAGTTTCATATAATATTTCATTTTTATATATATAGATAATAAAAGTCATAATAAATTTCCTTTTCAGGCGTCCATTTTGACATTTATGTTAGGTTAGGTTTTCTGATACGTGGAAATCGCTACATGGCGTAAATATCGTGAGGTTCATTTTACATTATGAACATGCTTTTTTTTTACTTGCGAATGCCTCATTTATCAAACCAATCCTAAACGGGCCAATAATGTCAAAGTTGTCATTTCATTACAGACATCACGATACCAGCGCCAACTAGACTATCAGAGAAACCCTCATTGTTTCGATAATAGAGAATTTCAAAATGTCAAATTTTCTAATAAGAAAATAACCAATTAACAGCAGTATAGCTGTTATGCTAAACGCCTTTCGATACCTACCATCTATAGCCTCGTAAGGCCCAGCGTAGTCAAACAGCAGTGGAAGCCTAGTGGCTTGACCTATGGCCTCTCAAACAGAGGTTCGTGGGTTCGAGCTCGCACCTCTGAGTTTTTCGGAATTTACGTGCGGAATTAGGTAGATACATTTGAAATTTACCATGAGCTTTACAGATAAGGAAAACATCGTGAGGAAATCTGCACACATTTCCGAAAGAAATTCAATGGTGCGTGTGAAGTTCCCGATCCGCACTGGGCCCGCATGGGAACTACGGCCCAAGCTCTCTCAATCTGCGAGGAGGCCTGTGCCTTGCAGTGGGACGGGACGTATACGTACAGGCTGGAATAGTGATGACGACACTGTGTCAAAGCAAAAGTCAACTTTTCTCGATTGACTATGATGTGGGCCTTACGAGGCTGTTGTTACGCAACAACATACATTTTCAATTTCAATTAAAATTTGTTTGTATGGCTGCTACGAGCGTAGGCGGCGGGCCGGCGGCGGATTAACCCGTTCAAAGGCGCGACATTAAACGCGCCGACGAATCTACTTATCACACCTTATTGTTTGTTGGCCGCGATATCCTCTATATATCAACCAACGCGTGGACATCGCGCTTATGTACACAATATAGGGTTCGTTACTCGCTCCGCTGGGTTGATCATTGTTCCGGTGGCCTTATTGTCCAACCCGCGCCAGCGAGCGCCTTCGATCGCATTTCTTTCACATCTCTTTCTACCTTCATCCGTGAAAATAAGCTTCAGTAAAAAACTATAGTGAGAAGAAAAGCTTTTGGGAAAAAATATGAACGGAAATTTTGCTACCAGGAATTAACGATTTTGGTAAATTGATCTAACCAGTCCCCTGTCTACGAGTACTTTAATTTTAAGATACGTCTTAGAGATTAGTCTTTTCTTGACAATGAATTTGAACGGTAATATTTTTTGGAATTTTGTTATAAATGAAACGCATTCAATAGGCTAGACGACTAAAAAAAACTGTTTAGTCCGTCAGTTAGATTATTAAAAAATATTGTACACGTATTTTTTCTTTTGTTTGACAAACAAAAAATGAGGAGGATACAGTGCTTAGAAGTTTCGAGTGACGTCACTATATGGTACAATTTTTACCTAAGGGTGACGTCACAAGCCCCCACTCCGGAAGTTTGATGATCTATATCTTTGTCGTTTTTTAATAATTTGATAAACCAAAAAATACGTGTCCCATATTTTTCCATAATCTAAATGACGGACTAATTAGAATGACCAATTTTTAACCCAGTCGTCATCCCTATTTCCCAGAAACGACATCCCGTGATTAAAGTGATAGTTAGTCTTCGTCAGCGGGGACGTTTAACTATAAAATCAGAAACTCAAGTCATGCACCTGCAGCTTACAGTCAGTCAGGCATATTGTATCTTGTTAAATCACAAGAGAAATTTAATTTCTGTAATTATCTTCCAAGGTTAGGAAGTCAATAGGATGTAGATAGACGAGCCGGTAAGGACAACAATTAAGTGATTTCACTGCAGAACGAGTCGCGCCGAACACGTTTTCTATTATTAGTTAAATTACAATGACCTGACGAACGGACTCACGATTTCTGTCCACGTTCGCTAAGCTAAATAGAAACTGGCATAGTCGGTGTAATAGTCGTTGAGTGATTTGCAGATGTTATAAACAGTAGTACTCACACGCACACTCCTCGCAAATTGCTTACCGTCAGGGAACCCGACTAACTACACATTTACAGCTTTTTATGGGGCATAATCGCAGCTCTTATTAAAATATAAGTGGTTTCCTTTCCTAACGTAGCCCCAGTAAATGGTTCAGGCCTGTTCGGGTTCGAGGTTTTACGCGGTTACGTAAACCTTGCTTGCGTTAAGCTTACACAGCTATACTTTTACAGTTTAAGCATGTGCTTTGAGATTTACTAATGTATTTGTGCAATTAGGAGCGTTGCCTTAATGAGTCATACAAAGTGTAAGAAACAAAAGTTGTCTCGCCTGTGGACATAAAATTAGCGACTCCGAGACAGAAAACTAAAGACCTCTATTTAAATAGGCCGGAAGTAGGCCAGGCGAACACGCCAAAGAAAAAAACATTGGCTATAGACCCTTAACTTTTGCCATTTCCACAGGAAAAACGAAAACAAATATAGCTTGTCTAATTTAAAATGACGCGCCCTACTTACTTACTTAATATTGGGTTAAAAATTATATGTTTTACAAAATTAACAAAATTAAACCCGACGGACATTACATCATTACAGACGTTTATTTTGATGTGACTTTCAATACATCAAGTAGTATAATATTGAAATGAAATGAGTTTAAAGGTACAAAATAGGGGTATGTTTGGATATTTTTTTCTATCGAGCGAAGTTTGTCCAATTATGTAACGAGTGCCCGACGTACTTACAGAAAGGTCTCAAAAGCAACATATATTTTTTTCACGTGTTTAGTCATTAGGTACCGTTTCTAAATAAAATTAAATTAAAAATTACGTTTCTTAGAGGTACCTCGCCTTAACGCCCGGATTTTTCATGCGAGTTGTCGATCGCGATGTTGTACAGTATCATAGTTCACGGAATAGTCGACGCTCCCAAACAGATGAAGAGTCGTAATTAATATTGCCACGCACACTTCAAAATCAACTGATTCAATAGAGGGGCGCGCGTCATTTTAGCTTAGACAAGCTCGACTTAACTATAAATTTAAAAACCCCCAACGCAATTGGTCAAGTAAATGCCCATTATGCGTCTAATATCCCTTCCACAGCTAACAGAAGAGCTGATAAATTTGAAACGGCTGAACCAATTTTGATAAAACATGTCTAAGAACTACCACCAACAAAGCCGCTTTTAAATAAAAAAAACCTCATTCAAATCGGTTCACTCGTTTAAGAGCTATGATGCCACAGACAGACTCACACACACACACATATAGCGGTGAAACTTATAACACCCCTCTTTTTGTGTCAGGGTTAAAAAATGTGTATGACCTTAATATATTATGCAAATTACTTAGGTACTAAAAACATCAAACCGAATGCATAGGTCATTAGTTTTTCTCACGCGTTGAACTTGGTTCTAAAGAGATGGTCTGATTTACCTGCGAACATTATGTTAATTTATTATGAAAGCAATGGAAATCCAACTCTTTCTTTAATGGAAGAATTTGACATTTTTGTCCCAGTGACACATAATATGGTGCCTAAGTATTGTACAAACTTTATTTTCTGGATTATGTTTTCGCTATTTACACTCTTGATATAATACTCATAATGGGCAATTCGTCTGGCATTTTAACCACTATCAATCCCTAGATTATGATTTGGAAGGCAGAATATTTTTAGGGTTCCGTATCCAAAGGGTAAAAACGGGACCCTACTACTGAGACTCCGTCCGTCCGTCTGTCACTTTAAAAATAAACAATCAAATTAAAATAAAACAAATATTTAAGGAGCTTTATTTTCCTGTTAATTCGCTTTGTAAATAAATAAATGAATAAATAAATAATTCAATAAATAAGGCTCATCCCAATCTCAGCCCAAACCTCTCGCAATTAAACCAGTGATTTTTGGCGTTCCTGAATAGCAGTTCATCCCTATCCTCTTGCAAACGATTGAATTACCGCTCGCAAACCGTGTTGGGCCGTTCCTGAATTCAACCCCTGAACACAACACAACCTTTTATATCCCGGGGTGATTGGGTTGCTTGTTCGGCTTTGAGAACGAACCCGCGCGTATAGAGCTTGAAATACGTTAGCATCTCGAGTGGTGTTTGTGATACTTAGTTGAAACGGTAAGTATGACAAACACCACCACCACCACCTATATCGATTTCTGTTGAAGTGGAGGAGATCTAAAGAGTTTATACTTCCTTTGAAAGCTGGTAACGACAGACGACCCGCTTGCTTGTTTTCCTCCCTCTCATAATAAAAAAAGGGCAAGCCTGCGTGAAAACACTGAAAACATATCGCTCATGTAGAAGAACACTGACAAAATTACAAATTAACTATGTAGTGTCATTTCAAAACTAAACTTTTTTCTTTTCACATAAAGTTTAGTTTTGAAATGACAATAATTTGTAATTGTGTCAGTGTTCTTCTACATGAGCGATATAAGTATGTGTCGCACAGACGTTGCTATTTTGTATGTGTAGTCGCGGAGCAACAATGTAAAAGGTTGTAGTTCATTATAAAAAATCTAGTTCTGCGATGATGATGGCTGTAAGTTACAGCATGTAACAGATTGGTCAATAATACCTATGTAGAACCGCAAAAGCGATACTACCTATTACTTGCCTACAGACGCTACAGTGTGGCACCTGAAATACCTAATTGAGATTAATTGAATTGATTGTACTTACAGAGCATAAAATCGATTCTACTGCAACACAAACATGGATCGTAAATGTGCTAGTTACTGAGCTTCTGCATCCTGTTACCCACGCCATCTCCAGCTATAGTAGAAATCTTCCCAGGTGAATTTTTCGCTTCGAGCCCTTATCTTTCAAAACAAACTGTATCATCATAGTGTTAAGGTTCAAATTTAATGTAATGGCTCGAGGCGAAAAATTCACCTGGGAAGATTTATACTATATCAATTTAAGGCCGTAGCATGCACAACAGCGTACCAAAGTTTGTTGAATGCAAATTGGTTTGGTTATCTTGGTTACTACTTATAAAAGACATTTTTTTGCTTCGATAAGCAAGTCAAAACATTCTCCGGTTCCCTTTGTTTCGGCTCCCTTTGACAAATTAGTACAATAGGATAACTTACTTTAGGATATTCCCGAAGTTCACAGTCGTGCAGACAATAGGTAAGCTTCGGGTAAAATTATAAACGTGTGCTAAATACAGGTAGGTAAACTTTTTTTTCGCCGCAACCACCTGGAGTGCGATGAACAGATAGATACAACTAAGAAGTAGCCATTGATAGCTCTGCCTGCTGAATAGAAGTCAGTTGCACGGTCTGCGAGAGATCAGTTTTCCATGGATTGACTTTAAATAAGTAAGTTTAATTAATACATGGTAATTTTTTAATCAGTGCACAAATTTTGATACGTGATTCAGTATCGTTGATAGATCACGATTATCTATTCAAGATTTTTTTTTTAAATTTTGAAATTTGGTTTGTTCATAATAATTCATCCAATAATTGGTCGAGTTACTATGAAAAACAAAAAAATAAGTGATTAATATTATAACGAAAAATACTGACATTAGTTATTTTAACGACACTGAATCACATATTAAAATTTGTGCACTTAATAAAAAATTACCCTGTATATACTAAACGGGACTTATCACGCAAACAGTGGTCACGAGTTGAGTCAACTCGTGACCACGTCTGCTGCAATGTAGCCGAATCGTCTCGAGGTAAATATTGTTTGCGTGATAAGTCCCGTTTATTACAAAAAAAAAAAATTATGAGTGAAAGTCACGAAAGTTTAAAACAGTATAAGCAAGTCTTGTCCCAGCCCCAGCCTATATATATACCTACGTCCCACTGCAGGGAACAGGCCTCCTCTCAGAATGACGGGGCTTGGGCCGTAGTTCCCACGCGGGCCAGTGCGGATTGATAACTTAATAAGTAAGTATACGTGGTGAAGTGCAACACAAAGTGCTGAAGGTAATAGTGTTACCTGTACGTGTATCCACACATACCTACACGCTCGAGAATACTCATTATCATCTTTGTAGTCAAGTCTTGTTTCAATGTAGAGCATTATTAAAAACTAGCCTTCCGTCCGCAGCTTTGCCCGCGATAAATTAATTTTCCCGTAGGAAAAGGTATTTTCCCGCGGTAAAAAGTAGCCTATGTCACTCAGTGATAATGATAATGTAGCTTTCTAACGGTAAAAGAATTTTTAAAATCGGTCCAGTAGTTTCGGAGCCTATTCAATGCAAACAAACAAATAAACAATCAAATCTTTCCTCTTTATAATATTAGTATAGATAAGTTTTGCTAAAAAAATGTTTATTACTAGCTTTTTTGCTGCCTGTTACTTGTATTGAGGTGGCCAAACCACATAATAATATGTATCCGTACCAAGTTTCAATTCGAAACCATTTGGATGACGATGCAAGCAGTCAACAAAAAGTACAATCAGCAAAAACAGCTTGTATTAAAAATGTTTTTTTTAAGAAAAAAATATTATACGTTATTTACAAAGGTAGTGGCAAATTACGATTTCTGTGAGATAAAGTATAGGTATTTACGTACCTCTCACCTTAACTATTCAGAATAAAACTTAAGCGTAGTGAACGCATTTTAATTCCAAACCATATTTACATAAAAGTTCATCGAAATACGCCCAAAATTTTATCATTCAAAACATTTCAATCCAATTTTCTTTATCTATTCCATCTCGTTATATAAAACGGCTTACGATTTTCTCAAGCAGAATTTTTGTAAATCGTTTTTTGTCGGCCTACTCCGTTTAGCTACGAGTATTGACCGTAGTGGACAAAGACTTTATGGCCTCATAAAAATCGTCATTGTGCGAGCAACCTCGCACGAACGCTGGCCGCTTATTGTTAATACTTTTGAAATAAGATGTCCATTTTTTTATTGTCCAGTCTTTATCCCATTACGGCCGCAGTTTGTACATATTTTGACGGGCGGACGCCCTTTCCAGAAAAACTTCTTTGAATCTTGCCGCTTTTTTGCCTTCTCGCAAAATTATCATGTGCTATAGGACAACTTTTGCTTGACATCTGTATCTTTTCGCTTATATAATAATCTACCGTTACCGGATAAAAAACCAAAGCCATTATTATGTAAATAAATTCGACGGAAGTGTAGACTATTAATACCCATTAATGTAAGTTTTTAAAAATCCAATGGGTTACTTATAGTAATCGCAGACGCAGCTGTTAATTAGTCTCATTTTATCTCTATTTAATTGAACCAGTTGGCTTTATCCGCGCCTACACTTAAGCTAAAACCCTTGGCATCACCACCGTCAGGTAAACGATATCAATCGGCTCGGTTTCGACGTATTTTATTGCCCACAATAAATTAGAAGGGTTATAAATATAAATCTTACTCCACGTCAAATCGCATCGCATATTCATGCTTCGAGTTCCATATTAAAAACATAAACTAGCGTCGGTGCCACTTAAAAAAGGCTTCGAGTTTACATAATAAAATGTGTACCTAAAATCGTAGATACACGCATGCGGTGTTTCTATACCAATTTAGAAAAAATATAACTTTGAAGATTCGATTAGTAAATTCTTCGGCATTGATTGAATGGATCCTGCAAAATTTGTTTTGTGCTGGAGGCAAATTTATGACGCCCACGTTTGATTCGTTTTATCATCTGACCTTTTTAGAATTCAGTGTTAATGGACTTGCTCGCGTCAAAACGCGAAGACACAAATTTAAGACGTCACACTATGAGTTGGTCAATAGGTAAGGTGTTGTATTAGATGGTGATGGTAATGCTTGGACAGTAAGCTTTCAATCTGTTGTTTGTTAAACTAGACACTTTCATTAAACTACTACGTACTGTATGTACGCTAAGTAGGAAAGTAGTAAGTAGTTTATTGTTCTTAATACGAACCCAATGCCATTAGAAGCCCACTGTCGAATACTTTTATCCCAATGCAAAGTATTGTTTGGTTGAATGATTCTTTCGTATAATTTACCTAAGTGAAACCATCGACTTTTTGAGAAAATTGTAAAATAAACCTATCCTCCTAACCTATACTAAGTAGCCCGTGTAAAAGCTTTTCCAAAACTTTACAGTTTAAATTTGAAAAAAATTATATCAAGCTATCTTCGACCAAATATTACAATAGGACACAAATATATTTAAGGATTCCCGCTTTCATTACATATCTACTCTTACTGTTGACTTTTTTGCTGAAACAAGTTCCTCGGAGGCTACGGAATATGTAGATCGACACAACCTTTACTTCAAATGTCCACTTCAAGTGTCATCCACACTTTAGTTTTATTATTATTATCCAATCCAATTTTGTTGTTTTATGATACTGTATACTCTGTTTCGTCTCATTGTACGTGTTCCACAGGTCTAGCTCAGTGGGTACTGGCAGAATATCAGCGCTGCGGCTTCCGCAGCTTTATGCTGAGTCAGCACCTTTCTTTTCACGACACATGGCATCCATACTACAGCTTGGTTGCATTCAGCAAAATTGTTGTTTTTTTTTATATTTTTATTCTGCTTGCGTTTCTTTTGTTCTTGTTGATTAATTATGTTTCTAACGCTTTTATATTTTTAGTACTAAGCATTGTTTCACTTGATTGCATTTTTTTTGTGTGTGCATTGTGTTGTGAAAAAATAAAGTTTTTCTTATCTTATCTTATATACGATTCAAAACATTTTGCTTCCTACACTATGTTTATAAAAAATGTATTAAGCTTAATTTAAAAAATACATAAGAATAAAAAAAACCTTATTTTACCAGGTCTATGATACAAACGATACAAATGATACAATAGATGAATTGCCCTTGCGTTTTGCCAAAGAAAAATTAAGCCGTTCAATAATTTTGTATTTGACATTGGCATTGTCAATTTTATTAAGTATCACTTAAAACTTTTTTTTTGACGAGTTAAGACTAGAGTAAAGGGTCTATTTTACAAAAGAACTGGAGTTCCGCCATTTTAGAATAAGTGAATAGAGTTTGTCAAGCCAGTCGTGCCCCTTGAAAAAGGCGCCATTTTACTCTAACTTATGTAGCAGTAAGTAGTTAACCCTTTCAACGCCAACGACACATATAGGTGTCACAAAGTACACTGTCAAAGTGATCTTGACACAATGACATAACATTCAAAGCAGGTTTACGTTTTGTCGAGGCGCGGCGTTGAAAGGGTTAAAAAGATAGCTACATAAATACAAGTGCAAATCATAGTTTTCAGCGTGTTAGTGTTGAAATTGACATAATAAAAGATTTTTTAAATGCCGCCTTTTTCAAGGGACACAACTCGCTTGACAAACTCTAATAATTGTACCACTTAATAATAGATTAAATACAAACCCTGTGAAAAAAATAGACTATCAGCGTATTAGTGTTTTCAAACCGAGTACAGAGAACAGGATAAAATGAGAGGCTCAAGAAAATTAAATGTTGTCAATTAAATGGAATCTAGCATAGTTTTTAGATATTTGGGTGTTTACACATATATACGCAATGTTTTCCCTTCATTTTGTCTTTTCGTGACTGCCCTAAGTGTCTATAAATGCCTTGCTCAAGTTTGACATGTAAATACTTAGACTTTAGAATAAAGCTTTTAAAATAAATGTTTGTTCCCTTTACAACGAAACGTTATAGGACTCATCGACCGTAATAAAATAATAAATAAATAATAATAATAATTTATTTTTTCCAAAAACATACATCAGCAAAATACAAGGGAATATCTGGCAGACCCCAAACTAGGCAGAGCCTGTATCTTGGGGCCTTGGAGTGCACTATACATATAGTTTACTTAGAAAGCTTACCAGAGGACTAGAGAGAAAATATATATAAAAATAAAATAAAAAGAACAATGAAGCAAAAAATAATAAAAAACAACAACTAAATTACTTACTAAACTAGATTTACAGTAGGTACAAATGCGATATGGCCGTGTTTCACGATAGGCCGATTTTTTAAAGATGGAGAGACATAGGGATCGTATAAATCACTAGTTAAACTGAACCCAAGACTTCATATTTATCATTTGACGTTCCGTACGAATAAATTTGAAGTACAAATGCGAAGAAACAAATGGATCGCGTACCACTGCCAAAAAACTATTTAAGTAGGTACAGTAAAATACCTAGCTATCTAAAGACATGCAATGTTTGCCGAAGTGTAGTCATCGTGAAATCATGACATTTGTATCGAAAAGGTTCTACAACGTATCTACACGAACGAACTAGTTTCCCGCTTTTGTCGTTTCTTACACGAGTTTTTATTACTTACTTGCTTTACTTGTGTGTAAAGTAAAAGTAAATAAATAAAAAGCAAATTGGCACCTTATAAAACAACTAAGCTTCACAACCACAATTGTCTTTGCCTAAGTACACAAGTAATCTAAATATAAATACTTATAACAAACATAGTTTTAGGTAACTAAGGTCGGTGGAAGTGTTCTTTTAAGTTGTCTGGGTAGCAGGCTAATAACAACAATTATTTCAACAGTAATTTCTAGAAAATTGGGCGTCAGTCACGTGACATATAAAATGTAGAGGCTAGGTTACGCATGCGCATAGTCCTATCGCAATCCTTGGTCCGTAAAAGAAAGAAAGTACAAAGAGGCAAGTCAAGGGATCAAAGAGCTGCCAGCTTTCTCGGATATAAATAATAGCTCCCCGCCGACAGTGCGTTCATCCTCACGTCTTGGAAGCTGAATGATCATTGATCACACACAGCATAGAGTACAATTTCAGAAAATTTTCCTCGAAAACGCTCCGGCTTGGGAATGAGTTCCGTTTTAAGGTTATCCCGAAGGACTGCAGTATGGAGTTCTTCAAGATAGGTATGGTGCAGGTTTTCAAAGAGCCGACATTGCCCAGTCGAGGAACCTGGAGTTGCAAGTGTCCTTTTAGGCGCTTGTGCACTACAAGGAATTTTACTGTCCGGCATCCAATTTTTTACGGTCCGATATGGCACGCCTTAATTTTAAATACTAGCTTGTGTATTATGCGTAATTTTACCGTCCGACATTTTACTTTTCCGCATTCCGGACCGTTTTTTGCCGCTTCGAGATGACAACAATGAAAACTTAAGGGGTATAGCAAAAAATCATAAATAAATAAATAAGTAGTTGTGACATCCGATTTGATCCGATAGTAAACTTAGTTAGAAAATAAACTTTCGTCCTGTCTCAACTTATTGTGGTTTATGTAAAAATGACCCTGTCAGGTATCTTTCACTTAGAAGGGGATCAACCCATAATTTTGTCTTTTACATCTTCGCACAGTAATAAAGCAAGCAACTGCCGACGTTCCAGGAAGCTCATCGTTCCTAAAGTTCATCCTTTTTAAAGAGACCTCCGAAAAAAAACGGACAACAAACCAATCATCCGTTTTTTTCATGCCACATCGGACCGTGAAAAATGGGATTTCGGGACATTAACATTCCTTTGGGTAAAAGCGCCTTTTGGGTAGGTACGATAAAAAGCGGTATGATCAGGTGGGTCGTACGCGTCTTTGCCACAGACGAGGGATAAAAAAAAAACATATTTTTAGACTTAGAGCATTGATTTACTTTACATGTCAGTGACATTACAAACTGCTACTTCAGACCTAAAAGTAAAACCAAATCGTTGGTAGTTAAGCAATTTCCAAGTTGAATTTAGGTACGAGTATAGTCGACCAAGTATTAAGTGCTTTTCCTTTCTTAAAACAGTTCCTATATCATCCATCATCATCATCAGCCTATGTTCGTCCACTGCTGGACATAGGCCTCTCCCATGGCACGCCACTGAGCACGATCCTCGGCCACTCTCATCCAGCTCTTGCCAGCCGCCTTGCGAAGATCATCGCTCCACCGAGTCTGAGGACGTCCTACGCTACGTTTACCGATCCGTGGTCTCCACTCAAGAACTCGTCTACCCCAACATTTATCGGTTCTTCGGGTTATAAGGCCGGCCCATTGGCACTTCAGCGTGCTAAGGCGGTAATACTTCAGAAGAAAAGCAATATAAAGCTGAATGTCACATTAACTTGTATTGTACTTGAGTGAAAGTAGCCTTTGATGTTTTAAGCCATACAAAATTACATTGAAGCAAAGGGTGGTAAAGAAAGAAATTTTGTGGTCAACTGTACGCGCATAAGCTACCTATATCTATTTACCTTTGCTGGTGCTTGCGTAGTTTTTGTATAATAACGATGAGTTGCAATTTACGATTATCATGTTGATTATGAATGAAATGAAACATGAGGAGACTATGCAGCTTAACTTTTTGTTTTAAATTAAATAGTTCTAGATTAAGCAATTATTAGGTACAATATACACGAATTTAACATTAATTTCATCTAGTTATTAAAAAAACCTGGTTCCTGCAGAATTTTTTTGATACACACAAATTCACTACAGGCGGAATAGGAAAATAAAAAAATTAGAGGAAATTTTACGGACATGGATGCAATAATGCATAGATGGATGACGCATGTACAATTGTGCACAATATTAATATTTCTACTAATATTTTTTGTTAGTACTTTTCGCCTTCTGGTGAAATCAGTCAAGCCAAGCTTAGGCACCAAAACTCATATTTTTTACCTGCCCACTAAACCCAAGACCAGTTATAATTACCATAGAAAATGCACAAAAAATGTTTGGCGGCGTTTTTGGTGCCCGTTACATTTCAACATTCATTTTGAAACAAGTGAAGGTTGTTATTACTTTCTTTACAAAGTAAACTCGGCGCAGGTACGCTGTTTTACGACAAGGCTGCGCACTTCGCTATTATCTGCACATTTTAAGTTAATCAACGACTTGCAAGTTACGTAGGCACGATACGGCCAGTGACGACGGGGAAATGGGATTAAAAATTCATTTAGCCGCTTTCATGTTCACCGATAATCCGGACTTTATCAAGATATCAATCCGAGGGATTAAACCTGCCCAGTTAAATAGAATACTTACACTTTGATAAGAGCTGATTAACTGCTAATACTCAAGTCGAGTGCCTACAGGTCGTTATTGAGAGCTCGTGTTTGAAGGAAATTATAATGTTCATAGGTAGGTGCTAGATTATTCTAAGGCGTTAATTACTCGTAGATTCCTGAGACCGTATTAACTAACGCCCGGGCGCTCTCGATCGCATTAACCATCTCTTTTTATCCTCAGCCTTTACCGTAGGGCAGAAAGATGTGGTGAAAACGATTTTGATTCCGAGTGCGTTAGACAATAAGGCCAGGGGATACAGTAACATATAAGATCATTGATACTACCTAATAAAGAAATCTGGACAAACCCAAGGCCGTATTTTTCATTCACGGGTACTCGCAATTGCAATCACCATCTCTTTCTACGTTTATCCTATAGGTACCGTGTGACAGAAAGTAGTGACGAAAACGATTGTAATTCCGAGTGCGTTAGACAGTATTAGTTCAGTCTCCTAAGTGCATTTAAATTAATCAAAATGGCCGGACTTCATTTGGTCTTAGTACACTTAACATAGTCTTACTATTATGTGTCCTAATTGAACAAAGTTGTAAAACATGACAATAGCGAAACGATACGGTAATCTGGAAATGTAAATAAGTAGTGTTAAGGTCAGGGTCCATAAGACTTTGGTTTTAGTGTATAAAATTACGAAAATTGTAAAAATTTCACAAAGACAAACGGTAACGTTTTTTTGTAATTTAAATGTTCACTCACGGGCGACTGAACTATTTATATGGCTCCAAAAGCCTGAACATCCATCGCGTTCATCAACTGTTTCTACCACAGTCTTGTGTTACAAATTAGTAATAGTATTGCTATTTTTAACCGACTTCAAAAAATGGAGGAGGTTCTCAATTCGGTTGTATACTGTTCTTATTTTTTTTTTAACGTGTATTACCTCAGAACTCCGTCATTTATGAACCGATTTGGAAAATTTTTTCGTTGTTTGAAAGCACATGCTTCAAGGTTGGTCCCGTTGTTACCAAAATCCAGTTCTGATGATGGGATCCATGAGGAATTGAAGAAACTCCTCAAAAATTCAAGAGAAACTTATAGCGATTTTAGTATTTTCGGTGACAAGTCGAGCATTTGCATTCAGAAAGTATCATGGAACTCTAATAAAACGACATAACCCCGTCGAGCATTAAAAATAGAATTTTCAACATAACCTTATTTCGAAGTCAAACTGATGATTTTATCCTACGCATCTATTTTATACAGAAACAACTAAAGAGCAAAAAATAAAAAAATTTAAATAAAAAATAAAACCTTCAAAAAACATTCAAAAAACCATGGAATAATAATTGAACCGAACCGACTACAATAAGCATGAAAATATCTTTCTTCTAATCTGTTTTAAGTCGGTGCCACAGCACGAGCTTGCAGGAGTGTAGAAGCCCTATAGGTAGTAAGGTATGTAGGTAAGTTAGATTACTAGGTCCACTCCTGCTGGCTCGAGCTGAGGCACCGACTTAAAACAGATTAGAAGAAAGATATTTTCATGCTTATTGTAGTCGGTTCGGTTCTATTATTATTTCATGGTTTTTTGAATGTTTTTTGAAGGAGGTTATATTTTTTATTTAAAAAATTTTGTAGCGACGCGACCATGCGCGCTTTAGACAATAAGGCTAAATACAATAAGGTGGTCAATATAATGTAGATGTGGTAGAGTCTAGTTTTCAGTGCCAATGCCAATAGAGACAGTAAAATTTTTAAAGTTTCATGTGTCTGTACAACTCACATTATCTATTCCAGGCTATTTTAGAACACCGATAAAATAATTTATTGAATCAGGCGTTACTTTGCGGAGGTCTATATTAATGAACTGAAACAATTACTTTGCTCACCCGCGACCTTACGAGTTACGTTTGTGCAAGAAATGTGTGTTCATGCAGTTCCTCCACCTCCACACTGTACGAACACACACAAATCACACAAACCCAACCATCACCACCACCAAACTACACTGACGCGTTTCGAACTCAACCAGAGCTCATCCTCAGAGTAAGCACCACAACCGTATGCTATGCTACCAAACGTTAAAAATGAGTTTCAACGTTTGGTAGCATAGCATACGGTTGTGGTTCCGTAACCGTATGCTACCAAACCGTAACCGTATGCTATGCTATGCTATCAAACGTTAAAAATGAGTTTTAACGTTTGGTATAGCATAGCATACGGTTGTGGTGCTTACTCTGAGGATGAGCTCTGGTTGAGTTCGAAACGCGTCAGTGTAGTTTGGCGGTTGTGATGGTTGGGTTTGTGTGATTTGTGTGTGTTCGTACCTATAGTGTGGAGGTGGAGGAACTGCATGAACACACATTTCTTGCATAAACGTAACTATCGTAAGGTCGCGGGTGAGCAAAGTAATTGTTTCAGTTCACCGATAAAATAGTCTGGAATATTTCAGTAGATGGTTGATTTAGCTTGATTTAACACTCCAGTAAAAGCTAGTCATCAGATTTTTAACAGACTTCAAAAAATGAGGAGGTTCTCAATTCGTCTGTATGTTTTTTTGATACCAAATGTTCACACCTTTAACGCCATATGGAAACATGTCAACCGCAGTTAAAAAATTCTTGAAAACATTTATTTAGTTAAGTAGGCGTATTCAGGCAAACTCAAGCAAGCGCAACGAGATGGACGGACAAGGCCGCAGCTTCAGGGTGGATGCAAGTCGCTTCCAACCGTAATGATCAGGCATCAATGAGGGAGGCCTTTGTCCAGCAGTGGACGTCCTACGGCTGAAATGATGATGGTGATGATGATGAGGCAAACTTGTTTAATCATGTGCTGAAATTTGCCGTCTTCATTTTAAAACTCCTTGGACATTTGAATGCTAACACTTTTACGAAACCAATGCGAAACGAATATTTTTTATCTGAATAGGCGTATGCTGGTACATGTTAAAATTAGGTAATACATTTTTTACAAGCTTTTACTTAACATAAATAATAGTTTAAAAAAACTAAAAAAAACGCTTTAAAAAAATAAAAATAAAAAATAAAAAAAAAATAATAAATTTCAATTCACTATTCTTATAGTGCAGTAAAAAATCTTAATAAGCAATTATTTTATTGTTATATCCAGATCAAAATTTGTAAACAATTCTAAATATTGATAAAATAAATAATAAATAATGCATGGTGTCAATTCTCAAGGATTATCATTTTGATAACATCTTAAAAAGCACCCCACGCTTTTTTTACAATAAAATATTTTAAACTATTATTATTTATTTTATCAATATTTAGAATTGTATACAAATTTTGATCTGGATATAACAATAAAATAATTGCTTATTAAGATTTTTTACTGCACTATAAGAATAGTGAATTGAAATTTATTAATTTTTTTTAATTTTTATTTTTATTTTTTTAAAGTGTGTTTTTTAGTTTTTTAAACTATTATTTATTTTCTATTTTTTAGTTGCATTTTTTTCACAGTGAGAGTTTCCATGTGCTAAAAAGAGACCCCCCAACCCCCTAAACCCAACCCCCCAACCCATTTCCCCAACCCCCCCCAAACACCTAACCCCAACTCCCACAACCTTACCCCCAACCCTCTAAACCCCCCTTAACCCCCTTCCCGATTTTCCAAACCCCCAACCACCTAAACCCAACCCCCTAAACCCGGACCCCCACCCCATTTCCTCAAACTTCCCCCAAACCCCTAACCCTAACCCCCCTTACCCCCCAACCCCAACCCTCTAAAACCCCAACCCCGAACCCCTCTTACCCCCTCCCAATTTCCCACAACCCCCCCAACCTCCCTAACCCCCGAACCCCCCCCCAACACCCCACACCCTTAACCCCAACCCCCTAAACCCCTTTCCCCTCCTATTTCCCCCCAACACCCCCCCCCACCCTCCCCTCCACCTACCCCCCCTTCCAGCTCCATCATCAAACCCTTGTTACCATCTAGGCCTCTTACCCTCTCCCCATTTCCCACAACCCCCAAAATCCCTAACCCCCGAACCCCCCAACACCCCCACCCTATTTCACCAAAACCCCCCCCACCCCCTTACCCC
Organism: Archips xylosteana; assembly: GCA_947563465.1. Taxonomy (NCBI): domain Eukaryota; kingdom Metazoa; phylum Arthropoda; class Insecta; order Lepidoptera; family Tortricidae; genus Archips; species Archips xylosteana. Next base: position 13,648,084 of record OX387349.1, read on the forward strand.
AACCGCCACACCCTTACCCCCAACCCTCTAAACCCCCGACCCCTTACCCCCACCCCATTCCCCCCCCCATCCCGCCACCTACCCCCTTCCAGCTCCATCATCAGACCCTTGTTACCATCTAGGACCAAAGTACTCGTCAAAAGGAATCAAACGAGCCCAAACTCGATGGGGTTGTTTCGTTTTATTGTGGAGTGCCTTTGGCCATCTTCCAGCTCCATCATCAGACCCTGGTTACCATATGGGATCAAAGTGCTCGTCAAGACGAATCAAACGAGCCCAAACTCGACGGACTCGTGTCGTTTTATTGTGGAGTGCCTTTGGCCATCTTCTAGCTCCATCTTCAGACCCTGGTTACCATATGGGATCAAAGTGCTCGTCAAGACGAATCAAACGAGCCCAAACTCGACGGACTCGTGTCGTTTTATTGTGGAGTGCCTTTGGCCATCTTCTAGCTCCATCTTCAGACCCTGGTTACCATCTGAGATCAAAGTGCTCGTCAAGACGAATCAAACGAGCCCAAAGTCGATGGGATTGTGTTGTTTTATTACATAGTTCCTATGGCCACCATCCAGCTCCATCATCAGATAAATAAATAAATAAATAAATAAATATTAGGGGACAATCTTACACAAATCGATCTAGTCCCAAACTAAGCAAAGCTTGTACTATGGGTACTAGACGACGATAAACATACTTATATAGATAAATAAATACTTAAATACATAGAAAACATCCATAACTCAGGAACAAATATTCGTGCTCATCACACAAATAAATGCCCTTACCGGGATTTGAACCCAGGACCTCTTGCTTCGTAGGCAGGGTCACTACCAACTAGGCTAAAGCGGTCGTTGATCAGCTCCATGTTACAATAATATTGCATTGTCATCCAATTTACACATATGTGCAAAATTTCAGCTCAATCGGAAACCGGGAAGTGGGTCAAAATCGCGCCCTAAGGAGTCGGTTACAAACATACACACAAACATACAAACATACAAATATACAAACATACAAACATACAAACATACAAACATACAGGTGAAGCTAATATAAAGCGTGTAAAAATGATTGTAAGAATATTGTGGATCGACCTATAACTTCGATCAACGTATTTTTGATCGAAGACCTATAACATTTATGTTTATTAGTACCTGGGCGACCGAGCTCTGCTCGGGCAGAAACTCGGTACCAAGCGTTTTCCCAGAGATAAGACCAAGCTAGATCAATTTTTCATCCCCGAAAACCCCCAAATACCAAATTTCATCGAAATCGTTGGAACCGTTTCCGAGATCCTGATTATATATATATATACATATATACAAGAATTGCTCGTTTAAAGGTATTAGATAGATAGATAGATAGATTATGCCCGACCCGGAGCATTAACGCGACCATTTTTATTATTATTTTATTGATATAATAGTTTTAAAAAAAGTGACGTGTAAAAGAGCTTAGCCCTTTGCGGCTTTCTTGCAGAATAAAAGTTTTAATTTATTTTTTTTGTTATTTCATAATTGGCAAATTTGTGCATACCTGTATCCTGAAATCGATGGATATAAAAATTTCCCGTCAGACTTAAATAGTAAATTAATGTATAATATTGTATCAGATTTATTAAAGCTCCTTGGTAACTTGTTTATCTTTATTATGGGCATTGAAATAACGACAAAACATTGCATTTTTAGTATTTACATGACTGCTCAAATGTTGACAAGGTTAGTGTAAGTAAATAAACTTTATTACAATTGTAAATCTTCAACGTCATTTATTGCCGAAATTTCCTTCTATCGTACGAGTAGGTCCCCACACATTGAACTGGGGTAATTATCGTGAAACGTAACTAAGTCAATAGTTTTGAATTGGCTGAGATAACGTTTCAGCTACGTCAAAGATAACGCAGCAAAGCTTTGTAAAACTATAGGAAAAACCTGGGCAAGTATTTGGAGGACTAAAGCCGGTTATTATCTGATAGGCTTTCCATTCTATCTATCTATCTATCTACAGCCATTGTCCGTCCACTGCTGGACGTAGGCCTCCCTCATATCGCGCCAAAATTCGCGATCCTGGGCTTCCCTCATCCTGAATCCTGGGGTCCTGGAGTGGAGACCACGTTTAGGAAAGCGTAGTGTGGGACGCCCTGCAACACGTTGGACTGATGACCTTAGGAGGACAGCTGGCAGTGGGTGGCTTTCCATTGAGTTTTCCCAATTTTAAATGTTAAGTTTCAGGGTTTTTTGGAGTGGCGTTTATTCTATGATAATATAAACCTATTGTAAATTTGAGTTAGATTTAATTGTTATGCAATATCATCTTCTTTTGTCTTCTGTCTTTTTTGTTTTTTTTTTGTTGGTCATGTGTCTTTTTTTGTCAGTGTCATCTCGGCCACACTACTATACCTACACGCACACTTCTCACAGCAAGGCACATGGCCTCTCTCAGAATGAGATGGCTTGGGCCATTGGGCCAGATTAGGAACTTCACACACACACCATTGAATTTCTTCGTAGGTGTGTGTGTAGAAGATTTCTTCACGGTGTTTTTCTTAACCGTAAAGATCATGGTAAATTGGAATCGTAATTACGCAGATAAATTTCGAAAAACTCAGAGGTTCGAGCCCGGACTCGACTCCAAGACCCTCTGCTTGAGAGGCCATAGGTCAAACTACTAGGCTACTACGACTTCTTGACGAGGTAGTATTGGACAGATTAACTGATAGCTCTTGATTTAGAGTTACCTTCTAACTAGGTTAAAGTTAGCCTCTTTCAAAGCTTGCTCTCTGACGCTACCGCTGTTACAAGTGTCTAATAAAAATCGTGTTTGTTAGTATTATTTTACAAAATACTCGTACTGTCAAGTGCAAAAATATGAATTGATTTAATCCTCTCGTAATTATGTACTGATGCCTTAATTCGACGACATAAGAGCTATGGGACATATTTATGAGCAAGTTGTTTGCACCTATATTTTTACACTTAACTGTACTTTAAGCCTTTACTGTAGCCTTGTAATTAAATTAAGTATTTTGATGGTTATTGATGTTTATAAATAGTAATTATTTGAAAAATCAATGAACTTATCCAAAACAGTCCAGAACGAGTTTTCCAAAAAAACAATTCATTTATTTACCATTCTATACATTTACCGATCTCAATCCGACCTCACTATTCAACTTTCAGCCGGAACTTTCAGGCATAGACCAAAATATAAAGGTACCTAATCAATCATGGTCTGAATCCCGTAGGAAATATTTTTAAATTTCTTTATAATATTAGACTAAGTTATGTATTAATTAAGTTCCAGTTCATTTATTTTGTTTTTCACCTAAGTGAGTGAACAGGCTTTTATGAACCAGTGAGTTTTATAAACCTTTGGCCTCATCAGGTGAGATAGTAGGTAGTCAAACACTGGGCCATTTATGTAAAAAAAAAACATAATAAACAAGGATTGAAAACGCCGGTCATTTCAATTATGACTAATATATGATATTGGAAGATATTGTAAACACTATGGTAAGATAGTCTCTAGGTACGTATTAAATATATGAAACTTTTTTTGCAACACCAGGGGCCTGTTGCATAACAAAGTAGGTACAACTAATATTGCAAGCGGAACTCTCGCTTCAGTTATATTAACTAGAACGGCTGCACCATTTCAAAACATAGTAAGGGACATTCCGCTAATTTTACAGGAGAGCGAAAAAACATGTTTTGTCTCAGCCATTAAGAATTTTGCAATATTAGTTCAAAAAGTGATACTTTCTTGGTTAACTAGATTAAGACGAATATCTAAGTACTTATATTTATGTTTAATTTCTTATATCACATGTTTTATCTAAAAATATGTACCATACTGGCTTTTGAAATGATTGATTATCGTTTGACCACATTACACCTAATAAGCATCTCTGACTTTTTCAAAACCTAGTAAGTGCATGCGACATACTAGGTTTTTGAAATAGTTTTGTGCTATACTAGGTTTTGAAATGGTCAAGCCCGTTTTTTTGTGTACTTACTAGGTTTGGAGGTACTCATATCTGTGAAATTGAGCGAGATAGGCCTCTAAATGTTTTGTATCCTGTAGGCACTTACTAAAAACTACGTTATATGCAAAAATCACAAAATTGATTTATTGGGTTTTGAAATGGTGCAGCCGAGAAAGGGAGTTCGCTTGTAATATAAGTTGTACTTTGTTATGCAACAGGCCCCATATTACAATGCAACAGTTAGTGTTTTGTGCAACCCCGTTGTTGACATTAATAATTGTTATGTAAAAAGGATGGTTGTTCGCCTTCGCCGCCCACACTAACGCCGGGAACTGAAGCTGGTATGACGTAAGTACTCCATGACTAAGAATCTCGGATAGATTCAAATCTGAATTCTGAAAACTCAGAGGAGCGTGCTTGAGTGTGAACCGACAATCATCCGCTCAAGTCCGTGAGCTAAACCCAGGCTACCACGGTCTTCTCCGATATATTAGTACGGTATGTGAGTAATCCGGTGTATGTGATCTTACATGTCACCGAAATGCTAAGTCAATGAGTTGACAGAGTGCGTATGCACAATAAAGCTAGCGTTTTCCGGTACATTCGTGTGTCATCACTGTTTGGTTTGTCTAATGACTAGTCTGATGATTTAATGTGACGCAGGCGTCGTCCAGTTAGGCGGGATGTGTTAACGACCTGTGAGACTGCTGTCAAAGGGCAAACAACGAGGGCGAGCAAACGAACATGTTGACTTTGAGTCGGGCCTCTGTGTCAGTGAGACACGTTGTATAGTTTTGTGGCCTGTCATATTAAAGTTCCCAGGGATTGTGTCGCGAGCTAACTGGCTTGGGTTATTATAAGGTAAAAAGGTGGCTATCGACTATCAGTGTGCGGCAGCAAGGAACATCTTCTACTAATAATGACATTGCTGTGTGAGAGTTGGAGAATCGAATCTATAGCTTTGGGGAAGTTTGAAATTCGAACTTCGTACCTATAAGTATTTAATAGGAGAGTAAGAGAAACGGTACGACCCAAACTGAATTTCGGTGTTCCCCCGCTGATGCTAGGACAACAGACAACGTATGAACAGAGACTACAAACTTAAGCATGAAACCCCTTTACAAAGTTGCAGGAATTACCTACCTAGTTTATATTTAAAAAAAAATACAATCTTTTCTACTAAATGTACTAGTTTTACGGTACTATTATTGTCACCTGAACCACGTCAAACAATTCCAAATCAATCAGGTTACCAGAAGAGGGTGATATTTGACTTAAGTACAAGATTCTAAGCGAAGAATCGACATCTCAGCCTATGTTACAGTCAAGGAATTTAATTCCCTACCCATTTCGTAAAAATGTCGTGTAATATTCGCAATGCATTAAGGTCGAAATGTCAATTGCAACACGTCAAAACAACATCAACATTGATTGTACATACATAGTAGTTCCACTGTAGAGCTCAGGCCTCCTCTCAGAATGAGAAGCTTGGGCAGTAGTTCCCACGTTGAAAATTGGCCCGCGTGGGAACTACTGCCTGCATATTATGTATGTCAATTCAGAAAAACTTGCTTGTGAGAGGTCGAACCACTATAATACTACCACGAAATAAGATTCATGTTATACTTAATTACATACGAACATCATCCCATCCTATATTATCGCCCCACTGCAGGGCACAGGCCTCTCAGAATGAATGGGCTTGGGCCGTAGCTCCCACGCGGGCCCAGTGCGGATTGGGAACTTCATACACACCATTGAATTTCTTCTTAGGTGCAGGTTTCCTCACGATGTTTTCCTTCACCGTAAAGCTCGTGGTAAATTTCAAATGTAATTTCGCACATACGTTTCGAAAAACTTGAGATGCGAGCCCGGATTCGAACCCATGACCCTCTGCGTGAGAGGCAATAGGTCAAGCCACTGGGCCATCACGGCTTTACATACGAACATTACAAGCGAAATAAAAGCCTGTAAAAATACCCTTGCAGTTTATCTGTCTCCAGAAATAGCAACTACTTATAATTGTCGAATTCCAAAGTTTTCAATGGTAACACTGTTGCATCTTGGGTGTGAGCCTCATGAAACAGGATGACCGGAAGCGTGCCGGCGAGATGAGTGCGTCGGCGCCTTTGAAGCAGCCCTCAAACTGCCCTCAATAAGCATCGGTTTGCACTGCAGTTAGCGGCATTCCTCGCGCCTCTCTTTATAGGGCTGGTCAAAGAAAACAGTTTCTTAATATCCTTTGCTTCTGAAAATATTTTAGCTTTAAAAGTTTTCAATATGTACCTATCAACTTTTTTTAGTTTGACGCTGTCTTTCAGACATACAAACTTTATTTTGTGTATAGGTATCGCCAAGAGAGTTGAGGTCACGCACACTGTAACAACATGTCATGTAATGACAGCGGGAGTTTGACATTTATTCGTACCGATAGCAAGACTCAACAATGAATTACAAGATGGACTAAAATTTTCTTCAACCTATTTCGTTAAGAATTATTTAGGAGAATACACCTAGTTCGAACAAAACAGAAAATAAAATATTTTGATCTATTTTATTTAAATCACATAAGCATATTACATATTTGCTATTTATTAAATACCGATTATTTTGTTGCTAATATTTCTTATCAGTTTCAAATTGTTTTATTTCAAAAATAGGTTATATGAAAAAAGAAAAGTTATAAGATGCATAGTATTGCGTAGGTATTTCATCATAAGATCATATACCTCACTGCAATCAGTACTTTATGTAGCTGTGTGTGTAATCATTCAACTCAACACTCGTGGCGAGACCTAACTCAACCCTACATTCTTTAATTTCCGACTGAACATTCGTTTTCGGTTTCGGTTGTGGCAAGTTTTATCAACACGTGTGCAGTGCAATAGTTCCGTTACGTCAATTGTCAACCCGTGGTTACCTCCCGCACCACACTACCACTCACAATCTATACTAATATTATAAAGCTGAAGAGTTTGTTTGTTTGTTTGTTTGTTTGAACGTACTGCTCCGATTTGAAAAATTCTTTCAGTGTTAGATAGCCCATTTACCGAGGAAGGCTATAGGCTATATATTATCACGCTAACACCAATAGGAGCGGAGCGGAGCGGAAGAATGTTTCAAAATCGGGGGTTTTTGAAGTGAAACTTCTATAGGCGTTAATCTCAGGAATTACTGCTCCAATTTGAAAAATTCTTTCAGTGTTAGATAGCCCATTTATCGAGGAATGCTATAGGCTATATATCATCACGCTAACACCAATAAGAGCGGAGCGGAGCGGAAGAATGTTTCAAAATCGGGGGTTTTTGAAGTAAAACTTCTATATCTCAGGAACTAAGTACTGCTCCGATTTGAAAAATTATTTCAGTGTTAGATAGCCCAGTTAGATAGGGCGGATTGGGGGCGGGTTGAGAGCGGGTTGGGAGCGAGTTGGGGGCGGGTTGGGAGCGGGCTGGGGGCGGGTTGGGAGCGGGTTGGGGGCGGATTGAGAGTGAGAGGGGGGCGGGTTAGGAGCGTGTTGGGGGCTGGTTGGGGGCGGGTTGAGAGCGAGTTGGGGCGGGTTGGGAGCGGGTTGGGGGCGGGTTTGGGGCGGGTTGGGGGCGGGTTGAGAGCGGGTTCGGGGCAGGTTGAGAGCGAGTTGGGGGCGGGTTGGGGGCTGGTTGGGAGCGGGTTGGGGGCGGGTTGGGGGCGGGGTGAGAGCGAGTTGGGGCGAGTTGGGAGCGGGTTGAGAGTGGGTTGGGGGCGGGTGGGGAGCGGGTTGGGGGCGGATTGGGAGCGGGTTGGGGCTGGGTTGAGAGCGAGTTGGGGGTGGGTTGGGGGCGGGTTGGGAGCGGGTTAAGGGCGGGTTAGGAGCGGGTTGGTTTATTATGAAGTTTCACTTCTTCCGGAAGGAACTAAGGAGAGCCATAATTGATGAAAAAGCAAATTGGATAAAAAAATAAGCCGCCCAAATTACTAATTCCACGCGGACGGAGTCGCGGGCAAAAGCTAGTCAGTTATACACAATGACTCTACCGTACTTAAGTAAGGTAGATCAAGGTACCTACCTACCTAACAAATAACAATTCTATTGTAAACGGTATCACCATTGTGTCTATATTGCATCGCCTAGATAAGCGAGTTAAACATATGCAGACCCTTAATAATAATAATCTAAATGCTTTGTGCAACCGTAACTGTTGTCGAAATTACGCCTTAATTCTAATCTGAAGAAAGCAACAGAGACAAAGACATGCTGTACTCTGATTTTGTATTATGTGTATCCTATCGTTCACAAATAAAGATATTTTGAATTTTAAATTTTTTTTTTTTGAACTGTCATTAAACGTTTCAGGGGTAACGAACATTTTACCATTGTAACCTACTAAATATATATTGGCAGATGTAATATAGGTACATTTAATCAAACTTATTGTAAAATGAACTAAAACAATTACTTTGCTCGCGGCCTTACAATAGTTACGTTTATGCAAGAAATGTGCGTTCATGCAGTTCCTCCATCTCCACACTGTACGAACACACACAAATCACATAAACACAACCATCACCACCACCAAGCTCGCGTGGCTTGTGTGTTCGTACAGTGTGGAGGTGGAGGAACTGCATGAACGCACATTTCTTGCATAAACGTAACTATTGTAAGGTCGCGGGTGAGCAAAGTAATTGTTTTAGTTCATTAATATGGACCTCCGCAAAGTAACGCCTGATTCAATAAATCAAACTTATTGTATCAGAAAAGTTTCGAAAGCTGACAAAAACCTCATTAAAATTATTAATCTGCGCTCTTTGATCAATTATAACTGAAGATACACATTGCCGAACAAAATCCCCTTCAAAGAATGTCCGAACTTTTTTATTTGTTTGCATAACAATTAAAATCATCACCTACACAGAAATTTGAACCTAGTCTTTACTTCATTACAGTCGAATTTCGGTTGACACTTGACAGCTAAACTTGACAATTTCACGCAACGTACTGAGAAAAAAGAAGGCCACTTTTATCAAAGTCTAGGGATCTACAGTTATAATTGATCAAAGTCTGCGCTTTCATTAGGTGTTCCGAACAGTTCAGAGCGATTGCGGTAAATAAAAGCACATAGTGAGTGAACCTGTGTGTTAAGTCATGACTGGCTGGACTCAGCAAACGATTGCTCACTCACTCATTCATTCAGTTAAAACAACGTCATAAGCGAGCGAATAGTTTGACAGATATTACGGAGAAACGTCAATAGGTATTTGGCTGTATAAAAATCGGGGTATACCTACCAAGAAACGTTGAAATTTACCCTATTAAGGATATGGCCACAATATTACTCAATTTCAACGAGGGACATCAGAGAAAGAAGTCACTTTGCGTCCTCTTCGCACGAAACAGATAAAAAAGGACACACTGAGCGCCGATCGACAAAAAACTTTTCGGGGCGGATGGTCACAAAAACTTTAGATACTAGTGAAAATATATATTTGTAGTGGGGATAACATGTAGGGTTGCGCAATAGTGAGTTTTTGTTTTCATTTTGAACAATGATATTTTAAGTGTAGATACGTTATATGCACACATGATGCCCAAAAAAATTTATCCGCACCCGGCGGCAGGCACACACACATACACGTTTCATTTTACTTACATTTTATTACATTGACAGACGGTAAGACGGTATAAGAGAGATGGCTTCATTAAGACGATATGAAGAAAAAAGACAAAGATATTTTATCACTTGCGCGCAAGTGTAAGCAAACGTCACAGGAGTTCCGACTGATTCCAATGGTCACAATGAGGACCATTTCGCGGCACACGTTTTGGTGCGTTGGTGGCGCATCTACCTCTTTTTTGTTAAGTATATAATTATCATTGATTTTGAAGTATGTATACGACGGATTTTTAACAGAATATTATTGGTACTTAACAGGATATAAACTCAAATAAACCGGCTCAGTTTAGTAGGATATATCTGCTGTAAAAGATCATTTTAGCCCCATTATCCTCCAGCGGTCCGTATTTTTGAATTTAGATACCTTAAAAGAACAAATTCTAACACTCTCTTTGCCTACCAGCTTTCGGAACAGAATAAATACCTACCGTTGAATAAAAAGATATCGATACAGCCAAAGTTACAAAAATATGTATACAGGGCTAGGAGGTAGGTACTTAATGTTATGATAATAAAGTCGTGCTTACATATTTTAGGAGCTTTGGCCGTATCGTTATCTTTGTAGTCGACTGTTACAATTAAATAGTAAAAGTTGATTTACAAAGCTATTTTTTCGAACTATAACGCCTCTTTGCCTACGCACGCTTAGTTAGATTAGATTTCTCATAAACAAAAACGTTACTTATGGCCAAGGTAGGTACTAAATAAAACACAGTACCTACTCGTCATACTCATTCTTCTTTGATATTTGAGAGGCTTATTATTTGAAAGGAAAAACTACCTTCTAAAATAAACTAAGTATACTTACACATACGTGAATATTCACTCACTTACCTCTTCTTTCTTCATTATTCTTGCTCAGACGCTGTGAACATCAACATTAAGTACCTACTTAACTTACCTACTCCTTGATTAATAAAACCTAAGTATCTAGTTTTACAAAAAAACAGAGAGGGTATGTATTGTATATGATAAATCCCTTCAACCATGCTTCAACCTTGCTGTGTTTACGTGTGTACTTAATGTACAGCTCGATTCACATGAGCTGGCACGAATGGATTGAACGAAAGTAATGTCATTTTGACACTTCTGTAGGAAAATGACTGATGCATGACGTTTTCATATTTGTGTGAAGTGTATTCTATTAGACAACATATAGATACTTTCATTCACTCATTCGATCCATTCCATTCGTGCCAGCTCTTGTGAATCGACCTGTAATTGAGTAAATGGCATTTATCTAAATTTGAATGTCACATTGAATGTGTCATTTCACACTCATTATGAAAATGTAAGCCTTGTGATAAATCCACACCCAGAGGGGCTACTACTAAATTCGGAATTCAAGGTTTTTATCGTGCTGTCCCTTTCACTCTTCTGTTTAATACTATAAGCGAGAACGGAAAATACAAAGTTCGAAAATTGAATTTCTTAATAAGGCCAGCGAACGGGTTTTATTTCTTTTCAATGCTTCTGACAACCCTGTATTGGTCCGGCGCAGCAAATATTGACGATAGCGTTTAGTTCTCTATTGAGAATAAATCGAAACAAAACAAAAATTAATTTGTGAGTATTTCAGTCTTTGTCTTTGGCTGCGCATTCACCAAAACTGTGCGAAGATCAAAACTACAGATTATTAAGGTAAACGTCCCTGTATCGAAACTAACCCAATACATGGCACCTTCAAACTTAAGTATGTATTAGTAAGAGTGGTGACAGATGGGTGTCATCTACTGGACGTTGAGGTGTCGAGCCAGTGGCGTAGCTACCGTAGGGCAAGCGGGGCAGTGCACCGGGGCCTCCAAGCTCAGGGGGCCCCTCGGACTCTGACTTACAAACTATAAACGCGCACCTATGAGAAACGCGGCTATAAAACGCTACTAAGTAGTGAATTTACAAGGGCGCGAGTCTAGTGAATTTAAAGTGCATTCATCCTTACTTGTCTTATCATGTAAACAAACACGGGTTGGGGCCCTAGTTTATTTTTTGCCCCAGGGCCTTTGGTTAACTAGCTACGCCACTGTGTCGAGCATTGCTACGTTTACCTTAGCTCTGTGATCAAACTTCTCGACCTTTAATGGTCGCGTCTCTTTATACAACGTAAATCGCCTTTGAGAACGGCATTATGAATTTGACACGTTGCACACTAGTATGACGTTTCTGAACATTGACAATGTGACTCTAGGAAAAAAATGCTATAAGTACAGTCAACCAATTTGATCCCTAGGCCACTATAGAACCTTGTCGTTTTAACCTAAAGATAATTACAACGTCAGTGCGGCTCAAAGGATTATCAACTTTACAATCGCATCATGCAATAAACGTAATGAGTTTATAAACGTTTCGCTCCTTGACATGAGAAGAAAAAGAAATTTTGACAGACGGACAATTACAATTCAAGTAATTAATATACAAGCAAACTCCTTTCTTATTCATTAACGAATACATGTTCGCAAAGATCGAAACGTCATCATGACATAAGTAGGTACCTACGACATGACTCAATAATCACTGTCATAGAAGGTAAATAAATTGATTCATTATGACATGGTTCCATAGTGGCCTAGGAATCAAATTGGTTGACTGTACCTACTTACTATTCTGTCACACGCAACAAGTAGGTACGTATAACATTTTTTTCCTATGGTTGCCATTGTCAATATTCAGAAACTTCATAGTAGTGCTCATTCATTATTTCAGCGGAAAGACCTCCACTGCTGAACATATAGGCCTCCCCAAAGCTCGCTAAACAGATCGGTACTGTGCCATCCGCATCCAACGCGTTCCCGCAACCTTAACCAGGTCGTCGCTCCATCTTGTTGGAAGCGTACCTACACTGCGTCTTCTGGTCCGTGGACGCCACCTGGGAACCTTTTTCCCCATCGGCCATCAGTTCTACGAGCGATGTGCCATGCCCGCCAACTGCCACTTGATTCTGGCGATTCTTCGAGCTATGTCGGTAACTTTAGTTCTTGCACGGATCATTTCTAATGCGATCCCGCAGAGAAACTCCGAGCATATCCCTCTCCATCGCCCTCTGAGTGACTATGAGCTTTCTTATGAGGCCTATCATTAGCGTCAATAGTTGTGCTGTGTCTCGGGATTTACTTTATAATTATAAGCCAAGTTTAGACCCGCAAGAAAAATCGTGCAAGTTGCATTAAGTATATTGCGGCGCTCGATAGGCCTTTTCAAACTCGGTCGCTTTATGGCTTTGCAATCCAATGTAACTTTCACGATTTTTCTTGCAGGGGCCTATTGCATAACAAAGTACAACTTATAATACTAGCGGAACTCCCTTTCTTAATATAACTGAAGCGAGAGTTCCGCTTGTAATATTAGTTGTACCTACTTTGTTATGCAACAGGCCGCAGGTCTAAATTTGGCTAAATATAAGGAACGTTTTTGTATGTTTTACCCTGATAAGTTTCTTTTACTGTCCGCATAGTATCTCTTCTGTCGCATTAGTGCTGCCGCCTATAGTTTCTGCACGCTCCGCCAACAGGTGCAATTAATTTGAATGTTTAACATATATACACATATTGTCAATGCTCGACACTTGTTGTACGCAGATGACAAGAAAGTATATATGCGAATTGATTCCTTAGGTGACTGCGAGCTTCTGCAAACGGATCTTGATAACTTATTTGATTACTATACACGTAACAAGATCACTCTAAGCATTAATAAATGTCAGTGTATCAGTTTTACTCGTAGTTCTAATCCACTTAAGTTTCTATATAACTTTAATGGTATTGCTGTGGAGAGAACCGATGTTGTCCGTGACTTGGGGGTTATGCTTGATTGTAAAATGACCTTTAGGGACCACATTGATTATATTGTAAACAGATATTTTCGAAATCTAGGATTTGTAATTAGAACCTGCAAACCATTCCAAAGCTTGTTAAGTTTAAAATAGTTTACTATGCGTATGTGAGATGTATTCTTGAATATGCCTCCCCAATATGGTCACCTTATTACGCTGTACATAAAAACCGCATCGAATGTATCCAAAAAACATTCTTAACTTATTTAAATCGCAAATTTAAAATACCTCACACATCGTATTCTAACAACTGCCGTTATTACAATATCCTTACACTTGAAGAGCGTCGCAAAGTGGCTGACATGACCTTACTTTTTGATATAATTCGTGGTTGCATAGACTGCCCTGAATTACAGTCCGCAATTTACCTGCGCACCCCTAAGCGCCGCACGAGACACACCACCCTGTTCCTGTTCCGTCAACCTTTTCATTCCACTAACTATGGCTCCAATTCAGTACTATCGCGTATCCCCCGTCTGTACAACTGTGAATTCAGTGCTACTGATCCTTTCCTGGCATCCAAAAATAAATTTAAGAAAGAAGTTCTTTCGGTCTTTCTAAAGGAAAACTAACAGGTGTAACGCCTTGTGTGGGCACTGTGAGCTGGCTTGTGTTACGTCTAGATTATAACTGTTATTGTTTCCTTTTTAAATTTGTACGTCAGCTCTAATTTCGTTTTGATTTACATACGATTATTGGTATTTAGTACATTGTGAGTGGTTTGCAAATTTTATATACTTATAAATTTTGGCAGTATTTATCGACTATTTATTGACTGTAAGACTAATATTGAAGAACCCATACCCATAGGTACTGATTGAGGCAACCATTAAATATTAGAATATTATTGTTGTAGTTACTGTTTAGCATTGCACCTCATACATTACTCATGAACTCTTGAAATACAATTTCATATAACTATATAACACTCTAGAGATTAGCATGAGTTGGTGTATCTGGTGTTGCAGACATTTCCACTATGATGACTTAGATTAAGACTCTTAATGGATAGCTGTTATTGGCCTCATATGATGTAACCTTTTGTGTGTTTCTTTTATTAATTTAAGGCTGTTGTTATCCTGAATAAATAAATAAATAAAAATAAATAAGTTTCTTTTACTGTCCGCATAGTGTCTCTTCTGTCGGATTAGTGCTGCCGCCTATAGTTTCTTCACGTTCCCTATAGCTATGTAAGTATATATCCTACATAGAGCTATGTGTTTGCGAGGAGGGTGGTAAGGAAAATGAAGTAATCCTATTGGTGGATTTTTCCTTGCACACTCTTAGCTATCTCGCACAGCTCTGATTGCTCAGTGTCCAACTGAATAGTTTGCTAATAGAAATTAGACATGGTGTTAAAAACTACTAGATTCACTTACTATCTCAGTGGTAACTAGCTCTCGGCTGAAAGTTAGTAGACAGTAAACTTAGTATTTATATTTGTGTCTAGAGCTACAAGAGCACTTTTAATTTCATTCATTGCTAGAAAATTATCCCAAGAAAGTGCAAAGTTCCCGCAGGACATCGAAAAAGTTGCCAGGAACACCAATAGGTACTCGTATCACGACTTTTTTGACATGTAAAAAGATGAGAGTGAGTCATCTAGTTTTTGTTTATATGTAATTTAATTATTTAAATATTTCAAAAACATCGAAAATTCTTGGCTAAATGCAACTTGATAAACACCACTCTTTTCTGCAGTCTTTAGATTTCAGAATTCATTGAAATTTACCATACGATAAGTGTGTAAAATGAATTAAAACGTCTGAGTAATTTCACATTTGCATGGAATTCAGTTTGACACACTGATCGATTCTTCCCGTACGCGGATGCGATGGGCTGCCGCCGCGCCGGATAAATTTCAAAGGAATACAAAATTCAACTGCAAATGCGCATCAATTTCCTTAAAAACATTGCGAAATGCGCCGTCCGGCCCGCGTCGAAATGCGGTGTCCGGTCGATAGAAACTGTACATTTAGGTAAGATGCAAAAAACTGCTAGAGCGTCACGCAAGGAAATAAAAAATACAAATAGATTAACATGAATTTATTTAGTTTATCAAACGTTTTCCGTGATAGTGCTGCGTACATACTAACAATTCTTGTGTCTACAAAACGATTCTCAAACATCAACACAACATCATCCATACAACAAGCACAAACTTTACAAGCCCACTGGGTTGAAGAAATGACTGGGTTTTAGGTATATAAATAAAAAATGGTCACTTTTGAGTAAAACCGTCAAAAAACGAAACGCCTAGCACCTCACTAACGATCATTACTGAACAAAAGGAAACGGATCTAAACAATCATGAATCAATTAAATAACTTGAATATGATCAATAACTGAAAAGTTGTCGAAATAATTACCGACAATTTACAATCAATTATTACATTTACCTTATGCGATTTTTTTTAAGTTTGATAAGTTATTGAAATTTTAGCATATGAATACAATTAACCTTAGAAACAATTGTGCTATATTTACAGAACAACTTACACCTAGAATAATCTCATTCAACTTAAGGTAGAGTCCTCAAGCGCATGTTACTTCTCAAGGCCACAAATGCAGCGAGGGTGCATCGCAGAACAGCTAGTACCTATGCCGGCCGTATCCTTATTTATTCATCAGCTCGTTTTACGGGGTCCAAAGTAGAACTTCACAACGTCAAACTTTAAAAGTCCTTTACCAGGATAGTGTCTGTAATTCACTTTTAAATACGCATTACTCGTAAAGTGAGATTAAATCTCTGTTTTTATAATTGACACTGTCGAAAAAAGACCCAGTAATGTAGAAAGGACTGTTGCAACTGAGGGAAAATTAAAGTATTCTAAATAACAAAAGTTCCTGAGGATATATTGAATTGATCCACAGCTGCAATAGCCTCGCTCTACCTTATTAGATAACGACAAATCAACACTCGACTCGATTAGGTACTTGTGCTAGCCGTCCGGTCCACACGCCTCCATCTTACTGTCCTAGGATTAGCTTACGAGAGATTCATGGATGAAATCTAATTTCACTAAACACAATCCGTTAAAAAGCATAAACGCTTAAAAAATATTTAAATTGATAATTTACATAAAAATTCTAACTAAAGAAATCAAGTAACAATAAAATAACTAATAATCTCAATTACCACGTTGTTAACACTTGTAGCTTTGAGAAATAATCCTGATGAACTGTGTAAAGGAAAATAAAGAATAGTAATTACTACTATTTTATTTTATAAAAATATAAGTAGGTATCTATATTTACAACTCTTTAATACATTAATTAATGGGTACCGACTTCTCGCGGGCAGTCATACCTAAGAATTACGTTAACAGGCATACAAAGGGTATAAAGGCATACGGGCCTTATGGCCTTATGGCATACAAATACCCAAATGCCTTACAGGCATAGAACATAAGGACTTTAGTAAGAAATAACGAGAGAAATAATTTTAAATCATTGGCTCTTTCTTCACTGGTTATCGTAAAATTTTGTGTTGCGGTGTCGAAAAAATTAAATGTTCCTCATTGAAAAAAAAATCAACGCTCAAAAACACTCGTCGAAGGCCTGTACTTCTAGATTTTACGCAAATACTTACTTCTAAAAAGGCATTTTGACTTTTAAGATTAAAATTGCCAAAGATTGGCATTCTGCAGTACGTTACTAATTAATAATCCCGCAAGAACTTGCACTTAATTTATCACAAATTCAAAGATCATGGCGAAGAGAAAATTGTGATTGATAACAGTCAACACTGGGCTGCACCCAGCTGGCCACACACACTGTCACCAAATAGTTCTCAATAGGTTTCACTGTGAGCACAAAATTCCTGATCTTGCGGTCACAGGAGGGGCACGGGAGGTACACCGGGCATCAGGGGTTCCTGGAGCACGCCTTGGTGATAGTGATGATGATGCATCATGCCGTTCATCATCTGCTGGTGATGCAACATCGTCGCGTGGTGCAGCTGCGCGTGCTGAAGTGACGCATGGTCTCCCTTCTCCTTCATCACGACCTCTTCTCGTTTCTTTACCTGTTTGCGCTCTTTAGCCCGTCGGTTTTGGAACCAAATTTTTACCTGTAACAATACATAATTTTATGAGGTTCCTTTTAAAATATACTAAAATGTCTCAGATCGTTTATACTAGTAAATTGTTGCAGTTGGATGTAGGTAGAGCCCCGTGAAAACTTTTAAGCGATGTTCTTGAATCGTCAAAGAAAAATGTTATACCAATTTAAATGTCAATAGCTTTCGAATTATTGTGGACGGTGGCAGTTACCTTAATGGTTAAAAAATATTGAGAGAAGCAAATAAATCTGGGGTTTTCGCTTACTCAATACACATAGAATTTTTCGGTGTTTACCTACTAAAAATATGTAAAGAAAATTACTAAGATGTTGAACTAAGATAATGTATTTTATATGGAAAGATGCGCGCTCTGGATCTTTCTCGAACGGCTACATAACAAAGCGTTAGTGAAAACCACAATGTTGCAGCCTAGCTTTCACGTCATTCATAGCTGCATAGCACATCTCTGGTGGAAACGCACCCTAATGCTGTATTTTTTTATTGAAAAATAAATAAATAATAAAAAATATTTATGTCATATAGCAAATTTTACAAACCTGTCGTTCCGAAAGGCCAAGACTGGCTGCCAGCTCGGCTTTACGCCGGATCGTGATGTATCGACTGTAGTGGAACTCCTTCTCCAACTCCAAACGTTGATGGTCGCTGTACACCACCCGGTATTTGTCTTTCGTTCTTGTTTTACCTGAGAAGAAAGAATAGATATTGTTAAAGGGTAAGTACTTAATAAAATAAGAGATATAAAAACGTATGATATATTAGTGCTCTTTGTATAACCTTCGTTTAGTATAACGTTCACTGGATATATGAACGAAAGATATAATTTCAAAATATCTAATTTTGTAAGGTCTAACGTAATTTGTTGTTTGTATTTTGTTGTTACATGGCTTGAGACGCACCCGTTTGTTTTGCGTAACATCTGCCTAGAGACATTTCTCTATTGTAGCTTAACTAAAATGGCTTAATTGGTTGCAGTTCTAACCTACTTTCCTGATATTATATAAAACCATTATTATAAATCCATCATTAAATAAAATGAACGTTATGCCAATGGAACGTTATTCCTTCTAAAAGTAGATTTTGTTGTTATATCTCGTGAGACGCTCCCATTTGTTAAAAGGAAAATTAAACCAAAAAGCTTACGTGCGTTCAACAGATCGAATTTTTGATCTACTGCGGAACAAAATTTTGCTTATTAAACTTTAGTAAGGGCATCTATCGGCTTAATATTCAAGCTTTTTGACCGCTCGGTTATACTTATAATATCATTTCATTACAATCCCACGATTACTCGAGAAAGCACCGTAAAAACGCTGAATATTCACCCAATCAGAAGCAATCAATAGATTCCCCGACTCTACTATACCGACATTCTAAGGTCAAGGAACATGTGCTGGGTGCTGGGAGTGGATACCATGCGAACTATTTCGACATACAAACTTAGTCCCCTCTTTCCTCTCTGGATAATGTCATTACCTAGAGCAAATATTTTTTTCCGTACAGTTTTTCCGAACCGGTGGTAGATTCTTCGACGTTCATAGGAGAATCAATTGATGCCTAAATTGAATAGAGAATTTTGACTTGACTTAGACTTTATATCTACCACGGCCAGTCGGCCATGCCCTAGTATAACAAATTATGATAAGAACCTTTGAAAACTATGAAAATTCAGACGCTAATAAAAAAAATATTCGTTATAACATTAAAACGAAAACATAGGGCCATAGCTAAAGCCTTCCTGTAAATATTTTTGAATAAAATATTATTGGTCAAATTTTTGAGGAGAAAATAGAGGACTACGAAAAGGTGGTTTGATCAATTTTATGTAACTATTAACGGTCTGAGCTACAGTTATCCCTTTCTTGCTGTACCTATACGGAGGAGTTGAAGCGAGATAGCTAGATTTAATTAAATTAGCAATTTTTCAAAAGTCTCTCAGGCATCGTATTCTCTTAAAGAAGAGAACTAGCTATCAATGTTAAACAAGACGCACGCTGAAACAATCTTAGCTATAAAACAAATGAATTAATTTAGAAAAAAGTGTGTGTGATAATAAACCATAACTTTATTATTATAGGGGTGACCCCAATCGGCAATCAAACAAGGGACACTATTTATTTAGTGTAATTGTTGCATTTAAAATAAATAATATGAATTAACGAAAGTTCATCGACAATTTTAATTAGGAATTGATACTATGTAGCAGTATTCTTAGTCATCATCATCATTCCAGCCTATAAACGTCCCACTGCAGGGCACAGACTTCCCTTTAGAATGAGAGGACTTGGGTCGTAGTTCCCACGCGAGCCCAGTGTGGATTGGGAACTTCATACACACCATTGATTTATTCGCAGGTGTGTGCAGTTTTCCTCATGATTTTTTTCTTCACCATAAAGCTCATGGTAAATTTCAAATGTAATTTCGCACATAAATTTTGAAAAACTCAGAGGTGCGAGCTCGGGGTCGATAGACGATACCACGACACTATGCTTGAAAGGCCGTAGGTGAAGTCACTGGGTATGTATTACAATACCGAAGTACGAAAGACCGAATGTATTAAAACATCGAATGGGTCAAAAGACCGACACGATTTTTTTCTGAAACTGTTAACTTTTTAAGATTCTTATAAAACAAACCTAACCTAACCTAATGGGTTCTGTATGATGCCGTTTTAATAAATTCTAAGAAGTTTACGGTATCAGAAAAAAATCGTGTCGGTCTTTTGATCCATTCGATGTTTTAATACATTCGATCTTTCGTACTTCGGTATTGTAATACATACCCGAAGTCACTATACCTATAGGCCCCACGGCCTTTTTAGCCCTTTTTGTATTCTTGGGACCAGGACCTACATATTTTAAGGAAATTTACGTTAAGTTACGTTAATAGATATTCATGGGATGTGTACACTTCATCGCCTGTATCCAAAGACACGTGTACCGCCTATTCGGCGAATTATTTTTCGCAAACTGATTCATTTGGCAAATGTTTCATTTCCCAAATGTTATTTTTTTCTGAAACTGTAAACTATTCAGGATATATTTCATTACTATCCTGTAGGTTAGGCTAGGTTAGGTTAGGTTAGGTTTGTCTTATAACAATCCTGAAAAGTTTACAGTTTCTGAAAAAATAAACATTTGGGAAATGAAACATTTGCCAAATGAATCATTTTGCGAAAAGTTTTTCGCCGAAACATTAGTAAACCCCAAAGACAAACTTCAGTTGAAAAAGGTCACAGAACGAAAGGTCGAATCATTCCAAACAAATTGCAAAGACAATTCACCTATATGTTCTCTTTATGGGCAGCCGCAGCGTTTATTCGTGGGTTTTATCGTTTGAAAAGTCTTTTATATTCTCGTAACGAGTACCGTCCCGGCGGCGTTGCGAGGGGAGCGGCTAAATCCCCGGGGCTCGATAAGTTAATCCACGCGGTGCAACACAGAGAGGCGGCGGCAAGTCGGCTTAGCTCGGGATATGGCTAGACCACACTGCACGATTCGTGGGTAAGGTCGTGAAGTTTCAATCGCCGTACGTACTTACGTATCTTCTTCGTTACCAACATCTTCGAATATGTCCATGAACTATTACCAATCGCGCAGGAGACGACCGCATACACAGGTGTACGTCTTGCGAAGTAACAAGTACCTTAATTACTTGTGTTCTAGTCCATGAACATGTTCGTCGATTTTGGCAATATGAAAATATTCACTTAGGTACTTACTCTAAGTGGTTCTTGGCCTCCGATACCAGACTTCGCCGTGCTTTGCGATCGAACATGAAAATACGTCTGTCGAAAAGCTTCGCAGGTTTACTTATAAAAACTGTAGTAAAATCTATTACTTAAGTAAGGCTTTTAATATTAATTTGATCGATTGAGGCAATTATTCTATTTGTTTGAAGAAATAAAGATACTACAACTGCAACAAAGGAACAAACGGAGGCAGCCGTAGGTACTTAGCTCACTGAACCTCAAATTAACCTTGGTAGCAAACTCTTTGTTTCTTAAATGTAACTACAAATTTAGCACCGATTTTCAATCGCAAACACATAGTTTTTTATTACATAACGTTCAGCAAATGATAATGTACCAAAGAGTTTAGAATTACTAATCGTTCAAGGATTCTTTAGTTCCTACTGTACTTTCTTAATGCTATTCCACTATAGTTATGTAGATATCGAAAATGATATTCCCATATAGGTTAAAGAAGGTTAATCATTCATTTGCAAGCTCAAGTTTTGCCTATCTTTTTCAAACACCTAAACAAATTAAGTACTGCAAATTCCCAAGAACGCCATCCAACATTTAATATGACAACAAAAAGGCAGACTAATGTAACCGACACATTTTGAGCACAACACACAACAGAAAGGATGTGGTAACAATCTTGTTCAAAAAAAATTAAGCTCCTTCATCATTGATTTTCTACATTTTTGAAATACCTAAAGTAAATTTAGACCATCTTGCAGGGTAAACATTTAAAGTTAGTCGTTAACCCGGTCTATAAGCTAGACAGTTCCATACATTTTCAGTATTTTCACACTGCAAAACTGAGCTTAACACTAAATCGAGATTTTTTCAGCCAGTGCCCAAATGCCATGAAATATATCTGCTGGATCATGCTGAGCAAGCAACTTTCGACCAAAACAATTAAATTCCATAACAACTTGCATTCACACAACACTTAGTGTTTACTTGCTGACAACTATTTGCACAATGAAACGTTTCCATTCGTAGATAGAGATTAATGAAAAACTTCATATCAGCTGGGGAATTTTGCACGGAAAATTTCCCAATGTGTCGAAACTGTTAATTTTAGTGTTTCATCTCAACAATTTTATCTGTCTTGTAGATTTCTCAACGTGTAAAATTACAAAGATACGTAGATCTGTGTACATAACACTAAGACATAGCTGAGGTGTCTGCTTGTGTACTCGGAGTGTGTAAATATTCCTTATCTCGGTATTAAGAACTTCATAAATTATGTTTGTCACTTGCTAGAGAATTAGAGTTGTCACGTAATGCTCTTAGACTTGAGAACAGTTTCAACAATCTTTATTTTCATTTTGATATCACTATTGATCTTTTGATAGGCGAGTACTTGAACTATCTGTGCGAGATAATTGTTTTAAAATTTTGTATTGTGCCTAAGCATCCAAAATGTTACGAGTTTTTAAATTAAAGTTTATTTAATGTAATTTACATTTGAATCAGTTCGTAACGCAACCTTTGCCCGAAGGAGTCGAAAGTCAACAAACTGACATGTTTTCTTACAAGACTTTTAAAAAAGTGTAGACTATAGATAACTCTTTGGAGTGGCTGAATGACAGAAAATTATAACTTAAATAAATTTCCTGTTAGGGGAGCAAACAAAAGGAGATGCCAGAGAACTAGTAAAGTAAACAGATGAACTCTATAGTATAGCCGATAGAGGATTTGATAGCAGGCGTTAATTTTTGTAGCAAACAGGGCCGCCGGCCGTCGGTGGGCGCCTGTGGACCCATCCGCGATATTCCTTTGTTTTTGTGGGACTACATTAACATTTCACTTTACCGCCATCAGTTTGATAATGCTCCACGTTAATACTTTGATAGTTGCATTGCAATTGATAAAACGAAATTCCGATAACTTGATGACTCGTAATGCGAATTCTGACCTAGATAGGACCGTTCGCATAATTTTTTGATAACTCGTTTGATTTGTTTAAGTAACAAAATGCATTAAGGTAAGGTAATTTAAACATAAAATATTGTTTTGAAGGTTTACTTTCTGTGCCATTCGTTGACATCAAAGTCAAAATATTTAAGTACTTAGTGCTCTACAAATAAATTCGCCGACAATGACACACCATGACGTTTTTGTTACGACGTAATTTACGTGATAGCTAATAATGGGAATCATCATAAGCGTGGCCGTTATCATGGTGGGTTTTTATTAAAATCATAGGTGTTTGTGGAGGACAAACACTGCGGGCGGGCGCGGCCGAGGACGGTGTTTAGTCAGACTTATCTCACACAAATAATATGCACCAGATAACTAACAGACGAAGAGGTAGCAAGAGAGGCTCCATCGGCCCTGGCTTTGCACAGGAAAAGAGTTAAATCTTAGTACAGGAGTTTGGTAGAGTACGTAACATGAAGCCCCGGATCTACGATTTTTTCGAACCGGGGCAAAAACTTGATAGTGGCGCCCCCTCCCTTCACTTGTTTGATATTTCGAATTCTTGCCTCAAGGATTTGGCGCCCCCATGAAACTGCCGCCCGGGGCAAATGCCCCGGTTTGCCCACCCTTAGATCCGGGGCTGGTAACATGTCGACACATCAGCCACCATCTTAACGTGTTTTTATTCGATTCACCTGATGGTAGTGATCATCGTAGCCCATGGACAGTTATAGCACCGTTGGAATTGTCAGTGTGTGCCCGGTCTTACTGGAAACGATACAACTTGTAATTTAATGGCACCCATCTTGAAAAAATAGTCCGGATTAATTGACTAACTCATCATCATCAACGTAACGTCCAGCCTAGATCAAATTGAAATTTTATGTTAAGGTACCCTTTAAGACGTAAACTGGGAATGAGGACGAATTTCCCCGCGGGGTAAGGTAACAAACGCGGACGAAGCCACAACTTAGTAGTAGTAGTAACATGGAGCTAAGAAAAAATTTAGAGAGATATAGAAATGTAGAGTTTAGATAAAACATACATTCAACAGTGTATGTTTCAAACCTGCTGTTGTGTTCTAGGTTGGAGAATAAAACAGCCGGTGAAATTACTGGCACATGATGAATTCTATTTTAGGCTGGTAACGCATCTTGCTCAGCTATCCTCTGGTGTTAAGGGTGTCCGTGGGTGGCGACGCTAGGTACTATCAGGTGACTAACTTTCTCATTTACCATCCTATTTCATCAAATATATAAGGTAAACGTCCCTGTGCTCGACACTGATACATGGCACCTTCAATCTTATATCATAGTAAGAGAGGTGATAGATGGGTGCCATCTACTGGGCGTTGAGCTGTCGAGCATTGGTACGTTTACCTAATATTGTTTTTAATAACAGCAACGCTGATTTTCAGTGGAATCCTACGCATGTCCACTTTTCACGAATACAATGATGTAAAAAAGTAATTTCGTTTATGTAACGAACAATGCATCAGTGTCAACGATAATCAGGTCAGCCGGTTTAAGCATATAGTAGTGATAGCAGCAGACTTTCACCGGCGTGAGCGCGTTGTACAGCAACGCAACACCACAAGAAAAATGCAGCGACACATTTTACAAACGTCTCTTACATTTCTCGCTCAAGTATGATATACCATAGGTATAGTCAACGCCTGTTATGAAGTAAATCCTGACACATTGCACCACCCACTATAAAATTTCTGGATATTTAAGTATAATGTAACCTATAGGATAATAATGCTATACCTACTTACTTACTATTCTATCACACGCAAATAGTTTTCCGTAAACATATCGTTTAAGTGTTAAGAAGTAATAGGTATGATTTGGTTCCAGAATTATCAGCTCTTTTGTATGATGCGGTAGGGACCTTAGACTTAATTGCGTTGGGGGGTTTTAAAATTTTTAATTTATATTTATGTAACCGTTAAGTACCTACCTATTTAGGGCTAGCGCTAGAGGTTAAATTGATTTTATCACAGATAATATATTATTGTTACTATCACAATAATCCTTACTTCCTTACTTAATATTATAAATGCAAAAGTAACTCTGTCTGCCTGTCTGTTATCTCCTCACGCTTAAACCGCTCAATCGATTTAGATAAAATTTGGTTAGGAAATAGTTAAAGTCCCTGGGAAAGGACATAGGGTAAATTTTATCCCATAAAATTGCATAGTTCCTGCGGGATGACTACTAATGTATAGTTTATGGAACAGAACTATCAAAGTCCATCCATCAGTCACTGTGACAGCGATGTAACTTCTCTCGGCACAGAATTCAAGTCGAATCCATAGCTACTAGGTATTCGTCCTTCCACGCTATGGAAACTCCATAATCTAAAGATAATGATAACCTTTTGTCAAAAGGTTTAAGTAAGTAAAACAAACGTAAGTACCCTAAAACCTTTTATTGCAATGCGGATGCACAAAGGACGATTTTATTTTCTAACCAGTGCGTGTTGACGTGATAATGACGTCGGTGCGTGCATGACGTTGGCATGTAGGATACAAAGGTACGCAATCTCTCTGTATTTTTCAACCACGACGAAAGTTAATTTATAGTCAATGGCCGTTAAGAAGTAAATCCTAACTTGTGCCACAACTATGAAGTTTCTGAATATTTATTGTCAATGTGAATTGTGACCCATGGAAAATAAAATGCTACACTTACTATTCTGCCACGCGCAGCAAGTAAGTATTATCAAACCGCAATCAGAATGGGACTGTCGGAACTGTCATTTCATACATATTTTGACGTAAGCATATAGTCTGTCAACTCCAATCCCTTTCTAATCGCGGGCGAATAATATGTTACATATGTTGACTGACATTGACAATATTCAGAAAATTCATTGTTGTGCCATGTCATGTGTCAGGATTTACTCCATAGCAGCCGTTAACTGAAGTTGATAAACGAACATTTGTCTAAAAGGTAACTTGAGCAATATACCTACCTACTACAATTTCAAGTTTTATAACAAGAATAATGCCATATTTGCGGCTTTTGCTGTTGAGACTCTGGGGCCGTGGGTATCCTAAGCTCAAAAACTTTTTAAATTTTTAAAAAGTAAGCTTTTCCGATCCACAGGTGACCATAAGGCTGGCTCTTTCCTCTGTCAACGTATTGGCATTGCCATACAACGAGGAAACGCAGCCAGCATTATGGGCGGGCACCCTGCCGATTAGCAGCGATCTGGGAGATATTTGTAAATAAGTATAGGTTTTTAGGTTTAGATTAAGTTAATTTAAGTATTTTTATCTTTGTCTTTTAAAATATGTTTCTGTAATCACTTGTATCTACTATTTTTACCCGTATTAAATAGGACTGAACCTCATGAATCCAACCTTGAAGCTTAACTCATATTGGCCTTGAACAATCAATCAAAATGGCAAAATAAAGTTTATGGAATATTCACGTAGCAATCCACCCTAAAATAAATTGCAAGTTCTAATTGATGAACTACTAATATTAACAGCATTAGAAATTAAGACCAAGGTTCAGAAAAACTTATCGATTGTTTCGATCGATACCCATAAAATAATCTAAAATCTCATATAATTTTCCATATACGTATAGTACCTATATGCATGTTTACAATGTTTAGGATAATAGTTGTTTTGATTACTCCCGATTGAGATTGCTTCTGAAACATGAGAGAGCCCACTTCTGATAAACTTAAGCGTCAATCTATCTCTGGAAATGATTGATGTCACAACAAAATCTTTGGCACGTTTTTGTGTAAAAATAATATCAGGCTAGCCGAGACGCAAGTGTTTGTCGTGATAGTAGAAATCGGCCGCGCCCTCGTCTATCAAAAACGCGTTACAAACGCTTACAAGAAGGCAACAGGCGATACGACGGCGTGTGAGTCAATATGTTCAAAGGCACCGCTATCGCCGAGTCGTGATTATCGTGTACTTAGCTATTTATCGCGCTGAATTTCGGCAGGCCGACAAAGCTACGATAAAATGTCGATTATTTGATTGTTTTCTTTCCACACCAATCCTACAGCGTATAACATGTAACAGCAAACAATCAACTTTATGTTCGATATGTAATACACGTGTAATCGTAAATCCTATCATCCGATGTCGTAATCAATCGTGGAGCGATCTCGATACGCGTTAATTTTTAATGCGTGTGCAGTTTTTTTTACATTCGCACCAAAATTCCGAGACTCGCATAGGTATTCGTTTATCTTGCCAATATTATAAATAGGAAACTTTGGATGTTTGTATATATTAGCAATATTAGGATGGACGTTAGTTACTCCGTCAAAATTTGGATGAAATTTTATAGCTACCTACTACTCAGATTACAAAGTACATAGTTTCCGCGGGGTAAATATATATAAACAAATTCTTCGCAGACAAAGTCACCAGCAACAGCTAGTATAATTATAATTATTTTAAAGTACACATCTATTTACAAGATTATAACGACCGTTACCGCGTCCGATTCCTTCCAAGTAGGCAATTAATTCAGATTAAGTACTTATTTTAATGAGTACAATAAACTTAACCAATAATAATAAAAAAAATAATAATAATAATATTAAAATTATAAATTAATTTTAGTTATTTATTTATTAACCGATGATTTTTACAATAAAATCGCGGGCGAAAACTATACCTACTTATCTGCAAAAAAATAATTAGGTATGACATCGTAAGATCCACTTACTAAATTTAGTACGACATACATACTTACCTATATCAAAGCAAATGGTAACTTTCACGATTGACAGTAAGTTTCAAATTATGATAATTATGTAGTAAAAATTTGACGTGGGCTTTACGGGGGTAATGTGTGTGCAAATTCCGGTGGCATAACAGTTACTGCCGTGAACTTTATACGTAATTTCGGCTACGCATATTTAGGTACTGTCACTAATACTGATGAATGAACACTGTTATCGCAAATTACCTTCTATCTCTATAAAATCTAAATGATCTTAACTTACGAGTACCAACGTTATGTCATAAGTAAGCTGTTAATTTTATTATTTGTTTATGAAATTTTATCAACATGCTCGGGTATCATTAAAAGTACATCAGCTTTGGGGATACACTGTACTATCTGACTTAAAATAAAAACGGATCAATATTTTAAATTTTTCACGTAGCTATTGAAATGAGCTATATTCTTTAAGAAGCCATTAATTGTGTTTTATTGGTAAGCTAAGGCATTTTAAAGTCTGTAGTGCACAAGTGTATACCTCTACTATGTATTTTAAATCCGTAGTTCACAAGCTATAAGTACTATTATATTCAAAGTCTGTAGTCCACAAGCTTAGACTAAGTATTTAAAATCCGTACTATTCTACAAGCTTTGGACTACCTTTTTAAGTTTATCGCTGACATTTATAATCCTAGTCCGTGATTGATACTGACCAAATAACCTGCAAGGAAAATTTACAAAAAGGCAATATATTTACGGTTGAATACTTTGTGAAATAGAAAAACAATTATTGTGCAACTTGAGGCTCACATTCACATAGTCTACTTTTTAGTCCGGAGTTTTCATTAAGTAGCGATAACCAAATCATAATGCCGAATTCTGTGTATATGAGTTCGCGGTCAAAAGATAATCTCAGTTTTTTTATTATCAATTAATTTATTTTCAACAGACTTACCTACCTACGTAAGGTTAGGTAAGGCGAAATACTTAATCCGGATGCCGAAAAAAGCTGTTAGAAAACATTCCTAAGCAGTTTGCAATTTATTTAGTCATTACTTATTTGAGCAATAATGAATAATGTCATTGCATAGGTATACATACACTTCAGTCCACATATAGGCACTGAAACGTTATCTGGAAAGGAAATTCCTAGTTTAGTGCTCGCTGATTACTAAGGTAGGTGCGTGGTATTAATTTAAATTGGCACTCGTTTTCAACGTCAGTTGAAGTCATACCTATTTAAATCACTTATTAATAAAAACAAAGTACGTCGTTCTTTACAGGTGACCGTCCCATATTTACCATACTTAATCTTTAGAGATATTATAAATACGAAAGTAGCTCTGTCTGTTTGTCTGTACCTCTTCACACATTAACCGCTGAACAGATTGAGGTAAGTTATGGTGATAAATTACGATCCTGAGATACGATAGGCAGTTTTATCCCGAATTCCTGCGAGATAGATTTATAAACGGATACTTCGCAGACTTAGTTCCTGACACCGTACTAGAATGAACTATTCCTTTCATCTCTTAATAAGGTCGGTTCCCTAACTTATTTACTTATCCATTTTTTCATGCAAGGTGCACAGAAAAGTGGATACTTACCTATGTCAGGGCACCGACTTACATGTAGTAGTCGAACCTACAGTATCTGGAGAGCGAGCAATCGAACTGAATCGCTCCAATGTACAGTCGGTTCCCTAACATAAGTATCCACTTTTCCATACTAACTGCATAGAAAAGTGGATAATTATAATACTTAAGACGCTGTCAACACCAACGTCGGCGCACACTGTCTATTTGTATCGGAGTAAACGAGATGCCGCTATTACTGGGCAGCCGGGTATATTGAAATTTATCGGGCAAATATTGAATTAAAAAAAAACTGTGGATTATTTGTAAAATATGACTCGTTAGCGGTTTAGGTATGAATATGTTGACTTCATGTTTTTAATTGCAGACGCATACGCCAAAAAAATAAAGACATAGAACCGTTTAATGATGATTTTAAGACCTATCTTTGCAATTATTTTCTATCGAGCCGATTTCGTCCAATTATGTATCAAGTTCGTCCACGGTCTTTGAAATATGATGAATATTAACATATAATTTTTTTGATGTGCTAGAACAAACAGTTTTTCTTAAAAAACTGTTTAAATGACATCAATTTCAACAAAATTAGGTGTTGTCAGCCTCTTAAGTTAGGGAACCTACCCTACTCAGAATAACTCCGGTTTACCGACCAGCGGCTAAATGCAGTAACGGCCCAACACGGTTTGCGAGCGGTAATTCAATCGTTTGGGCGAGGATAGGCATGGGTTGAGCTTGAGATGAGCCTTATTTTCCTGTTAATTCGCTTTTTAAATAAATAAATAAACAAATAAATAAGGCTCATCCCAAACTCAGCCCAAACCTCTCGCAAACCATTGATTTTTGGCGTTCCTGAATAGCAGTTCAAACCAAACCCAACCGATTGAATTACCGCTACCAAACCCGTGAAGGCGGGAATTTAGCCCCAGCCAAGTGCCAACCGAATCAAACTGAGCGGTTTGTGGACTAAGTGAACGATTCTTTGAATGTACTGCTTATATAGTTTTAGTAAGGATGAGTACCTAAGCAAAATGAAACGGAATGGATATTGGAACGGGAGCGAACCACGCATTGCATAGACTCTATAACTTACTAAGTACAAAGTACGTACTCGTTCAGTAAACGGATCGCTTCCTATTAGTACAATCGTTCTAGTTCGTTAGTACTAGTTCCGTCTTTTAGTTCTTGTAAAAGGAATCAAATGGTCCGGCTGTGCCGGGATAGCGACAGTTAAACGAATTCTTCCCAATCCAATTCACGGGCAACAGCTAGTTCAAATATATTTATTTTATAGTGAATAAAACAAATTCTCTGTTTTATTAAAAAAAGTCTACAAAAATATATTTCGATTCACATGTAACCTGCATGTAACCCCTCCATTTAAAGAGCAACACGCAAGTCAAAATCCCGCGCGCCCCTGGGGCGGTGGGCGGGTCGTAAAGAGGCGCACGCAAACTTTATACGCTGCTTACGTCTACTTAGGGCGCCGCGAGACGGCGGCATTTTACTATACATTACATATCACCAAAGGTTTATTTATTTAACGGATCGCCAAATATCTACGCCTATAAAAATGTAATGTGGCCGACTGATTGATTGGCTGGCGACGACGCACAGCGTGAACCAGTGGAGTTCGAGGCTTCAAAGGCAGACATATTCCTTGAGGCTCATAGAGGTGTACCTACTAAAAAGGGAATTTTCATCTCTCATACTCGGAAAGTGAGGCAAATCATATCCGATATACAGGAGCAAAACTATCTGGGGGCACGGGAGTGCCCACGCCAAGACGAGCCAAGCGGAGCGCAAGGGCACTACCTACCTTTTCTCGAAACGTTTCGTCGTTTTTTTGAACTCTTATAATAACTTTGCTTTGGATGATGTTAAATAGTTGAAAATTTCAAGATATAATGACACTAGTACAAAAATGAAACGTACAAAGTTTGAATGTCGTAGCTCTTATACTTTAGATTTTATCAATGTCTAAAAACCCCCGATTTCGTCACTGATCACTGATCATCAAAATTCAAAAGGTACTTCCTGAAGTCCTAGAAAGCTGAAATTTGTTATATAAGCTTGTAATAGTATACAAACAACGAAAAAATCTTAAAACTTGAAACTTTTACCCCCCCCCCCAACCCCTTAATCTAGGGGGTGAAAGCTTGTATGAGACTTCCGCAAATTTTGATGCAGAGGTCTGAAAATTGATATAGAAGATCCTTGTTATAAATAATAAGATATGTATTTCAGGATTTTTAGTAAATCATCCCCTACCAAAAAGAAATGAAATCCCACAAAAACATTTCATGTTAAATGTTGCCAAGACGAGACCATGTAGCTCGCACTGTCTAAAAGTAATCAGATCTCTTGTAGATCCAAGTTTCTAACCCTACGTGCCCAGCTCTAAATCTATAAGCCCTAATTTTACACTAATTAATCTCGTAGGCGTGCAAACCGTGGACTAAACTGGCGAGTCGGCCGCACGGAAAGAGTTTAAAAGATTGAATAGATTTTTAAGTTCAAGCCCATATGCCGAATTGCAAAAGGTTCGTGCGGCCGACTCGCCAGTTTAGTCCACGGTTTGCACGCCTACGAGATTAATTAGTGTAAAATTAGGGCTTATAGATTTAGAGCTGGGCACGTAGGGTTAGAAACTTGGCTCTACAAGAGATCTGATTAGGTACTTTTTGACAGTGCGAGCTACATGGTCTCGTCTTGGCAACATTTAACATGAAATGTTTTTGTGGGATACTTTCTTCCCAAGGGTAGAAGAAATGAATTAAAAAAATAAAGGCATTGGCTGTCAATGGAACACAAACGCATTCAGACAAGCATTACGGCATATACATGGTATAATTAAGTATTGAGTATTTTTTTCTTAATTAGTCATATCATATTACAAATTTTATAATGCCAGTGAAATATTATTAAATTAAATAATTAATTTCAATTAGTTTCGTATTTAGTGAATTAAACCAAAAAATCTTAAGAAAAAACACGGTACAAACGACAATGTTATAAAAATCTCTATACAGCTTAACTCTTTGGTTCAAATTGGTTACTTACTTATTTTACAAATAAATCTACAACAATACCTACTTTATCTACTGTTTTCATTGATTATTAATATTATTATACTGAATATTTAAAATTTTGTTAAATTAATTATTGTTTAACAATAAACTCTATTGAATTATTTTACAACGATCATATGAACCAGTTTAGATATTTTTATTCATTTATACTTATATTTTCTTACTAAAGCAGAGTGTTTAACTCGGGAAAAACACCAATATCACCCTCGAAATATTGGCATGGCACCCTCGCTGTGCTCGTGTGCCAAACAACCTCGTGTCATATTGGTTATTTTCCTCCCTTGTTCCTATTCCTAAATTCGCACGGAATAATTACGGCCCACGCTCTCTCATTCTGAGAGGAGGCCTGTGCCCCGCAGTGGGACGTATGTAGGCTGCGATGATGGTGATGATGATGATGGCACGGGATAACTGTGAGGGTGTAACACTGTTATTATTTCATTACCATCCAGTAATCTTGTCTAACGCTCGAGCGCGCACCTTCGCTTTCACCATCTCTTTCTGTCACCATCTTAAACAGTTTGACAGAAAAAGATAGTGAAAGCGAAGGCAAGCAATACGGCATCAGGCTCACACCTAGATCAGCGATTCCCAAACCCTAATCAATCTAGTGTTTTAGGGAATCCCCATTGTGATAGTAACAAAAGTGGTTAAGTAGATCGCAATACGTCTGCGTACATGGAACAGGGAATTACAGTGACCCTTCCACTGAACTCCAGGGTTAACCTAACCGGATCACCGTTTAGCAACCGCTGGCCCAGACACCCTTACCGAGATTCCTGTCACTATTTTTTTTTTCTATATTTGATAGTAAAGACTAAGACACTATTTGCTGTCTTGTGTGTGAAAATTATAGCCCGTTTATATATTTACAAGTTTATTGTTGTGTATAATTTATCTATGTGTGTTTTATGATATATACTTATATTGTATATTAGGTAGTTCTTGTATAATGTTTATATTACTATTTATTTTCTATTCTTATATTGCACCACCTGCTGAAATACATTCCTTGTTGTTTTTGGTTGCCTGGAAGAGATCGCTTCGAAGCGATAAGGCCGCCTATTGCTTACCTTGTATATTTTTTCCATGTACTTGTTTTTCTGTATTGTTTTCTTTGTGGTGTACAATAAAGAGTCATTGTATTGTATTGTATTGTAAAGAAGGTTTTGATCTGTTTAGGAAACAGGATCGTGTCTGCGAACTAAAATGTTAACTATACCATTTTTTTCAACATTTGTACATTCATCATCAACATCATCTGTAAAACTATCAGTAAATTGGCTATCTATCTGTTAATTTAGGATAACTTAAACCAAACAGTTTTTCTCTTCTAAATCTTCTAAATACATCTCAAATTTCCACGCTGTAGATATGCATACCTACGTAGAGCGTGAAAAAAATTATGTTGTAGTTTCGCAAATGAGCCATTGCGTCATCTCTATATTAAATTTGCGCAAAAAGTGACGTTAATGCACGTCAACCTAATAAATCACACTTTGGAACTTCTAGACTCAGATGCATAATAAGAATTAGGCAATATATAGGTACTTACTGTTAGAAACAATGATTGATAGGACACTGCGTCTGCGCATCAATAAGTGCGTGTGTATCTACAATGACGTGTCATGTTGTGATAATAAACTGACACTAATAAATAAGGAATGATGCCACTGAACGATCATTCACCATTCAATACATAACGCGCTATTGAAAAAAAGGAAACGATTCACAAACAAGACGTCTCCGATTAGTGTCGGGCTAAACAATAATAAACAATAATCCTCCTACTGTTTCTCCTCATTTTTTTTGCTGACTCCCCAAGGAGCCAACCGCTGTCGCGTTATAAGTAAAAGCTTTCAACACTCTCCTGCCTCGTATCCCTATTCATGTTTGACATGACAGGCGTTTTAAAGGCGTTGTGAGGACGATTTATCTTAGTAAGCGTGAAATGTAGACAGGTCTCCCGTCGCGACGATTGGTGAATGTCGACAAAATGGAGATATATTTCCCAGGGTTGTGCAAACATGCGAAGATAACATCAGTGTTCTACGGGGCGGATAGGTAAGAAAGAATGGAATGTAGATACGGAGAACAAATATCTCTAGTACACTACAGAAAAAAAAATTGTAGAGTTTAATACCACATTGTGTTGCAATATCGACGAGTTAAATCTAATATATTACCTACTTACACAAGTTCTCTTTTTTGAATCGGCCTTTAGATGTGGTAATCAGAGCTAGACAATAACCAGGAAACCCCTTCTTTATTTAATCCTTTCATTAGGGCAACCTTGTTAAAATTCTTAAACAAACTATTAATAGGTAGGTATACCAAATAAGATTTACTGCTTTGCAATGCTCTTTCTAAGTATAAGAGGGTTCTTACTTTAATATTTAACTAAGTACTTACACTTTTCTTAGTGTTAAAGCATTGGATAAATAGCAACAAGATAGTGAAAGCGACCCTTTATTCAGGCCTTCACTTAGGTACTGGTCGACACTTTAAGACTCTACAAGTCTATAAAACCAACTATACAACTAAGACGTTTGAATATCTTAACACTAGCCAAGTAAAAAGTCTGTTAAATGTTTAGCTAAAATGCAAAGTCTTGGCAACATTCCATTAAAACTTAAATATACGTTGGATAGAAACTAGCAAGCAATGTCTTTCGCCAAAATTCCACAAGAAAGCATCCGAGCAAGTTATATTAACTTTGTCGCGTCGAGTTGCACTAACTTGAAATAAAGTGCAATTACATGGCGCGGCTAGTGAAGTCGGTTGGCAAAGATTTAACTTGTTCGGAGTCCCGGGGGCGCCGTTGGCCGTGATTGTCGCCGGGAGCCCCAAGTCCCGGTCCCCGTTTCCCGGGATTAATTGCACACTCCGACCTCGTTCCCAGGGCACGCGTTAACATGGAGCCGTTTCAGTAAACGCAAAATAACATCTAATGTTATACTCAGT
Organism: Archips xylosteana; assembly: GCA_947563465.1. Classification (NCBI taxonomy): domain Eukaryota; kingdom Metazoa; phylum Arthropoda; class Insecta; order Lepidoptera; family Tortricidae; genus Archips; species Archips xylosteana. Next base: position 13,683,640 of record OX387349.1, read on the forward strand.
GGTAATTGCCGCGACTTGACAAAATTGAACGGGCGGGGCGAGCAAAACAAGCCAATTTGAGGGGAGTTGGAATATTATTTGACGAAATGGAATGAGGCTACCGCCGAATTTTCCACCGTATTTGTATTATAATATAAATATTTCTCAAAAAGTTTATGACATAAACATATCTAAACATAATTATCTGTTTCTCTTGTTGACTGTTAGTCTTGGGTTTTTATGACAATAAAGATTTTTATATACATACATATCGCATTTACAACTCCAATTTGGAAAAAAAATTGCAGCTATGCAAGATGAACGGAACTGACCTATGTTAAAATGAATTTATATCGAAACAAAATTCTTTGATTAATGGTGAATAAGTAATTGTGTTCACTGCTTTTAAACGAAAGGGCCACAATTCAAAATCTAGGTAGTAATGGGTTAATATTAATGTAATATTTTAATGTATTGTTGTATTTTAATGTAATCCTTTGTGAGTTGATAAATAAATACATTTATTATTATTATTATTATAATTACCTCAAAGTTAAAATAAACAAAATTAGGCAATTAAAATACGCATCGAAAGACTCAAAACCATTAAAAGTAGAAATGCTAAGAAACATATAAAATCCTAAATAAAATCCTAATAAACAGATAAGATCCTAAAAAAAAAACTTATTTTGGTTTGTTGCGCTTAAAAGTAGCGACATATTTTCAGTAGCTAAATTCTTGTTTAAGGCCTGCGTCACGACTCTTTGTTAAATTCCTGATATTTTATGTGACAGATAATATCTGTGATGCGGTCTCTGGTAAGGAAAATAGATTATTATATGGGGTAGATCACAGGAGTATGATGAAGGCGATGTGCAAGGAGTAGCAATCAAATATCCACTCTTTCCACCATATATATATTGACTGCTCAGAAGGTCCAGAAGAATTAATATTATATACACAACACGGTAGAAAATACAGAAGAACAATTATAACAGAATTTAGTTAAAATATACAGCAAAGCAAAACATGACAGTTAGTAACGCAGTGACGTGAGTTCGTTGTAGGTTCTAAGATGACAACCATTTTCGCACATGCGCACAACACTCGTCACAGATTCGCTCGTGACCGTTCGGCAGGCGCTCGGACGCGCTCGGGCGCTCGGCTCTGTTCGCGTGGCGAACATTCGCGAGAGTGCCCGAAGTCTGCCGAACGGACGCGACAATACTCACGTCTATAACTAATGAGTACAGTCGCCACATCAGCCCCCCCGGAGACCTTTAGGGTCGATAAAAATTAGGAAAGATAACCTGGCGACCAGAACGAGTAGTCCTAGGAAGTGGAGGAGTTGATACAACCACAGGTGTTCTCGCAGGAACAGTGGTAGATGACGTAGTAGTGCTACCTGGTTCATCTGTTAGGATATAAGCAGGTTTTAGCCTATCGATCGAAACATTAGTAATTCGACCTGCTACATCTATGGCAAAAAAATTTATCATTTCTACTGACTACCCTATAAGGACCAGCATAAGGTGGCTGTAACGATCGTCGTACAAAGTCTTGTCTTATAAATACATGTGAGACTGTCGACAAATCTTTAAACACAAAAACTTTGGTACAGCCATGTCGTGCTACGGCCTTGGGTTGAAGTTGCTTCATATCAAGACGCAATCTAGTCAGAAAATCAGTATAGTCTGTCAGTCTGTCTGCAGTCGGTCCGAAAAATTCACCAGGGAGCTTAAGCACCTCACCGTAAACAAGTTCGGCGGACGATGCGGACAAGTCCTCCTTCCATGAACTACGTATACCAAGAAGAACCAATGGAAGGGTTTCTGTCCAGCTCTCGTCTGCGTGGCACATAATTATTGTTGCCTTCAGTAGCCTATGGAAACGTTCAACAAGGCCATTAGCAGCTGGATGATACGCAGTCGTCTTAAGATGATGTGAACCGATAATAGACGAAATTTTACTGAAAAGATGAGATTCGAATTGTCTACCTCTATCTGTGGTTACCTTTTTGGGGCAACCAAAACGTTATATCCACGTAGATATAAATGCCTTGGCTACATTTTCAGCCGTAATATCCGTAAGCGGAATTGCCTCAGGCCACCGCTTAAATCTATCGACGGCGGTTAGGCAGTATTTGTTTCCATTAGAAATCGGAAGTGGGCCTATAAGATCTACGTGAACATGAGAAAAACGGGCCGAAGGAAGTTTAAAATTATGAACTGGCGCATGAACGTGTCTAGACACTTTAGATGTTTGACAAGGAATGCACGTTCGCGCCCAGTTTCTACAATCTTTCCTGATGCCCGGCCATACATAGCGTTCAGTTACCATCTTTACGGTTGGTAGTCCTAACACTAGAGAGGCTAAGTCCATGAATACTATTAAAAATTGACTTTCGAAATTCAGAAGTAATAAATGGACGTTGGACAGGCCCGGACACATCACAAAAGAGTTTCGTATTCCCAAACGCTACCTTTTGCAATTTTAAGGATAAACCGGTTTTGATCAAATTTCGCAGTTCTGTGTCCGTGGTTGAGAGGCTGCTAAAGAGTCAGAGTCAAGTATGTCTGTAATGGCGTCAGTCCTAGATAGTGCATCCACGACAACGTTGTCCTCGTCGGTGGTGAATTGTGATATAAAATCAAGATATCTAAACTGTCGCGGTGAACACGAATCATGAGACTTTTTAAAAGCGGATACTATCGGTTTATGGTCAGTAAGAACAAAGAACGGTTTCAGTTCTAACATGTACCTAAAATATTTAACTGACTCATAAATCGCAAGAAGTTCGCGGTCATATGCACTGTACTTGACCTGCGCTAGTGTTAACTTTCTAGAAAAGAAACCTAGCGGCTGCCAATGGCCTTGAACTTTCTGATTTATGACAGATCCGATAGAAAATTCAGACGCGTCAGTAACGACAGCCAAAAGAGCAGTTGGATCTGGATGTGCCAGAAGAACAGCGTTAGCAATGCTCGTTTTACAAGCATTGAAAGCCTCATCCAAACTGGGAGTCCAATCAATACTGCTGTTATTCTTCACTGATGGACCACTAAGTAGTCCATGGAGTGGAGCTTGTACCTTGGCAGCATCAGCCACGAAACGTCTGTAAAAATTTAACGCGCCTAAGAAACGCCTAAGTTCCCTAATCGTTATAGGGCGTGCAACTTTTTGAATAGCCTTGACTCTGTCACCAATAGGCTTAGTACCTTCAGATGAAACCAGTCCAGAAGAATTAATATTATATACACAACACGGTAGAAAATACGGAAGAACAATTATAACAGAATTTAGTTAAAATATACAGCAAAGCAAAACATGACAGTTAGTAACGCAGTGACGTGAGTTCGTTGTAGGTTCAGTGGGTGACAGACGGGCGAGTAAGTTCGCGTACTTACGGCTCGACGACTTTACTCGCCTGTGTGTCAGTCTAAGTACGCGTACTTTAAAATTGCCGAGTAAGTTTGTCGAAGATCCAACATGTTTGAATTTTGCTCGTAGCCCGCCTGTCTGTCACTACCGCGAGTCGCGAGCCGCCATTTTGTTTGTGCAGTTTAGAGTGTTTTGAGCAAGCTTTAACGTGTGTCACTGACGCCGAGCCGAGTAAGTTCGTGACTTTTGAATTTACGATTTTATAGCTCGTACGTCTATCACTGACGCCGAGCAGAGTAAATTCGCGACTTTTAAATTCACGATTTTATAGCTCATACGTCTGTCGCCCACTAGATGACAACCATTTTCGCACATGCGCACAACATTCGTCACAGATTCGCTCGTGACCGTTCGGCAGGCGCTCGGACGCGCTCGGGCGCTCGGCTCTGTTCGCGTGGCGAACATTCGCGAGAGTGCCCGAAATCTGCCGAACGGACGCGACAATACTCACGTCTATAACTAATGAGTACAGTCGCCACAATTCAAAAAAGATAAACACAAATGTCATCAAAGTTATCTGTCACATAACTGAACTGAACTGTGTGTGAACTTAATAGAGAGATAAACTGTGGGTTAGCGTGCAAAATTAAAGTCATTTCATGGTTAATTTGAGTGTATCATTAAAGACCTCATCAAATATATGGTTTTTGAAGCGGAGTAGGTGAATGACCAAGAGATATATCTGATGGAAAGTGATGACTGCTCCAAATCAATGCTCGCAACACCTGAGTGAAGTTCCCAATCCGCACTGGGCCCGCGTGGGAACTAGTACGACCCAAGATTAGAGCAACATCGCGTAATGACAGGATGCGCGTGATAATAGTAATCCAAATCGAGCTTGCGCTAAGTCCGTCGAAAGCATCCGACTCTACGTATATCTTTATCAATAATTTCAAATCTTGCAATATAGATACCTACATGAGGTGATACAGCCATGATAAGTCACGAAAAATGAATTATCTTTATCAGAATAAAATGACATATCATTAGTATCATTACATCATTCATAGAATACCTACCTATCAATTTAACGAGGAGGATACTTCTTTCATTACTTGTACTGTGAGAGCTAAATTCAATCTTGTTTAAAGAACCAATATCAAATGTTTAATTTATTTGTTAGTTTGTGGTATTTGCTTGTTAAGCAAGGGTCCATGATTCGAGTTCCGCGCCACACAAATATTTGAAAGCAAAGGTGACTTTGTGTGAAGGTTTCATGTTGACTCAAGATTCTGAGTACCGACAAGTTTACTTTTGTTTACGCCTCTATTGGAAAGATATAAAGCCTTTATTGCCATATTTAGAAATTTTTAATGTCCTACGGGTGTAAGGGATTCTTTTCCTGAGATGGTTTACCTTTATCTTGTATAGTCGACCAAGAAATTCCTTTACCACCCTAAGGTTCAATGTCAGTTGTACGGCTTAAAACGTCAAAGGCTATTTTCACTCACAAGTCAATGTGACAATCAGCCTTATTGTTTATATTCTGATGTAGGAACTGTCATTAAAAATGGTAAAGCACTTACTTGGTCGACAATACCAATGTCAGATATAATTTGAGTAGGATTATTATTCGAGAATTTGTTCGGAATCACTTTCGTGGATACATTTTTGTGGAAATAGCAGAAAATTCTGATACAGTTTCCAGTTAACTGGTAGAAATACAGGACCTCTCATATAAGTAACCCCATCAAAATCTACAACCAATTCATAAATAACGTGACTATATGTACGAAGGTGAGGCGTTTGGAACGTCCAAATAATGACCCTTTATTGACTATCGTTGTTATTTTCGTCCAGTATAGTAATGTGGAGGATTTTTGTGACACTTAAGGGTATCTAGGACCCATCCGATATCCGCTTCCTACCGTCCCAGTGAGTCGCGTTCTATAGTTAGGGGTAGGCTGATCTAGGAATACATATGTATTTGTATCCACACAAAACAAGATTCGTTCAAGAACTTGTCTTGGGTCTTAGAAGCACACCCTACGAACAAGCCTCAGTAGTCCCTAGAATACAGTCTTTATCTAATGAACTGACCGCGACCTTTAAGAACCGATTTTTCAATCGCCAGATAAAAGTATCCGTCAGTTAAAACTATAGCTTTCCTTTTCTCAAGTCATAGGAAAAAAGGACAGAGCTTACATTTATCTGACGGGTACTTTTATCTAGGGATTGAAAAATCGGCCCTAAAGAATGTAACGCCTGATTCAATAAATAATTTTAAGACTTTATCTACATACTTAGTTGTGAAATGGGCGTATATGTATAGCTAGGGAGGCAAGGGTGAGTAGACTCATTCAAATTGAAATTCGTCTTGATGAGCGCACTTGTTTTTCATTAATTTTATTTAATTTTGAATCAGCATTGGAGGATCAGAATTGGATCCATATCGGGGGGTTAAACTTTTATATTTTTTTCTAATTTTAGTTTAATAGTTATTAAATACTTTTTCAACTAAGTATAGTTTTAATTTAGTTTAAGACATTATGTAATGTATTAATTTATTAATAAAATCGATTTATTGCAAAAAATAAAGTTACAAACTTAATTCAATACTCAGTTTACAATCTTTTCCCCCTGTTTCACCATCCATTGATCAAATTTATTTGACGGATAAATGTGATGCCGTCTTTGTTTCGGACAAACGACAAAGACGGTAGGTATCACATTTATCCGTCAGTTAAAATTAATCAATGGGTGGTGAAACAGCCCCTTATTCTTTTTTATTTCTATTTGTCTTTGTAATTATTTTACATTTTAAAGTCGGAAGTAATGTATTAATACTGCGAGAGCGTAGATGGGCCAATCAACTTTTAAACCGACGTTTTTGGCGTCTCCTGCGTTACCAAAATTGTCTCTGGCGTTACCAAAAAATCGTACTTCCAACAAGATATTTCACGGTTTAATAGGTTAAACTTACGTAGGATGGTATGTATTCATGTACACCATCTATTAAATTACAGAAAAAACATGTTTACCTACAAAAATCTGCAATTGTTTGAAAAATGTCGCGGACAGATTAGTGTCGGTTTAAAAGTTGATTGGCCCAGATAGGACTCCCTCTGGATCATTTCAGCAAAGATTGTCCATTGCCATTTGCCATTCAACATGCATCACGCGGCCAGTGTGATGGGAATGACACAGGGTGGATTAGTCAATTAATTATTTATTAGTTTTCGGTTTAGGGTTATTTAGTACCTGGGCGACCGAGCTCTGCTCGGGCAGAAACTCGGTACCAAGCGCTTTCCCAGAGATAAGACCAAGCTAGATCAATTTTTCATCCCCGAAAACCCCCAAATACCAAATTTCATCGAAATCGTTAGAACCGTTTCCGAGATCCTGATTATATACACCGGAGGGGTGGGGGGGGGGGGGGGGGGGGGGGGTGGGGGGTTGAGAGGGGGGGAGGGGATGCGGGAGAGGGAGCGCGGGGGCATTAAAGGGGGGATGAAAATTTCATTGATTTTGCCGTAGGATGCACCGTTTTCAAGATATTTGACAAAAACACCGGAGGGGGTGGAGCGGTGAGTCACGTTAAACTATCGTCCGTAAACCGACTTTACAGACAACCGGCTTTTCCTGTTCTGTGTGCTTCCAATAGGGAACGTGCACATAGACGGTGCTGCCAACTGGTGCCATAAGGGTGCCATCAATTTGAATGTTTTACCTTGATAAGTTTGTTTTACTGTCCGCATAGTGTCTCTTCTGTCGCATTAGTGCTGCCGCCTATAGTTACTGCACGTTCCCTATAATACTTTTTCTAACAAAAAAGTAACTTTTTCTTGCAAAAAAAATAACTTTTTCTCACAAAAAAGTAACTTTTTCTCACAAAAGAAGAAACTTGACGTTTTCTCATAAAAAATAAACTTAAAAAAAAAACTAAAAATCTTGAAAAAAAACGTGGTATCGAACCGAGGTCGGCTGGATCCGCGACCACCCGATTTCTAATGTGCCATTATGATCTGCTCAAAGTCGGCGAAATTTAGCTTTATATTCTAATGCAAACAAAAATAGCCGGAAAACACGAGTAAAAGCGATTTTCTGAAAATGAAACATAGCTAGATCAGTTTTTCATCCCCGAAAACCCCCACATACCAAATTTCATCGAAATCGTTGGAGCCGTTTCCGAGATCCTGATTATATATATATATACATATATACAAGAATTGCTCGTTTAAAGGTATTAGATATAATATCATACTTAGTTATTTTACTTGTTCTGTTGATTAATTTGCGCAGTGTATATAAACAAATTAATACTATTATTGTTAAATAATCCAAGTTTTAAATATAGAAGGAACCACGATTTCCAGTGATACCTTCATGTTATTAAAAACATGCGAATGTATTCGTTAAATATTGTAATATATAAAAAAATCTCGTGTCACGGTATTTGTTATCGAACTCCTTCGAAACTGTCTGGTAGGTCTGAGAATAGGTCGTAGGCTATTTTTTATACCCCTAGGTTTATACGGCAAAACAACGTTCACCGGGTCAGCTAGTCTAATATATAAAAATCTCATGACACCGTGTTTGTAACACCTTCGAAACGGCTTGATAGATTTTTATGATATTTTTTGTCTGTAGGTACTCGGTAGGTAGGTCTGAGAACCGGTCGTAGACTATTTTTTTATACCTACCCCTATTCTTCGCAGACGGAGTCGCGGGCAACAGCTAGTTATTATAAATGTACATTATTGTTAAATTAACCTAAGTATAGAAACTTCTTTGCCCACCCTAGAAGTCGTCAGTATGTATTATATTTATTTATCAAGTACAGTTATGTAATAATGAGGTAAATTTTGTCTATTCGTACTTAAAGGATAATCTCGCCAATTACTGATTGATTTAATAGTTTTTTTACAGTTAGAAAGCTACATTATCCTAGATTAAAATGGGCTACTCTTTATCCCACGAAACTGATAAGTGCTCACAGTACGCAGACAAAATCGGGGGCCTATTAAGTATAGCATTTTATTATAACAAGCTTTTATGTCTTGCAAAGTTCGAAAGTTATCTTTATTTTTGTAAATCGAATTTCACCCACTATTAGTGATCGGATTAACTTGAATTGGGAATCAAATATGATAATGCAAGTACAGTCAACAAAAAATAATGTAGCAAAAAGCTTGTATAACTTTTTTTCCAATAACTTACATTTGATTTCATTTAGATTATAATTATATATTCACAAAAATCGCTTGATGCTTGGTACGGTCAGCATCAAAAGTAGCTGGTCACTTTTGTACTTTGTCGTAATAACACAATTGTCAATCATGTATGACATTTGCACCGGACTGTAAAGCGACAAGGTACAAAAGTGACCAGCTACTTTTGATGCTGACCATTTTTTTAGACAGATTCTACATCAGAAATATAACAATAATAATTAATACTTCATTGTCACATCGACTTGTTTTTTTAGGGTTCCGTAGTCAACTAGGAACCCTTATAGTTTCGCCATGTCTGTCCGTCTGTCTGTCCGCGGCTAAGCTCAGAGACTGTTAGTACTAGAAAACTGTAATTTGGCATGAATATATATATTAGTCACGCCGACAAAGTGGCTAAATAAAAAAAACTAAAAAAATTTTTTTTAGGGTACCTCCCATAGACGTAAAGTGGGGGTTATTTTTTTTTCTCGACTAACCCTATAGTGTGGGGTACCGTTGGATAGGTCTTTTAAAACCATTGGGGGGTTGCTTACATGATTTTCGTATTCAGTGATTTGTTTGCGAAATATTCAACTTTAAAGTGAAAAATTTCATTAAAATCGACCGTCCCCCCCCCCCTCTAAAATCTAAACTGTTGGGTGGAAAAATTTGAAAAAATTCAAAATGGTAGTAAATATATTAAATTTACAAGGAAAATTATAGCGGCTAAGATTGCTTGGGAATTATTTGTAGTTTAAGAGTAAATAGTAGCCTAAGGTATTAAACATACCGTCACTACTTTGAAAAACTCGTATCTCAAATCAGCATGTAAACAAAACTGAACCTTGATATGCGCGTAATAAAGTTCATTTTGCCAGATTAACGATTTTGAGATACGAGCTTTTTCAAAGTATTGACGATTCCTAACTTGGAAGATTCCGCACTCATACGAAATCCTTAGAAAAATATTACTTGATTTTTTCGTAATGGCTACGGAACCCTATCTTGGGCGTGTCCGACACGCTCTTGGCCGGTTTTTTTAACTCCAGTCTTTCAGTGACGTTGAGCCTTAGGGTGGTAAAGGATTTTTTTCTTGGTCGACTATACTAGGTGCCTAAGGTACTGAAGTACCCAGTGAAGTAGATAGTACCTAATTGTTAGTGATTTTTAATATTTTTGATCATTCTTTTTTTACTTTATATTTAAATGATCTGCATACAATATAACGTATACACAATGTATTGTTATCAAATATTTTATTTCGGCAGTTTCGAAATCTCGAAAATATTTTCTTATTTTTTTTTGTGCTAACTTTTATGTAATATACTAGCTGTTGCCCGCGACTCCGTCCGCGAAGAATAGGGGTATAGGTATACAAAAAATAGCTTAGGACCTATTCTCAGACCTACCGAATACAGGGAAAAAGTTTCATAACCTCCCTCACCCTAAGAGTGAAGAGGTAGGTAACAGATAGAGAGACAAACATACTTTCACACGACTAGGTACTACTACTTCCTAGTACAGCTACATCCTAGTACAATGACTGAGAACAATGATGACGAGACCTTTTCAAGCATTTCATAACCGAAGGGTGACCAACGGCACCCGACTGTTAAAAAGCGAATAGATTTAAACGCCACCTGGGTGATATTGAATTTTATACATTACGCTGATTCCAATTGGAGATGTCTATTTTTTTTTCGCAGTGAGGTAATTGTAATGTAGGTATAGTAAATCGAAAACCATTTCGAGATAAATGCTTTTTACATCATTTTCTGTAGTGTAGTTATTTAATTTTAATATAATGTAATGCATTTATTTACTATCAAATAAGCAATGACCTTCATTTGACATAAAAGTAAAATGTCGTAGACGTTCCAAGTTGTACTTTAATCGGTGTGAAATAGCGTTATTTAGTATTCTTCACAATTTACGCGTAGATTAAACTACGAAGTTTGATTTGGACCCGCTTTCTGACATCTAGCACTTTGACAGCGCCAGTAAAGGGACACTAGTTACAGTGTACCAACACACAAAAAATAATTAAAGGGGTTGCCTTATCGTACGCATTTAGAAATTTGGCTGTGTGCAGGGCTGGGCAGTATTTGAATTACTTGTAATTGAAATACAAATACGTATTTGGTATTTGTATTTCAATTACTCGCTGAAAATGTAATTTGTAATTCGTATTTCAAATACCTGACGCTAAGGTATTTTGTAGTTAGTATTTCAAATACTTATGACTTCAAAATACATTTTAACAAAATACATTTAGATTTCATTTAGCGATCTCAAGTTGAACATGAAAACGCACCGGTGTAGACATGACTTTATTCATTCCCCTATGAGAGGCAGATAACACTTAAGTCTGGTGTTTAGGAAAGGAAACTCTGCTTTTAATAAGTAAAAGTACCTAGTTTCCTTTAATGAGAGTAATTTTTAGTAAAATAATACTGATTACCCACGTCTCAAAACTAGTTTAAGTCGACATAGGTATTTCAGGCCGTAGCGTACTTGAGTGCACGTTTGGCACAGCCGTAGCGTGCTCTTCCGAGAGGAAGGGTTACGGATTAGCCCGAAACTGTCGAGTTAAACTCGACTCGTTTTGAAACGTGAGTAATAGTAGGAGAGCTGGCACCAATTTTTGGGTAGGTGTTTGAGGCAAGCTGAAAACTTGTCACATACTTCTCCTATTATACCCCAACACAAGACTACAGACCTGGCTGGTGAGTAGCGGGGCTAAATGAACCTATGAATTTTTAATTTTTATTTTTTTTGGTTCCAAAAATATATTTGAGGCAATATGCAATTTTTATATGTTGTAGTTCAATGTTTAAAGAATAAAAAAAAAATAAGCCAGACGATTTAGTCGGGGCTTTAATATTGCCTGGCGCGTGCAAACATATTTTGATTTTTCAAAAAAATATAAAAAATTTATTTGAGGCAAATTGAAATTTTAATATTTATAACTAAAAAATAAGATTCTCAAAAAGACAGGTCATTTTGGTGGGACTTTCTACCTGCCAGGTGATCTAACAAATGATATATCCGTGCGAGTGAGTATATTTGTTAGATCACCTGGCAGGTAGAAAGTCCCACCAAAATGACCTGTCTTTTTGAGAATCATATTTTTTAGTTATAAATAATATACTCTATTAAAATTTCAAGTTGCATCTAATACATTTTTTATATTTTTTTGAAAAATATGTTTGCACGCGCCTGGCAATATTAAAGCCCCGACTAAATCATCTGGCTTATTATTTTTTTATTCTTTAAACATTAAACTACAACATATATAAATTGCATATTGCCTAAATATATTTTTAGAACCAAAAAAAATATTAAAAAGTCATTGTTTCATTTAGCCCCGCTACTCACCAGCCAGGTCTGCAGTTTTGTGTTGGGGTATAATAGGAGAAGTTTGTGACAAGTTTTCAGCTTGCCTCAAACACCTACCCAAAAATTGGTGCCAGCTCTCGGACCATAATCTGTATTGTTTCACTATGAGTGAGTCTCACGACCTCACGGTAGTTTCATGTTTAAAGAGTGTAATTTTCTTTTACTCTGCTTGCCCATGCCGGGTTGGATTCGTTTTAATTCTACTTAGTATTTTGTAATTTGTATTTTGTATTTTAAATAAAAATACCTGAAATACTGTATTTTGTATTTTATATTTCAAACTCTTCTCGACTTAAAAGTATTTTGTATTTCGTATTTTAAATAAATGCGAGATAGTATTTTGTAATTTGTATTTTAATTAAAGCAAAGCATGTATTTTGCCCAGCCCTGGCTGTGTGGGAGCCCTCAATTATAATCTGACGTCATCAAACAAAATAGTTTCAATAATTAATTTTGAAAAAAGTAGTGAACTAAATGAAAAAATATTGAAATAAGTTTCTCATAATTGACTTTTCTATACAAAAAAAATATAAAAACCATTGGTATTTTTTTAGACATTCCCAATTAGGCATAATTTCAATATCGCCCAGGATGGCGTTTGAATCAATTCGCCTTTTAACCGTCGCATATTTAGCGTCGCTACGCTCTCGTGTCTGTTTGTCATAGGGCTGTACCCCAAGAACCGTATTAGACAGACAGCTGAAACTTATACTTAATTGTGTATTTCTAATACCGCTACAACAACAAATAATTGATCTACACCTTATCTACACTAATATTATACAGAGGAAAGATTTAGAATAAACTTAAAAACTACTGGACCGATTTCAAAAATTCTTTTGCCGTTAGAAAGCTACATTATCACTGAGTGACATAGGCAACTTTTTACCGCGGGAAAATACCTTTTCCTACGAGAAAATTAATTTATCGCGGGTGAAGCTGCGAACGGAAGGCTGAATAAAATAAATCTTAAAATGAAGGGGGTCCCCAAACAAGAAATAATTTATTTTTGTTTTCATTGTATCGCAATAACGGTTAAACAGACCTTAAACTCGGAATAATAATATAAATAAATATACTGTATTTTTAATAATAATAATAATATAGAGGTTTGGGCTGAACGTGGGATGAGCCTTATTTTTTAACCGACTTCAAAAAAAGGAGGAGGTTCTCAATTCGGTTGTATTTGTCTTTTTTTTTAACGTGTGTTACCTCAGAACTCCGTCATTTATGAAACGATTTGGAAAATTCTTTCGTTCTTTGAAAGCATACGCTTTAAAGTTGGTCCCGTTGTTACCAGAATCCAGTTCTGATGATGGGATCCATGAGGAATTGGAGGAACTCTTCAAATGTTCACGGGAAATGTAAAGAAATTTTAGTATTTTCGGTGACAAATCGAGCATTTGCATTCAGAAAATGTCATTTGGTAAACTAGATCTGATGAAGAAGACCGCAGATGGCCAACGGAACTCCTCAACGGGTCAAATCTTGCAAGTTGAATTTGACTCTCTTCCCAGTTTCTGATTGAGTTCATATTTTACATGCATGTGTAAATCAGGTGACAATGCAATATTATTGTGACATGGAGCTGATCTGATGATGGAGTTGGAAGGTGGCCATAGGAACTCTGTAATAAAACGACACAAACCCCGTCGAGTTTGGGCTCATTTGAATCGTCTTGACAAGTACTTTGATTCCAGATGATAAACAGGGTCTGATGATGGAGCTGTAAGGTGGCCAAAGGAACTCCATAATGTAACGGCACTACCCCATCGAGTACGGACTCATTTGACTTGTCTCTAGATGGTAACCAGGGTTTGACAAGGAAGTTGGATGGTGACCATAAGAACTCTGTAGTAAAACGACATAACCCCATCAAGTTTGTTCTTGTTTGATTCGTCTTGATGAGTAACCAGACCAGAACGAACCAAAGTAACCAGAGGCAAAAAGTACAGTCAGTAAAGAGTGCCAGTCCAGGCCATTAGAAACAACTAAAAAGCAAAAAATAAAAAAGTAAAAATTATATTAAAACCACCTTCAAAAAACACCCAAAAAAAACTTGGAAATAAAAATTGAACCGACCACAATAAGCATGAAAATATTTTTCTACTAATCTGTTTGAAGTCGGTGCCTCAGCACGAGCCAGCAGGAGTGGTAGAAGCCCTATAGATAGTACCTTCTATGTAGGTAAGTTAAATTACTAGGTTCACTCCTGCTGGCTCGAGCTGAGGCACGAACTTCAAACAGATTAGTAGAAAAATATTTTCATGCTTATTGTGGTCGGTTCAAATTTTATTTCCAAGTTTTTTTGGGTGTTTTATGAAGGCGGTTTTTATTTTTTATTTTTTTTTTTCTTTTTAGGAAAATAAGGCTCCTCCCATGCTCAGCCCAAACCTCTCGCAAACCAGTGATTTTTGGCGTTCCTGAATAGCAGTTCATCCCTATCCTCTCGCAAACGATCGCAAACCGTGTTGGGCCATTCCTGAATTTACCCCCAGGCTTACCTTGCATCTTAACTTAAGTTTCCAACTTAAATGTGTTAGGTTAGGTAATGTAAGAAGCTGATGTCTACTCAGACTCCTCTTTCCCATTGGGCATTATGGGCACGTGCCCAGGGCCCTATGGACGATTGGGCCCCTAGTGGCTATAAAAAATAACAGTTAATAGATGTATATTTTGGTTTTATCTGCTCCTTTTGTTGGTATAACCCCTGGGACCCCTTATCCTGTACTGCCCAGGGCCTCTGATAGGTTAAAGACGGCCTTGGTCTACTTCATTAGTTCATTACAAGCTTTTATTTAACTGATGATGTATCTAAAAGTGAACGGGTCAAATCTTAGAAGTCGAATTTGACCCACTTCCAGTGGTCGGATTCCCTTGAATCTGGTACTTATGTAAGTTGGATGACAATTCAAGTACAGTCAGCTAAAAGGATTGCTCTTAAAATGAAATTTTTAACAAAAACTTATTTATTTAATCAATAAATAAAGCGAGTTCTTGCCACGCTGCCTAATCCAAAGCCCAGGGGGGCTACTCCGAAATTCGAAAATCGAAGTTCGAATCGCATCGTCTTGCTCCCTCTTGTATTAAATACTATTAGCGTGAGAGGAATGGCACGATACGAAGTTCGAATTTTGCACTTCGTATAGTATAACAGTATAAGGCCTGACTTTATACTACGAAATTCAATTTTCGAACTTTGTATCGTGGCGTTTCATTCACGCTAATAGTCCTAAACAGAAGTGCGAAAGGGAAAACAACAGCAATTTGTAGTAGCCCCCCAGTTTAGACCTGCTAGAACAACTGTGCAAGTTGCATTATTACATTGCGGCGATCGACTGACCACTTCAATCTCGTTCGCTTTACTCCCCGCAATGTAATGCAACTGGCACGATTTTACTTGCAGGTCTGACAAGTTTATTATTCCTCAGATTGTGCCTAGTGGGTAGAGTACCTTGGTCTTGTGGATAACGCTGTGATTTGTTGCGAACATAAAGCGTTTCACAAGCAGTAGGTAACCAGGTGCAAAATTTTACTAGGTAACATAGGTACCTGTATTAAAAAATGTTTATTTATCCATTATTATATTTTATTAGGTTAGAATATTTAACAACCCAATTTGTAGCTGACATTTTAGTCTTCATGATATGTAGAATTTTTTGCAAATTTTGCAATGAATAGGTTCACGGCTTTGCCCTTATTGGTTTACAGAACTTGTTTCGGTACACTGCCGTGTGTATAGAACTTTATATTTCAATAAATGATCGCTGAAAGTACATATTTTGTTTTTATTATTTTGTATTGTCAACATCCATATGAAGATAGATAATAGTTATAATGTTTATAACTTAGTTTTAGGTAGGTTTATGAAAGAAACCCCTAGCTACCTACCTACCTACCTACCATGTAATGTATGTAAATGTAATGTAGTACCTACTTAAATATGGTAAATTCATTAAGACATCACTTTACTCAATTAGGTTAGGAAGTTGAGTAAAACAAATTAGAAAAAGACTAGGTATGATCTAACTAATAGATTGATTACCAAACGAAGAGGTACCTAATTGAAATGGACCGTAAAAAAATGTTGGTGCTATTCATCAAGAGGATTTTATGTACCTACCTAATTACTCGTTAACTGCGGATAGTATATACAGTCACGAGCTTTAATTTGGGACCCACTAAGGTCGACAGTCTTGTCATAATATTGTACCTATAGGAATTCAAAGGATATTTTTTCGGAATGGGTCCCAAATTAAAGCACGCGACTATCTATTAGTGCTTTTCCTAAACATAACATAGTACTTTGGAAAAGTAATTCATTCTTATTTTTTAAAAAGGTACCTATTAGGTAAGGTTTCTGTTGAAACCTGCGTAGCACCTGGTCTTTAAGCGCTTTAAAATAAGTAAATAAATAAATATCACGGGACAATTCACACCAATTGACCTAGCCCCAAAGTAAGCTAAGCAAAGCTTGTGTTATGGGTACTAGGCAACAGATAAACATACTTATATAGATAGATACATACTTAAATACATATTAAACACCCAAGACCCGAGAACAAACATTCGTATTTTTCATACAAATATCTGCCCCGACACGGGAATCGAACCCGGGACCTCAAGCTTCATAGTCAGGTTCTCTAACCACTAGGCCATCTGGTCAAGTTTCTATAAGTTAAAATATTCGATGTTTTACTTACCTATTGTTTATATGTAAACAAAGTGGTTATAAGCAGAAGATTACCTAAAATGGTTTAACGACCGCTTTAGCCTAGTTGGTAGTGACCCTGCCTACGAAGCAAGAGGTCCTGGGTTCAAATCCCGGTAAGGGCATTTATTTGTATGATGAGCACGAATATTTGTTCCTGAGTTATGGATGTTTTCTATGTATTTAAGTATTTATTTATCTATATAAGTATGTCTATCGTCGTCTGGTACCCATAGTACAAGCTTTGCTTAGTTTGGGACTAGGTCGATTTGTGTGAGATTGTCCCCTAATATTATTTATTTTATTTATTTAAATAATTTAGTAGCCGCTTACCAAGCTTTAGCTTTTTTTTTAGCTTTTTTTAGCACTTTTATTCTAACCAAGCCATAATACCGCCACTAAACCAAAAGGCACAAGTGCAAACTTGCTCCAAAAGGAAAAAACACAAGTTTACAAAGAACTATAGTGCACGTAGGTACGCTTTGTCTGTTTGGAATAGATTTTCAGCTGTGCCTTTTTATCAAATGACGGAATGATTCCGACGCATAATCAACTTAAACAGTATAAAAATTAATAAACGAACCTGGAGTTGTTTGTGTTTGATAATTAGGTTTTTTCATCCATTCGTAGGGCGACCGCGGCGCCGTCGGCGGCTGGGAAGGCCGCGACCCCGGCGAGCCCTCCCCTGGACTGGCTAGGTCACCCCGGGCCGGGGACGGCATCTCCCCGATCTCTCTCTCCCCCGGCTCCCTCTTCGGGAAGTGATGGGGATCCGGCGCCCATTCTCCTCCTGGCGCCCCGTTCCACGCGCACCACTGCTGCTCCTCAAAGTTCTGCGGCTGCCAGCCGTACCAACCACTCGCGCTATACTGCCCCTTGCCTTGGTACATGGCGAGCGGGTTGACGTAGTTCACCATGCTTCGATCACCGTCCGCGCATTGCACACACTGCGGTCACTACACTCCGCACGGGCGGTAAGTACACGATACCAACACTACGAGGCAGATAACAATCGACTGACTGAGTGGAGCGAAACAGGCGAGCGGGTGGCTTGCGGCGGGAGGGGCAATCCGCGCCTGGGCGGGCCCGGCCCCGACCAATAGCAGCCCTGGCCACTTCTCGGCCCGCCCCGACAACCCATTGCCTGCTATTTTCATTTGCCTAATTACAACAAAAATAAATAATGAACGCGGCCGAAACACAGGGTTAATGGAGTCGGCCAGTGCCCAGTAATGAACTTAGATTAGCACTGAACAGAGATTAATTGAAAAAATATTTTTACTACACATTTAATTGAAATTTACAAACATGTGATAATTCGTTAAACAAAAGCGTACCCGCAAGTGTAAAATAAAACGCGTTTCGCGTCATTGTGCTTGTTACGTCTAGGTAGCTACGTCAATGTAATGTAATGTACCTATAGGTAAAGTCGAGGTCAAAGATACCTTACACTTTAGTACCTTGTCTCTGTATGAATTTTGACAATTTTATACTAAACTTCAAACATGAAATAACAGCGACAAGTTAATAAACTGTAAACATAATATTATTATATTTGCCCTTGACTGGACCTCCTAGTATGTAGGTATTTATTATAGGTACAGATACATTTACTTTCCTACCTACATATAGGTAGGTAGGTACTTATTTATAATGGTAATAAAGATTATTTTATTTTCTATAACATTCCTTAGGCATCCATAAAATATCTGCAACATAAGTACCTATTTAATATAAAACATAATGTTGTGGATAAATCAAACAAATAACAATTTAACTGTTTCTGACTTTTATACTTAGGTACTTACTTGGGTACTTTTTGTCGGTCTCAAACTAAATACTCCTCTCATCCACTCAAAGGTTGATTGGTAGAGATCCCTTAAAGGGATACCTAGGTTCGCCTTTGTACATGTAAGTATGTCAACTGTTATCAACAATGTTTTTATTTCTTTTTATTTTTGTACAATAAATGGTATTCATACTTACATACAAACTTACCTACTTATATACATTTAATTAGAACGTTAAATAGGTACTATGACATTCAGTTCATCATCATCATCGACATTCAGTTAGTCCTCAGAAATTAATTCAGTCATTCTTTAATTTTATTTATTTAAGAACTACGTAAGTAGGTCCAAATTACATACAAATGAAGTCATTAAACAATATAATAATAATTAAATGTTCATAAGCCATTAAGCAGCAAACATACAAGGAAGTAAGAAATGTCATAATCAAAAAATTACATTAATAAATTCATATTATTTTTTTAAAAATAAATTGAATTAAACACAATATAAAAACAGATTTTTCATCTCTCATACTCGGAAAGTAAGGCAAATCATATCTGACATACGGGAGGATAACTATTATTTTCTTCCCTAGGGAAGATATGAATTAAAAAAAATAAAGGCATTGGCTGTCAATGGAACACATACGCATTCAGCCAAGCATTACGGCATATATATATACATGGAATAATTAAGTATTGAGTTTTTTTTTCTTAATTTTTCATATTACAAATTTGATAATGCCAGTGAAATATTATTAAATTAAATTATTTATATTTACATTAGTTTCTTATTTAGTGACTTAAACCAGAAAAGTTAAAAAATGTTAAGAAAAAAAACGCGGTAAACGACAATGTTATATGTCCACACAGCCTACTATACAGCTTAACTCCTTGGTTCAAATTAGTTATTTACTTATTTTACAAATAAATTTACTAAAATACCTACTTTGTCTATTGTTTTCATTGAATATTATGTTGAATATATTACATTTTGTTAAATTAATTATTGTTTAACAATAAACTCTATTGAAATATTTTACAACGATCATATTGACCGGTTTAGACATTTTTATTTATTTATACTTATATTTTCTTACTTTCCTTGTAGTTGAAATGAAAAGCAGAGTGTTTAACTCGGGAAAAACACCAATATCACCCTCGAAATATTGCCACCCTCGCTGTGCTCGGGTGTCAAGTAACCTCGTGTGATATTGGTTATTTTCCTCCCTTGTTGAACAATCTACTATTAAATGACATTTCTATTGACATTAAGGGACTTTTATCTGAACACTCCTGGACATCTTTACATAACTTACCTATCTCTCTTGTAGGAAGACGAAAAAAAATTTTTGAAAGTTTGAACTTTCTATCTAATACTTATCTACTTAATAGCCATTATCCATCCACTGCTGGACGTAGGCCACTTTCATATTGCTCCAACCCTCCCAAATTTTAATTTAATATTAATTATTAATATTTTTCTACACAATACTATCTAAGGTTGATCCTTAAAAAAACATAACTATTTACATATAAAAATGTTTAAACAAATTTTCCAGACTCAAATCGCCGGCTCCGGAGAACAAGATGATAACCACCATTATCTTAGTTTTATTTTTATGCCATATTTGGAATCCGTAGGTGCCAATGCACCAGCTCAATTTTTTTCGTAATTTTTGTACGGTAAATGACAAAATTGAAACATAATACAATACTATTCAATTTTTTTATTTATTTACCTTGTAACTAGAATAAAAGTGTGCAATAATTTTATCATAAAATACTGAAAGCTCATCGCATGACAAACATCTATATTATTATGTTCTCGTCAAAATTAGATCGCTAAGTAATGATATGCGCAGTTATCTTTTTATTCTCGTCGCAAACCGCTAAATACTGTTCGTGCAATGGCGCTCACCAAAACTACGCATTTGAAACGGAACTCTAAAACGTCTTGCCATATCCTTTTGTCACATTGCACGGGTCGAATGTAAATTGCAATGGTCTATATCGACATGTCAAGTGCTAAGGGTACGTGGCAATGTTTATTTACAATAACAAACTGCCTCTCAATGTGATCTCAAACCGGCTCGCGAAAACATTGTGTCGGCTTTTTAGTGTTCGATTTCTAAAACTATATAATTATTGGTGTGATTGGAGTATAAGTGAAGTGAGTGACAATGAACAAACAAAGGACATCGCGTTTAATGAATATTATGAATAAACTGCGACGGATAAAAATGTAGTGACTACGAATCATATATATGATTTAAGACAAATATCTAGAGAAAAAAAAATATTGCGATGAAAATGATTCTGAATTGAACCAAGATTTCTCACCAGATGTGTCTGAATATTTTCCTAGCCCAGAGAGATTTCAAAATTTACAGCGCAGTAAGAGTTCTTCAAGCATTGGAAGAGACTCAGATTATTTAGAAAAAGCCTCTCAAAATATAATAAGCACTCCATCAAATATATCGAACATTTCCCTCGTATTGAATTCTGTGAATTTTATAGCATCACCTTCAATCGTTTATCAACAACTTAAGGGAACTCCAGAAACAAACACTAATTGTTCTATTGATTTGACACCAACCTCAACACATGAATGTATAGAACCCTCTCATAAGAATTCAAAACGATGTCTTAGTCAAATATTCCTTAACGACGCTCAGCCGTCAACATCGTCTAATTCTATAGGTATTTTTGATAACCGAGAACAAGAACTAGCGTCGCCTTTTGACGGTAATGATTTTGATGAAACATTACAGAGGAATAGTAATTGTAGCAGTGTACTCTCAGATAAAACGATTATCGGTAATTCAAGCATGACGTATAGACCTGCCCACCAGAGTCCTGGCCCTCAGAGTCCTCCCTGTCACAGTTTTGGCAATGAGAGCCCGGTTCACCAAAGTCCTGTCCGTTGCAGTCCTGCCCATCAGAGTTCCGATCAGAGTTCAGCCCATCAAACTCTTGTCAATCATATTCCTGAGCAGTACACTCCCAACCATCAAAGTCCTGACCCTCAGAGATCTGCCCGTCACAGTCTTGACGGTGAGAGCTTGGTTCACCAAAGTCCTGTTCGTCGCAGTTCTGCCCATCAGAGTCCCGATCAAAGTCCAGTCCATCAAACTCCTGCCCATCATAGTCCAGAGCAGTACTCTCCCAGCCACCAGTGTCCTAACCCTCAGACTCCTGCCTGTCACAGTATTGACAATGAGAGTCCGTTTCACCAAAGTCCTGTCCGTCGCAGTCCTGCCCATCAGGGTCCCGATTACAGTCCACATCAAACTCTTGCCCATCATAGTCTTGAGCAGTACACTCCCAGCCACCAAAGTCCTGACCTTCAGAGTCCTATCCATCACAGTCTTGACAACGATGGCCAGAGTGAGGGAGACTCTGTGCACGCCAACATTGAAAGAGAATTAAAAAATAGAGTCGTGTACACCCCGGACCAGATGTACGCAATCATTATGAACGCGAAAGTCAACGGAGAAAAGTACAACGTTAAAGAAATGCTTCAAAAGGAGTTTTATAACATAAAAGAACTAATAAATAATAAAAATTGGGTCAAAAATGAGGTAGGGCAAAAAGTATCATGGACACAGATAAAGGAAGTGAGAGTCGCTTGCTCACAGCCCTCAATTTTACAGTATAAAAATGATTTTGATTCTGGATATTCTCTAATGAACATAGAACCTGTCCAAAAAACAAAAAGCAAGCGGGGAACCAAGACAAACAGCAGTTCCTTAGTGAACCCAAATCCTGCCTCCGATTTTGAACATGCCACTCAGAATATATTGAGAACTCCGTCAACTATTTCAAATATTTCGCTTATTTTGAATGCAGCAGATTTCATAGCATCACCTTCACCGTCAGTCGGTGGAAATAACAAGATTTGTACTTCTGATTTGACACCAACTTCAAAGCATGCGTTGAATGAATCTTCATTGCAGCGGTCATCAAAACGATGTCTAAATCAAATATTCCAGAACTGCAACCAGCCCTCGACCTTTGATGCTTACGAAGGTGACAAGCACAAAGAACAAACAAGGACCCTTGATGCTACTGATTTGGACGAAACTCTACAACCAGAAAATAATACAGAAAGTATCTTAACGGACGAAACGATGATCAGCAATGAAAGCACAACAACGATTCAAAGTTAACCGATAATAATAAATAATAAAATAATGAAAGTGAGTGTTTCTTCTGCAGAGCCGTCAATTTTAAAATACAAATTTTAATATGACGTCGATTCTGAATATTTCCGAATAAACACAGAGTCAATCCAAAAATTAAGAAGCATGCGAGGTACCAGACAGACACTTAAATCTATAGTCAGCCCAAGCCCTGTCCTTGAAACCGAACTACCAGACCAGTATTATACACCCAGCTCTTGCCAATTATATTATACGACGACCTGATTAGCCTTTGTAAGGCAGGTGATATTCCAAGCTACTATCATGCTTTTTATGAGTCCTTGACTTATGTAAAGAACTCTGAAATGAATAATGATGATGAAGATGATGATCAAGAATAAGAATCAAGTAATAAGTACCTAATAAATTGTATTGTTTTAGTTTTTTTCGAGATTCTGTTAATTTTAACCTAATAATTGAAATAAAGCCAAAGTTGATTACCATGTTATTGTTTCATTGCAATACCAGATAAATTACATTATCATAAAACAAATTTCACAATATTAACGAGAATAAGATGATATGTAACTATTATTTTTACTAATCGAACCGTAAAAATAGTAGAATAAAATGATAAAACAACCATACAATACGTATTTTAAACCCTTGAAAAAGCGGGAATAAAATGATAATCGACTTTATAAATCACAGATGAGGATCGATTTCCACTAACTTCTAATTTTTTAAATAACTCCTTTATAATATGTATTATATAAGTGACACTAAAAAAAGAAGAATTCTTAAAAAATTAGCTTTCCGTAACGCTGACTATCATCAGTTTACGTCCACTTGTTTAGAAGTAATTGGCAAAAATGTGTTTTTTATTTTTCCTGAAAAGTTACGTTTTTGCGATTATCATTTTATTCGCCGGAGGCGGCGAAATATTTTAGATGAGTTTCTTGTTAGGGGCCCATACAGTATAGTTGACCAAGAAACTCCTTTACCATCCTAAGGTTCAATGTCAGTTGAACGGCTTAAAATATCAAAGGCTATTTTCACTCACAATAAAATTCAGTGTGAATCAGTCTTATTAGGTAAATGTACACTATGCCGGAGTAGTACATTATGCCGTGTCATTTTGGTTTTTGTCGTATAATAAGAAAATTATCACTAAAGTCATGATTTAATACAATGCTTCATCAACTATAGTTTCATTGCAACTAAAAAACACTATTTTTGAATAACCGTAATAAGTTCTAACAGCAGTATCGCATTTCCAAACTCATCAGTCGTA
Source organism: Archips xylosteana (assembly GCA_947563465.1). Lineage (NCBI taxonomy): Eukaryota > Metazoa > Arthropoda > Insecta > Lepidoptera > Tortricidae > Archips > Archips xylosteana. Next base: position 13,707,554 of record OX387349.1, read on the forward strand.
ACCACGCAGTAGTTCCATACGACGTGTTGTCTGTGAGCATAAGGTGACAATGGTAACTTCGTAAGGATTTGTTGTGATGCCGGTAAGTATATTTAATCTAAATTTGTAAAATTATTGTACAGTGGTTATTAACTGAAGGTTTTATAACTATTTTAAGTTAAAATAAAGCATATTTTAAGGGAAATTGACGAATTTATGACTACCGTAATAGGCTAGACGACTAAAAAAAACTGTTTAGTCCGTCAGTTAGATTATTAAAAAATATTGTACACGTATATTTTCTTTTGTTTGACAAACAAAAAATGAGGAGGATACAGTGCTTAGAAGTTTCGAGTGACGTCACTATATGGTACAATTTTTACCTAAGGGTGACGTCACAAGCCCCCACTCCGGAAGTTTGATGATCTATATCTTTGTCGTTTTTTAATAATTTGATAAACCAAAAAATACGTGTCCCATATTTTCCCATAATCTAACTGACGGACTAATTAGAATGACAAATTTTTAACCCAGTCGTCATCCCTATTATGTTCACAGATCTGACGCGATGAACCTAATTGCGGGAGTATCACGGAATAAGAGAAACTCAGTATGAAATGTTTTAATCGTTGAATTATAACTGGGGCTAAATTTATTCATAAATTTGATGTAAATAAGTTTAGTAATGACTGCAGATTATTATGACGTAATTACGGTATATGTTTTTTTTAACCTGAGCCTTATAATTTATGATTAAACGAACTTACCTTAAGTGATGTTCTATCATAATTATACGAAGTGCTTCGTCCGAGAGATGATGAGAGAAGATATTTGTAGTAACACGTATCGTCTGGCCATTCATCCACTAAAGTTGGAAGTACAAACAGAGTTTGATATTTAAATACGTTAAAAAAAGAAAAGTAAAAAGTGGGTAGATACCCTCCAGTTACATCCCGTCATACCCGCTGACCTCATTTAGTTTAAAGCAAAAAAAAAAAACATAATATTTCACCACTGGGGTCATCAGGGTGGGTGGGAATGTGATCTCTCGGACGAAGCACTTCGTATAATTATGATAGAACATCACTTAAGGTAAGTTCGTTTAATCATAAATTATACTCCTTGCTTCGTCCGAGAGATGATGAGAGAAGATATTTGTAGATTTTGAAAGCCAGGTGAAATATTATAAGAATAGGTATAATTAGAGAGAAAATAAAAAACTTTTTATTCAATCACCTGACGTTTATATTTAGTCCCGTTGTTTTGACAACAACAGGGTAAATCTAAGCCTTAAACAAAAAATAATTCACAACGATCATCTTACGATTTAAGATTATCTTATATATTTAAGTGATACTTTGATCAGCATTATTCAATTAACACATAATATATTGTTACAACATGTATGTATCTTATGATTTTATTAATTTTGATTTAGATTATTGGAAAGTATTGTTAAAGCAAAATCATTATAATTGTTATTAACAATATCTTTTTGATAATACTTTGCAAAAACATTAGACTTATCGGACCAACCTGCTGTCCTCTTAATCAGATCAATATTTAAACCTAAACTTTTCGCTACAGAAGTAGAGGCATGCCTCGTAGAGTGAGCTGTAAATATTGAGGTATCAATCCCACTTTCAAAAAGAGTATCTCTGATCCATCGGCTAATAGTCTGACTACAAACTGCACTATAAGGGGCTTTGAAACTAATGAAAAGATTTTTTGTTGATTTTCTTATAGTTTTTGTTAATTCAAGATAAGCCAACAATGACTCCGCAGGACATATTTCTTTACGTGCTGCATAGAAAGGTAATGTTAGGCATGGCTGCAAAGAACCGAGCCTAGACGTCTTTACGATATCTGGAATTTTTATATTGACGGCCTCTACGCCCTTTATAACGTTATCTACATTTATTTTTGACAGTGTTTGCACTCTGTGTGCTGTTACTAGAGCCAACAAGGTGGCAGTCTTTTTTGTCAGGTATTCAAGAGGCATTTCTAAATTTGGGTAAAAGTTTGCTAGAAAATCCAAAACTATACATGGATCCCATGTGACATCATATTTTGGTCTGGGTGGACGCAGTTTGTAAAAGCCCTTAAAAAGTCTAGACAGTCTATCGTCGGAGCCCACCTGTGATCCTAAGATCAGAGATAATGCCGATCTGTGACTATTGAGTGTGCCGTAGCTAGCACCCGAATCAAATATTTCAGTTAAGAATTTTATTACGTCAGGAATTGAAGCCTCGAATATATTATTATTATTATTAGATCTATTACAAAAGGTGATCCAGCGTTTAAATGCAACATTATACTGTTTTAATGAATTATGTGATAACGATGCACAAATTATATTTAAAGAATTGTGTGGGACGTTTCGTCTTGTGTAGGCTTCCCGGATAATCGCCCTGCAATCAAGGTTATGGACCGCTGGATGTTGTCGCTATGGGACACACAAAACAAGGCATTATGAGATGGGTGAAACATCACAATGTTTGAACAAAGAAGATGCATGTACATCGGGTACCAGGGCTGCGATGGCCATTGGGGAACCACAACAATGCCTTCAGCGCCCTCGTTAATAATTTTTCTTAAGACCCTTAGTATTACCGCTACAGGAGGGAAAGCATAAAAATTTAACTGAGACCAGTCTAATGTGAATGCATTGATCGCATACGCGTCCGGGTCGCGATCCCACGAAACGTAATGATCACATTTTTTATTCAGCCTAGTGGCAAACAAATCTATATCTGGGTAACCTAAATTACTAACGATTTTTTTGAAGGCATGTTCGCTTAAAACCCATTCGTTGTCAGGATGAGATCGTCTTGATTCAGCATCAGCTACCTCGTTATCCTGAGAGCTGATATATGCGGCAAATACATATATGTTCCTCATCTCGCACCACTGCCATATTTGATGAGCGATTTCATTAAGGTGTACAAATCTAACCCCTCCCATGCGGTTTATATAGGCGATGGCCGTCGTATTATCTATTCTCAATAAAATTTGACAATTACTCATGTTTTTTGTAAACATCTTTAAGCCAAAATAAGCTGCTAACAATTCTAAATAATTAATATGCATTTTTGCCTCTTCGCTGCTCCATTGGCCACTAGCGGTCTCACCACCACATGCCACCCCGTAACCTTTTTTACTAGCGTCTGAAAAAATTTCCATGACATATTTGTCACTTCTAATTGGGTTTATAGTATGATCGATTACTTGAAGCCACCAGTCTACATCACTTTTTAAATATGATGGTACATTCATGTAGCTATCATAGTCATCGTTTTGTAGCAAGGCAAGATATTTACATCTTTCTATTTGCTTGGTGTATAACCACCCATACTGTACGGCGGGGCAGGCGGAGGTGAGTAGACCGGCGAGCCGAGCAAATTCTCGTATAGTACAACGACTCAGTTTTTGAAATTTTTTCAATTCACACTTTATTATGACTCTTTTTTCATCAGTGAGGCTTAAGTGAAATAATTTTGAATCTATTATAAGGCCTAAGTATTTACACCGTGTACTAGGGGTCTGGCAACTTTTCTTGTCGTTGATTATGAAACCTAATGCTTGAAAAATGTTCCGTGATAGCGACATGTTTTTTGAACATTGAGATGTTGAACTAGCTATTAAACAGTAATCATCTAAGTATATTGTACATATACATCCCAATGATCTCAATAAACTCATAACTGGTTTTAATAATTTTGTAAAGACAAACGGTGCAGTGTTTAACCCAAAGGGTAACACGTTAAACTCGAAAAGCTTTTTGTTCCAACAAAAACGTAAATATTTTCTGTAACGACTATCAACTGAAATTAAAAAATATGCATCTTTTAAGTCTAGGGTTGCCATGAAATCACCTGGAGAAATCATTTTTATTGTTGTGCGTAAATCCTCTAGCTTGAAATGTTTTGTCTTTATGAATTTATTTAATGCTTTTAAATTAAGAATAAAACGGTTTTTTCCGTTTGGTTTACGAATCAGAAAGTATGTAGATATAAATTGATCTCTGCATGGTTCACATTCGGATATAGCTCCTATACTGAGTAGTTCCTCTATAGCCTCAGAATATTTAATAATTTCAGTTTTAGAATACTTAGGAGTTGCGGGGACATTAGTTTGAATAACTGGGTTCAAAATTGGTATTTTGTAACCCCTCACCCACGATAAAACTATCGGGTCATTGGTTAAACAACACCATTGATCATAAAAATAAGTTAATCTGCCTGATCGACATACCGAGTCTAGCGGCGTCGGGTCGCAAAAACTTGCGAGCGCGGCTGCTGTCTCTGTGGCCTCTGCGAGGCTGCGGGGACTCTCGCCGTCGCTGGTGGCGGGCGCGGGCGGCTCGGCCCGGGCGCAGGCTCCTGGCTCCTTACTGCTTCCGGCTGCCTGCTGTTCGGAAGTGGAGTCTTCGAGTTTAAAAAACGTTTATTTACGTTTTGTTTCCCCTGTGCTTGAGTTTTCATTTCAGCACCGGACTTGTTGATGACCTTTGCAGCTTTTATTGTATCAGCCAATTTTTCACCGAACAAATATTCGTCGATTTCTGTTTTATAAAGATGGACTTTTATCTCTTTCTTAAGACCCGAGCAAATAAAACTTCTTCTTATCATGGAGTCGTTATGTTGTAAATCACATATCAGACGACCGGCTATAATCAACGGCTTAATATATGCGGTATCTTTATTTCCCGCGCTTAGAAGTTTTGTAATCGCTTCACCTAGACAAGACAGTGCTGCTGCCCTTTGTTTCTGTTTTTTTTCAATTGCCTTGTCTTTATTGATAAGAACATCCGATAATGCGGCCTTTGTCTCAGCATTTAAGATCGGTGCATCTATTAATTTGCAATTTTCGGGTATAAGATTTTTTTCGATTAAATCTTTTCGAGACTCTTTTGATAAACCCGTAATTGCGATATGGTTCCAGCGAACAGATATATCATTTTGTATTTTAGAACCATATTTTCTGTCTTTACAGGGCGTGTCCCCTAACAGATCTAAAAGTTCTTGATCGATTTCTGTTTCTGTTCCCACGGTGTCTTCGTTGGCAGCTACGCTTGTTGCCTGATTAGAGTCTGTGGGAACTTCAGGCTGGATCGTGGTTGGCAAACTCAAGGTTTCGCCAACAGGTGGCTCCGTGTAGTTTTTATCCGGTGTACTATTCACAGATTCATCACGGTCATCAGTAGTCTGATTTGTTTGAATTAGGTCATCCAGTGTGTATAATAGACCTGTAATTTTTGTAGGAAAAAATTGTCTTTAGTGAACAACACATACCCGCATTTTTTATTTTTATTAAAGTGACAAAATATTCACTGATAAAATGCGTAGAAATGTATTTCTACAGCAAGTAGTTGATCGTTATTGTAACTACCTTATATTTATACTATTAAGTATTAATCTTTTCCGATCGGCATAGTCCAATTAAACTATACACCTCGGGAAGAAAAACTGATTTAATATTCGCTTGTTATGTAATAAGTGCACTGAATTAGTCCTTTTTAAACTAATCACTAAGCGTGCGTATATTTTTATAATTGGCTCAGCAATAGTCCACAACTTGTAATTATGTAAATGACTATGCACACGCCTTCTATGCCTCGGAACGTCCCAGTTTTAGACGAACACTGCATAATAGTTGTTATAAAAACAATAACAAGTAAGTAATTATATTTTACTCACTCTCATTTTTTTCCAAAGGTACCGAACGTTCGATGTCTGATGAGCTGCTACTGCTAGACGTCGCATGACGTCTGCGAAGTTTTTTACTTAATCTTTTGATTTTTCGCAATATGTAATCGTCACTGTCGTCCTGCTCATGTTTTCGTTTAGGCATTGTATTTGCAGATAAATCTTGTCACAACTGGTTTTTTTTTTTTTGTATGGAGAATAAGTAAAGTGCGTGGTGAACAGCCGAGCACTAAAACGCGAATGAGGTCAGCGGGTATGACGGGATGTAACTGGAGGGTATCTACCCACTAGGGTGTTTCATTTTTCAAAATTTTTGAATTTTCTTTGACTTTGCTCGAATTCTTGTTTCCACTCATATGTAAAGTTCATACGCCAAAAATCAGTAAAATCGATTATCATCTAAAGGTTGCACAGTTTGATGACTTGTATGTCAAGTAATGGATATCGGTGTATTACAGGATAGCAAAATTTTCAAGTTTTTTATCTGAAGTGGAGGGTTATAAGTGATTTAAGTGTGTCGTTTAAAAGATTGAAGCATATTTTAACGTAAATAATAAGTTTCCTTGTGATATTTTGTTAGGAGCTGGACTTCCTTCCAAGGAACAAGTGCTGTTGGTTTATTTTACACCATCACAAAGAAAAAAAAACTCTTTCGGACGCCACTAATTAGACAAGTATTAAACTGCAAGAAGTGTGGAAGAAGGCTAATATATATGTCAAGACAGTAACCGTTTGAGCTAACGTTTAATAACTTTATAAGGAACACTTACCATAATTTGTTAACGTTTTCCTTAGAAATTATCCGAAAGCGTAAGAGACAAGACAAAGTAGATGCTTATAAAATGTAGCATTAAAATAGATTAAAGAAATCAACATGACAGTGACCTTGGACTAAGAATGCTCTTCATTAAGTAGTCATCAAGTCATGAAGACGATGAAAATAATTCTATTCTCTGTACCACCAGCAAAAATGTCACGTCCTATTTATAAGTAAACTAAAATCTCTCGATTGGACACTCATAGCTGCATAGGACCGCAAACAACTCTCCACTCAGCAAGCTAGTACTTCGGTTATTACAGTTGTTAAAAGCCTTGGTCACGATGTCTCAGATGTTTCTATATCGCCGTCTACTATTCATCGAACTCGGGTGACCAAAAGAAGCGAAATGGCTCAAAAAATTTAAGCATCATTAACCTTTACTCTAACATTGAAACTGTAAATTGTTGCCATCAATCGCATCCTGTAAGATTCTAGAAGACAGAGTAACTATTCTTTATTTAATGATTCGATCAGAGACGAATAGCAGAAACAAGCATGCAACAGAAAATGCGTGGTCAAGCGAACCAAAGATGAGGTTGTAACTTGTGTAGTCTAAGTAGTAAATTATTTATTTAGTAGTTAATGTTCTATTTTATGCTTAATTTTATTTTATTTCACTTAAAAACGATGTGTGGCTACCATATTGTGCTATCTTTAAATAAAAGTAATTACTTCTTTTTTCGATTCTTATTTAGAGCTGTTCATTCTGTGCAACCTCTAAACATGGTCCAATCCACTTGAAATTTGGAAAATATTCTATTAACATAAGCTAGAACCGGAAGCTGAGCAAAGTCAGAAAAAATATCACAAAAATTTTTTTCACCTACAAAAGTGAAACACCCTACTACCCACTTTTTACTTTTCTTTTTTTAACGTATTTAAATATCAAACTCTGTTTGTACTTCCAACTTTAGTGGATGAATGGCCAGACGATACGTGTTACTACAAATATCTTCTCTCATCATCTCTCGGACGAAGCAAGGAGTATAATTGCGTCTGAAATGATAACTCGTTATGTTATTATGTACGAAAGAATGGAGTACGGCATCGAAATTAAATTATATATTTTTTTATAAAATCATAACACAATTTTTTTTATATCTATGTCCAAATGTTTCTTTCATTGAAATGATTAAGTGGAAGTATTAATTTCGATTTTTAATTTTGTACTTTGTATTATATTTAATACATTTATACGATAAATTTGTATTTTTATTTCATGATTAAAATAATTTAAAACCATTTAAGTATTTTTTTAAAGGAATATTTTTGGGGTTACCTAATATAATGTGAACTTTGAAGCTAGCACGGAATTACGTGCAACGATTCCCGGGATTAGATCAAGAGCCAAATTTTAGCACGGAATTACGGACAAAGTAAGGGTTTAGCAAAATAACGATTATTTCTTTAAATTAAAAGCTACGAGGCAAAATAATATCCTATATCCATCTAATAAGAACAGTCTCCAAAATAAAACAATTTCCACTTCTAGTACCTTCGTATTTTTTTAAAAATCTTACCTCAAAGTAGAAAGTTCCTTAATATGCCGTAATATGGTACATTTGCCTTTGTTTTTATTCTGATGCAGGAACTCTGGAACTGTCATAAAAAATGGTAAAGCACTTACTTGGTCGACTATAGGTACCTAGGCATGTCTGGGGTCCGCAGCAGCTTAGTAAATTTTTGTATATTTAATTAATAGTAATAATAATAATAGCCTTTATTAACAATCTAGTAAAAAATACAATATTATAATTTTATTTTGCATCTTCAGACATCGGTAAAGATTGTTTTGCTTTAGCATAGGCCTCCCCCAAATTTTTCCATAGGTTCCGATCATGACAGTTTCTTCTCCACATTGTTCCCGCAGCCGCCTTTAAATCATCATCCCATCTCCGAAACGGCCGTCCGCTCTTCCTTTTTCCCTCTCTAGGATACCGTTCAGAAACTAATTTAGCCCATTTTTAGGGTTCCGTAGTCAACTAGGAACCCTTATAGTTACGCCATGTCTGTCCGTCTGTCTGTCCGCGGCTAAGCTCAGAGACTGTTAGTACTAGAAAACTGTAATTTGGCATGAATATATATATTAGTCACGCCGACAAAGTGGTTAAATAAAAAAAACTAAAAAATTTTTTTTTAGGGTACCTCCCATAGACGTAAAGTGGGGGTGATTTTTTTTTCTCGACTAACCCTATAGTGTGGGGTATCGTTGGATAGGTCTTTTAAAACCATTGGGGGGGTTGCTTACTTGATTTTTGTATTTAGTGATTTGTTTGCGAAATATTCAACTTTAAAGTGAAAATTTTCATTAAAATCGACCGTCCCCCCCCCCCCCCTCTAAAATCTAAACTGTTGGGTGGAAAAATTTGAAAAAATTCAAAATGGTAGTAAATATATTAAATTTACAAGGAAAATTATAGCGGCTAAGATTGCTTGGGAATTATTTGTAGTTTAAGAGTAAATAGTAGCCTAAGGTATTAAACATACCGTCACTACTTTGAAAACTCGTATCTCAAATTAGCATGTAAACAAAACTGAACCTTGATACGCGCGCAATAAAGTTCACTTTGCCACATTAACGATTTTGAGATACGAGCTTTTTTCAAAGTATTGACGATACCTAACTTGGAAGATTCCGTACACATACGAAATTCTTAGAAAAATATTACTTGATTTTTTCGTAATGGCTACGGAACCCTATCTTGGGCGTGTCCGACACGCTCTTGGCCGGTTTTTCTGTTTTGTTCCGGATAAGATGGCCTGCCCATTTCCATTTCAATCTTTTAATTGTGTATGACACGTCAGCGACTTTTGTTTTCCCTCTAATGTATTTTAAATTTACTTTATCCTTTAGTTTATCATTTTTTAGTAAGCTTCTTTCAATGTTATGTTGACATGTTTGTAATTTCTCCATATTTTGAGCAGTTAAAGCCCATGTCTGGCACCCATAAGTCATGGTGGGAAGTACACATGAATTAAATAACTTACTTTTTAATTTAAGTGGTACAGATGGATTTTTACAATTTCCTTTAGGCACCAGTATCGTTTCCATGCTAGGTTAATTCTACATATTTTGAATTTCTTTTGATGTATCTGCTTTATTAGATATAGTCTGTTCTAGGTATATGTACTCATCTACGTACTCAATTGTATTATTAATTACCTAAGTATTAATCAATTTTATGTACCTAAGTAAAGGACCAATGTATAATTTTTTTTGGCTTATTTGTTTTTTTTTTTACTTACACGCTTTTATTTAAGTTGCTCTGTTTATTTTTAACCCCCGACACAACAAGAGGGCTGATAAGCTGTGTGTGTGTGTGTGTGTGTCTGTCTGTGGCATCATAGCTCTTAAACGGGTGAACCGATTTGGATGCGGTTTCATTAAAATTGACAGACATTAAAATTGGAGACATGTTTCATTAAAATTTGTTCAGCCGTTTCAAAGTTATCAGCTCTTTTGTTAGCTGCGGAAGGGATCTTAGACGCATACGGCTTGTCCACGAAAAATAGTAGCCATCGAAAACTAAGTCTCTACTGTCTCCCAGTAGGTCTAGGTAGGTCAAACCGCAAATGACAGTTAAGGCTTAGAGCTAAAATGATTGCATACTGTGTGCACTTCTGGCATGATTTAGGCTGCGTATCCAACGGAGCTGTGCGAGGATGCGTTGCGAGAGATGTGTTTGTCATGAACCAATAGAAACACTTCATTTAAAAGGTCCTAACTGAATGAAGTGTTTCTATTGGTTCATGACAAACACATCCCTCGCACGCAACGCATCCTCGCACATCTCTGGTGGAAACGCAGCCTTAAAACAATTCATGACCTGCATACGGCAATTAAGTGTCTGGTAAGATATTCGCGGAACATTATAGCGTCGATAATCTATTTGAGTAAAGAAAAAAAAGAGCCTCTGTGATGACCCAAACGTGAAAAATACAAAAATCTAAGACTAAAATACAGAGATTTCCAAAGTACCTAAGCCCAAAAATGGATAGCATCTGGCATAAATATCCATAATAGCACTCAAAACGTAAAGTGAAAAGTCCTTATTTGTAATTAAATTCTTTAAAAAATGTAATTTCATATTGAAGCCCTGAATTATACAAAGTGGCTACTTTTTTTCGTGGACAAGCTTGGACAAGCCTTAGTGGGCATTTACTTTATTTTCAAACATATCGATACCTTTAGGTTCAATTGGCGTAAAGGACAAAATGACGAAAATGAGTTATATATACAGTTTTGTTCAGAATTTCAAGCTCTATCGATCTGTATACTTAAAATTTTGATATCTCGCAAAATTTGACCTTTACACCCCAGAATTTTCCATAGCTCAACATCAAAACTGCTTTGTTTAGTGGGTGTAAATATCACACTCAAAATCACATGGAATGTAAAGGACGTTATGAAATAAAGACCACGACGTAAAGTCCTGATTTTATACACGTTGCCCTTTAAGACCTATATTTGGAGCTTTCTTTTATTATTCTGTCCTTTACGACCTTGACTGTTCTTCATTTACGTACTATATTTACTTCATAACGTAGCTAAACTATGGGCGTAAAGGACCTATATTTTTTTCCTACCATTATACAACGTGGTTTAAAGCACTAACATAAATGCCAAGGTATATTTATGATGCAGCGTAAAGGACTTTTTAATGCTTTACTACTCTTTTTTTGTAAATTGGTGAACTTGATGAAAAAAATTAAGGCGTTAAAGAGTTTTCCATTCCTGTAATGATGTCATAACGTAATTAAATCAAGTTTTAATAGGTATAGTTTGTTTAAACATTTGATGTTCTTCTGTTTTCATTATAATTGTACTTTTCTTACTAATAGCAGTTTGCGTCGTAACAAAACATGCGACAGTTTTGGGCGGTAAAAAATTCCTCATGCCGGTTGTCTCTGTCATCCACGCAATTTTGTTTTTTTTTTTATCAATAGTAAAGTCCTCCACAGACCGCAGCGCAGGGCGTGCGCGCGACGCCGACGGAGCGTGCCCAGGGTGCTGCACAACACTGCCGGTGTATGTCACCGTATATATATATGGTTTAGTGTTATAGACCGCGCTAGGCACGCTCCATCGGAGTCTCGCGCATGCCCCGCGCTGCAGTTTGTGGTGGTCTTAAGAGCAAGATAGGTGATGTGTCGATGACGGTACGGACTTATACCTAGTCCCCGATGCATACGCATGCAGATCAGATGATTGTTGTGTTTAGTTCAGTTATTATTATAGAAATATTTTCTAACGCTGTTCGATTGAATTAGTATCGAGTAGTGTTTTTGAGGCAAGTCGTCAGCAGTCGTCTACAGTGACATTGCAGTAGACGAAATAATTATTTTCTGACGAGTTGCTTTAAAGAATTTTTGCGTTATTCTTACTACCTACTTGATACTAACTCGTTTATTTAAGGTCTACCTAAAGCTAGTTAGTCATTTCTGAGAACCAGTTTATTAATATCAAGTTACAAAACAATAATTAGCACGGTTTTATCCGGAAAGATTTGTTTATTAGAATTTGTTTTGATTTGTACTGGATGATTTCGTGTTACATTAGAGCTGTAGGTACAACATGCGTGATAATTAGTTCTTACACAAAGAAAATGACGTTATTAAATTCGTAGTAGGTAAAGTAATTTTGTGATTGAACCTATATTGTGTAGCGTTTCGCTAGTAAAGTGCATTTAGCGAATACCAAAGTTGACTTTACAGCGATTTCTTACAGACTAATGACTCCATCCTTTCATTCACGGCATACCTTGAATAACCTACCTGTTTTATTACAATAATATTAAAATTCCATGGATGTGTAGCGACTACTAGCGCCATCTAGTCTCACATAAGGAACTAACTACTACAATCCTACATCACGCTATCGAAGTTTCTCAACTCAGCTGCATAAATACAACTTCCAACTTTCATCCATTGGACTTCGGTCCCCAGGCATAACATCTGCCTGGAGAGAGATCTCTCTATTGCAGCTACCCCCAAATTGGTGACCCACGACATTGGACATAATCGCAACCTTCAGACACAAGACGATGACGCAGTCTCACAGCAAGCCATACTCACCGCACTGTGCACCATTAGCATGTATCTATTATCTGCCTGGTGTCTACAGTTCGCAAATCCTCCTCCCACTACTTCCACTTGCCAATCAATCAACCAACGCTCGCCAACAAGGCTCCGAGCAATCACTGCAACAGGCATGCCTTACAAGTAGCAGAGGAACAACAATGCTCGCCGACGAGGCTCTGAGCGACTGGCCCTTGCAAGCGCCCACATGACGCACAGACTGCACTCCACTGCAATTCGTATCGACCTCCGGTCTAAAAAGGGGGGCTGATGTAGCGACTACTAGCGCCATCTAGTCTCACATAAGGAACTAACTACTACAATCCTACATCACGCTATCGAAGTTTCTCAACTCAGCTGCATAAATACAACTTCCAACTTTCATCCATTGGACTTCGGTCCCCAGGCATAACATCTGCCTGGAGAGAGATCTCTCTATTGCAGCTACCCCCAAAGATGTAATTTTAATATTTTCAAGGCGTAAAACGTTTATTGCACGTATTTAATGATATTTTATGCTACTACCAACTACTAAATTATTGGTAAGTAACTACCAACGAATAATTACGACAAAAGATGAATATTTTCGCATAATACATTCCTGTAATGACATAAATCTAAGGAAAACAATATAAATTTAGTAAGTTATAGTGGTCTTTACACCCAAAAATTGCATTGTTTTTTATAAAAATGACCTTTACGGCCAATCAACCAATCAACAATCTTAAATTTCTTAAAATGGTGTGGTCGTATGTGCCTTTATAACGCTTTTTACCGTGGTGTAAAGGACACTAACTTTTTAAGTTTCATATTTAACGTAATAGGTACCAAATAACTACATAGAGACAAAAATTCTAAGCACTTTTCTCATATACATCGAAAATATAGGTCAACAAAGAAAAAAGTTACAAAAGTTTTTCTAAAAAAAATTTTGTTTTTTGGCTCTCCTGAAAAGTGCCATTTTGTCCTTTACGCCAAATGAACCTAAAGGTATCGATATAATGTGACCTAATTGAGTTGGGGTTTTTTATAATTTACAATTATTTGTTTGTTTGTATGGGTCAAATCTTGGAAGTCGCATTTAAACCACCTGCACCCTCTTTGCGATTTTATCACAGTCCCAATTTTTTCAATAAAAGCGTGTTTCTTCAATATTTCTCTTGACGTCAAAATGTAACACGCTTTTATTTAAATAATTGGGACTAACTATGATAAAAACGCAAAGAGGGGGCACAGGCCTCTTCTCAGAATCAAAGGGCAAGGTTTATTTTTAATAGGGAATTAAATTATTTTCAGCTTTTTTGTTCTTTTTATTAACATCTAAGTACCTAGGTATGTACTTAAAAACTTGTTTTTGAAAAGTTTTTTTAAATTTTATTTTTAGCTTTTTAGTGCCCATCTCCAGCTCCATCTTCAGACCCTAATCAGTAATTACCTCCTAGGACCAAAGTACACGTTGAGACGAATCAAACGAGTCCGAACTCGATGGGGTAGGTAGTGCCGTTTCATTATGGAGTGCCTTTGGCCGGCCACCTTACAGCTCCATCATCAGACCCTGATTACCATCTGGGATCAAAGTAATCGTCAAGACGAATGAAACGAGCCCAAAGCCGACGGGGTTGTGTCGCTTTATTACAGAGTTTCTACGGCCACCTTCTAGCTCCATCATCAGATCAGCACCATGTCATCATAATATTGGATTGTCACGCGATTTACACATGTATGCAAAATTTCAGCTCAATCGGTAACCAGGAAGAGGATCAAATTTAATTTGCAAGATTTGATGACAAACATCGGAACAGGTGCAACTAAATAAAAGCTTGTAAGTAATAAAAATAGATTCATTCAGCTTCTAATGGGTATACTTAACATAAAAAATATCTCTCTCTCTCTCTCTCTCTCTCTTAACCTAGGCACACATTACAAGATAATTTTCTGTTGGAAATTACAATTAGTCAGTCACAACCGCAGCGCTATCTTTGCTCTATCATACATAACCCACCCTTTTTTGCTAAATGTCAATGCATATTTTCTACCAGCAATTTATTAAACACAAATTTTTGTTAAGGTGGAACGGCACGCTCTAGGCGCGAAATTCAAAATTTTTACAGGTTTTCATTTATTTAGGCCAATCGGTGTAACTGTTTAACTTCATATGGTACTTGCGCTTGTAAAACAGTTCTCTTTATATTATTGTGTAAAGTTTTTTAAGAATAAAACTATTGGCTTGAAATAAAAGTTGTCAAAACGTTGAAAGTCCGAATTTCTATGTTTGACAACTTTTATATCAAGCTAACAGTTTTATTCTTAAAAAGCTTTACACAATAATATAAAGAACACTGTTTTACAAGCGCAAGTACCATATGAAGTTAAACAGTTACACCGTTACCTCAAAATAAATTAAAACCTGTAAAAATTTTGAATTTCGCGCCTAGAGCGTGCCGTTCCACCTTAATGTGCGCCGAGTACATAAAAGCGGGAATTTTTATCTGTGGTTTCCTGGAATAGGTGTTGCCAAAATTTATCATTTTCGTTATCCTCTAGTTTTGTGAGTTTTTTTAGTTATGTTTAGGTTGTCATTTGTCACCGATATGCAATTAATTATAAAAGTGTCGTTTTCAAAAAAATTGATGCTTTTTAGTGAAGTGAATTTCAGTGAACAAAACAATTTCTTTTAACTTTTACTAGTACCTACGTAATTTTCATTCTCAAAATCAACAATGTTGGAAATTCAATAGTCTGAATAAGTTACGTTAAGTGTTTCGGAATTTATGTGCGAAATTACATTTGTACTTTACCATGAGCTTTACAGAGAAAGTAAACAACGTGAGGAAACCTGCATACACCTGCGAAGAAATTCAATGGTGTGTCTGAAGTTCCCAATCCGCACTGGGCCCACGTGGGAACTACGGCCCAAGCCCTCTCATTCTGAGAGGAGGCCTGTGCCCTGCAGTGGGACGTTTATTCACATAGCCGGGGTGAAGATGGTTCGCGTGGCTGAGGTGCGCGATTTCGGAGTTATCTTCGACTCTGTCCTTACTTTCAGGACGCACATTAAAGCCATATATCCTCATGTTGGAGAAAGTCCAAAAGAGGTTTCTCAGATTCCTTTACAAGAAACTTCACTTCTTTTACCCATACCTGTACCCCACACGGTATTTGCAGGGAATGCTGGGATACGACTCTCTTGAATTACGCAGAAAGATGAGTCTGAGATGCAAGCTCGATAGCGTGACTCTTCTGGGACTGATACTCGGGCTGTATGCTCCTAACGAGTACTGTGGCCAGCGTCACGCGCCGCCGCTGCTAGCCGCCGCGCCCGCGCGCACCCTCCGCGGCCGGCAGACGCCCGCCCGACCCCCGTACGATTGCGCTCCTTAACTCTCTGCTCGCAGCATCACCCCAGTGCGATTTTTTCGCGACAGGTATAGCGAGATTGTTGGCGGAATGGAAGAGGGTGTTAGAGGTGAGCAATCGGCAATATTGTAATGTTATTTTAAGGAAATTAGGTTTAACTGTACTAGCTATAACGTCTTGGCTTTTGCTGTAAAGTTATATCCCACCAAAAACATAAATGTAAAAAATGTTAGCCAAGTTCAATTCTAAAAATATACTTGATTATGGACTTCACCGACAAAAGGATTGAGATCTAAATGGGTGCCAAGTGCTGCAGGTAATACTGAAATCTATTTGTAAGAACAAATAACATCCTAAACAAACTGGTTGAAGTGGTGCCAAAATCATCAAGAGCAAATAAAAATGGACTTGTTAGCATCACATCACTCGAAATCTGACTTTAAAAATTTCTGGAAATCTACTAATAAATTGAATCCAAGGCTTGGTACCCCCGTGAGTGTAGCCGGTATCTCCAACCCTAATGATATAGCCAATATATTCAGAGATCACTTTGCAGTGCAATCACCATTGGGACCGCCGTGTCGGGAGTTCAGCGCTGACGCTCTTGGTGACAAGATAATAACCATATTTTTTGCCACGGACGTTAAACATGCAATTCAAAGAATGACTAAGGGTAAGTCGCCGGGGCACGATGGGCTCAGCCTTGAACACTTGCGGCACGCCGGTCCTCACCTTCCACGAGTGCTCGCTATGCTTTTTAATCTTTGCTTGAGCCACTCATATCTGCCTCCGGATCTGGTGAAGAATCTGGTGGTACCTATTGTCAAGAGCAAGACAGGCTATGTATCAGATAGGTCAAATTATAGGCCAATCTCGCTAGCCACGATAGTAGCAAAAGTACTCGACAGTGTGCTTAACTCGCATTTGAGTAGATATGTCAAGTTATAGGTAACGCCACCAGAGTTGAGTGCGTGCACCAGAGTGCGTTAAACGCCAACACAACGTCAAAATCCCGCTGTCATTACACGAGATGTGGTTGTGTGCATGGCCTCAACTCTGGTGGCGTTACCTATACATGATGCCCAGTTTGGATTCCGACCTGGGCTATCAACGGAGACTGCCATTCTGAGTTTAAAGCACACTGTCAAGTATTATACCGATAGACAAACTCCGGTTAACGCCTGTTTTATGGACCTCTCAAGGGCCTTTGACTTAGTTTCCTATGACGTTCTCTGGCGGAAATTACACGAGACGGGGCTTCCGCCTGAGCTAGTTTCACTCCT
The DNA here is from genome assembly GCA_947563465.1 of Archips xylosteana. Classification (NCBI taxonomy): domain Eukaryota; kingdom Metazoa; phylum Arthropoda; class Insecta; order Lepidoptera; family Tortricidae; genus Archips; species Archips xylosteana. Next base: position 13,724,779 of record OX387349.1, read on the forward strand.
TAGGTCTTGGTACTTGAGTCAGGAGAATTTTGTGAGATGGGCAGGTGAGCTCTCGGATCCCTGGCGGTTGGAGTGCGGGGTGAGGCAGGGTGGCCTGAGCTCACCGCTGCTGTTCAACTTATATATCAATGCGCTGATTGAGAAACTCAGAAGTACGCATCGGCTGTTTTATTGACGATGTGTGTGTCAATAACATCAGTTATGCGGACGACATGGCTCTTCTGGCTCCCTCAATTGGCGCACTCAGAAAACTAGTTGCAGTTTGTGAGTCGTATGAGACAAATCACGGTCTAGCTTATAATGTGTCTAAAACAGAATACATGGTCTTTAGGGTGGGAACCAAATGCCCAATTTTTGTTCCACCTTTAATGCTTGTCCCTCTTAAACGTGTATTTCAGTTTAAGTATCTTGGGCATTTGGTAACCGATGACCTTAAGGACGATTTAGATATGGAGCGGGAGCGCAGAGCGTTGTCAGTCCAAGCGAACATGTTGGCTCGCAGATTTGCTCGATGTACGGATACAGTGAAAATAACGTTGTTCAAAGCGTATTGCACATCACTGTATTTGGCTAGCCTGTGGTTCCGTTACACCCAAAAGGCGTACAACGCTCTGCGCATCCAGTTCAATAATGCGTTCAGGGCGCTGTTGCGGCTGCCACGCTTCTGCAGTGCGTCATCTATGTTTGCCGAGGCGCGTACAGACGGCTTTGATGCCGTCTGGCGCAAAAAGTCTGCCTCTCTCCTGAATAGAATGCGCGGGAGTAGCAACAGCATCCTGAAAATTGTAGCTGGTAAGTTTGATTGTCCCTTGACAAAAATACTTACCGAACGCACTAAATCCCTTTTTACTATACATTACTAAGCTAGATTAAGATCAACTAACACAAGTGGACCACATTGTTGTCTTTAAGTACTAAATAAATAATAATAATAATAATAAACAAGTATAACACTCTACCTCTATTTCTTTGGTTTTTCTACTCCAACTGTGTTTTATATTTATAAATATAAATTCCTAAATTTACCTAACTATCTAATAATTTACACAAAGTAGAAAACTTATGTTAAATTGAAGCTTACCATTTGACTTGGCTACTTTTCACATACAAATCATCTTATATTTGGCTAATCAACTTATCTTCTACATTCAATTTGCTGGTAAAAACTTTGCTTGAACTTGGCTTGACACGCTGCCGCGTGTCTAGATGATAAGTTCTGTTGTGATAAATAATAATAAATAAATATATAGGCTGGGATGATGATGAATAAGTTACTAAAAGGTAGGTAATTTAAAGCCGTAAGTATTTATAGTCAAAATGACGTTAGCCTGGCCTTATATTAATTGTTTATTAATTATTTAGTGACTTCACCTATTACCAAATCATTTTGAAAGTCAATCATCGTCTTGTGATAATTTTGGTGACTAATATTTTCTAATCATTTTACAGCTACTTATTTAGATTATCACTCAGTAATAATGTTTTTAAAGAAAAAGGAGAGGCCTTTTCTCATCCGTGAGACGTGAAATAGTCCGGTAAATTTTTTTTTTAATATTTTTTTAATTTATTGAATAATTTATTGAATCAGGCGCTACTTTGCTGAGGTCCATATTAATGAACTAAAACAATTACTTTGCTCACCCGCGACCTTACAATAGTTACGTTTATGCAAGAAATGTGTGTTCATGCAGTTCCTCCACCTCCACACTGTACGAACACACACAAATCACATAAACCCAACCATCACCACCACCAAGCTACACTGACGCGTTTCGAACTCAACCAGAGCTCATCTTCAGAGTTACCACAACCGTATGCTATGCTACCAAATGTTAAACTAACAAACCAAAACAAATGTTTTAACTTGTCACTGTAACTTCACAAGTACCCACTTTATTTTTCTTATTCTCAAACTACCCCACAAAAATTAACTTTTATTGGCATATTATAAAACTAACTTGAATTTTTGTTTATTTATTTATAAGGCATATTTTATTAATACTAACTGTTCAAATTAGACCCAAGCCGCAGTAAAGGAGAAGATACTAAATTTACCTGTTCATTAATAATAGACCCTATAGTGTTGTACCTAATTATTTCCATGCATTCCAGAGCATCCAGACTATTCCAGACGCAACCCCTTGCCGCAATAATGTAACACTTCATAAGAATCTGAATCTAACAATGAATGATTTGATTCCAACAAATGTTTGCATCTCTTACGTTGGGGGTTTGTCTAATAAGATTTATGGCATTTTAAAATCAAACAATATTAATGTTGCCTTTAAGACTAACAACTCTTTGTATCCACAAAGAGCTTCTAGGCTATGTAACCACAAAGAACAGGTAGATAAGGGAACTAGATCGGGGGTATACATGCTTACTTGTAATGACTGCAATGGGATATACGTAGGACAGACAGGCCGAAGTTTTAATACTTGATTTAAAGAGCATGTTTCGGCATATAGGAATGAGCATCCAGATAGATCGAATTTTGCAAAACATTTGTTGGAATCATATCATTCATTGTTAGATTCAGATTCTTATGAAGTGTTACATTATTGCGGCAAGGGGTTGCGTCTGGAATAGTCTGGATGCTCTGGAATGCATGGAAATAATTAGGTACAACACTATGGGGTCTATTATTAATGAACAGGTAAATTTAGTATCTTCTCCTTTACTGCGGCTTGGGTCTAATTTGAACAGTTAGTATTAATAAAATATGCCTTATAAATAAATAAACAAAAATTCAAGTTAGTTTTATAATATGTCAATAAAAGTTAATTTTTGTGGGGTAGTTTGAGAATAAGAAAAATAAAGTGGGTACTTGTGAAGTTACAGTGACAAGTTAAAACATTTGTTTTGGTTTGTTAGTTTAACATTTGGTAGCATAGCATACGGTTGTGGTAACTCTGAAGATGAGCTCTGGTTGAGTTCGAAACGCGTTATTGTAGCTTGGTGGTGGTGATGGTTGGGTTTATGTGATTTGTGTGTGTTCGTACAGTGTGGAGGTGGAGGAACTGCATGAACACACATTTCTTGCATAAACGTAACTATTGTAAGGTCGCGGGTGAGCAAAGTAATTGTTTTAGTTCAATAATATTTTTTTCTTTTTGTATCAAACTGATTTTATGTGTCATTTTTTATTTGTTTCAATTTACAAAAATTTTTATTCCTTGTTCATTATTTTGGTCATAATAATACTTTTTTAGATGAGACTGGCAAAAAGAGCAAAGATTATGTAAACTAGAGCGCCACTGTCTTTGTGCTATTGCTTTTTTTTCTGGATGCTATGACCTGACCAGCCTGTAGGCACACGGCGGCCACGACGTACAAAATATGCGTTCTTGAATCTATATAAGCATGACGACGTCAGTACACGCGTACGCCTACATACATCGCACGCGCACCCGACTGGATTCCGGCGGTTCCGGCAATCTGCGCCTTGAGGGGTGGAGTAACTCGAATCGGTGCGGGGCGGAGCGTGGCCATTCTGTACGTTAGTACTATTATATATTCTGTGCTGTAAATACCAATACCAATACCTATTCGTGTTGGAATAAAATTGAGTAAGCTAGTTTCAATCAGTATGGCGTCACTCCCCTTTAATTAAAAAAAAATGTATCCTGACTGACTGGATACTTTCGGTTTTCGTATTTTGTTTCATGTTATATTTAACACAAATATCAAACGATCATCATACCCATTGCATTCATTAATATAACGAGTGGTAGTACACTGTATTTTAAAGTTATAGTAATCCCCTTAAAAAGCAAATCATTACCTTAACCGAGGTTATTAACCTCGCTAACAACATGTTGCGAAACTCTGTTGTAAATTAATCAAATAGCGGTTTTTAAATTAGTAAGATCCCTGGGAATAAATTATTATATTTAAGGTGCTAATAAATTAGGTATCTACCAATATTTCTATGGCTTAATCTACTCACCAAAACAAGTCACTTTTATACTAAATCTGAAAAAAAACGCATACTTTTCATACATAATATCCATCCAAGCGGATTACTACTTTAGTATGGAAAATCGAGATATTATTATTTTTCAAATTTTAAAAAGTTGTTAGAAAAAAAGTGATTAAACCATAGAAATAGTACCTAATTTGTTAGCACCGTATATTCTTTTCTTTAGTCTAAGGTCAGAAAATTCAAATTAGTGCTAAAATTTTAGGGGATTTTATCTGAATTTTGGGTTGTACAGCAGCTACCACTAGCAACACTACTCACAAATGGCGCTTGGTGCATGTGTTGTTTTATGTCACGTTCGTGAATCGGTTTGATAAAATAAATTAATTCGTGGTCTCCGCATCATAATTGTAAAAACATTTTGTGTCAATTTATTGTTTTTGAAATCAGTAACAATGTCTTCCGATAATATTGAGAAATTATATCAAAATTACGGTATCTTGGCCGACGCTAAAGATGACATTTCCAAGGTAAGCTATCGTTAATAAAAGCCGTATGAAATCAATTTCAAAGCATGATACCTAATTTCTGAGCTATTTTCAGCATGAAAAGGAGTATACTGAGATTTTAGCCGCTGTCAAAGGGTCTGATAAGGAGAAACGATTGGCGTCACAGTTCATTGCCAAATTCTTCAGCAGCTTTCCTAACCTAGCCGAGCAAGCTATTGAAGCTCAATTTGATTTGTGCGAAGACGATGATGTGGCCGTAAGTATTAATCGGGATATTTTCATTTGATTATGCTACTGAAATCAGCTTAAGTTTTGCGTTATTGAAACATTTGTTACAACCTTCTATGGTAATTTGACTTTCTTTTTATGTCCTTCAAATTCATTCCACTGTAATCATAACCCCAGACGGAAGTTATTATTATGAAAGCATTAGGGTGCTAGTTTCGATTTTTGATAAAGTAGGGTTCCCTTTGAAAAGTCTTTGAAAGCTGGAAATTTTAAATTACAGGGGTTTAAAATAGCCTAAACATGGGGAAGGGGAAGTAAATTAACAGGCATGATTTTACACATTCACTGCCGCTGTCATAATTTTGCAGGCAATTGAATGCACATGTGCATTAAGGGCATCTGACAAAGACCCGAGTTTGACAACCGGCCTTGTTTACATGCACCAAGTACTCTGCCGAGAGCACTGTCTCGCCCGTTTACTCAGTATGTGTGATCAAGGCATAACTTTTAGGTCTTTTTTCATGAAAACAAAACAGTAGTGTTATTCGACAATATTATTTTGACCAAAGATAATTGCAGGTTACCTATCAAAATTTAGAAAAAAAAAATTCCGATTGCTTAAAATCCCGAATGCTTCATTTATCCGAATGCATTTTTTTCTGAAACTGTAAATATTTCAGGATTTTTATAAAACAACCCTAACCTAACCTAAAAGGTTCTACATGATGGTCCTGAAATAAATCCTGAAATATTTACAGTTTAAAAAAAAATGCTTTTGGAGAAATGAAGTTTTCGGGATTCTAAACCTTCGGAAATAAAATTTTCTAAACATCGATAGGATCTCATAATTGCAACTTGGTTTTTCTGTTCTAGTAATAATTGTGGGAGCCAAAATGCTTGAATATTTACCCCACTATGCATTGCAAGACTATATAAGGTGCTACATTGTAGTTAAATGACTTGCAGAGTTTAATTCATGATCTGACTGTACATTTTCAGATACGCAAACAAGCAATCAAGGATTTGCCAATGCTTTGCAAAGATAACAAAGATCATACTCAAAGGATTGCCGACATACTGGCACAACTTCTACAGTCCGATGATGCCACAGAAATAAACATTGTCCATAATTCATTAGTAACCATAGTCAAGAGTGACCCGAAAGGAGCTTTAGTGGGCCTCTTTTCTCAAATACACCAAAACACTGAAGCAGAGGTAGTTAATGAGATTGTTAGAGAGAGATGCATTAAGTTTTTAGCTACAAAAGTAAAGCAACTGGGTCGAGATGTTATCAACAAGGAAGTGGAAGAACTTATTATCACCGAATGCAAGAAAATTCTAGAGGTAAAGCTGGAGTTGTCTTTTTCATTTTCTTTGTGAAAATATGAATTTCTCTTATCCAATAGATATTTTTATTGGAGTATCTTATGCAATATGTACCACCAGATCCCATATTATTTATATAATTTGCGGTTTTATTCAAATACAAACATGAGTCTTAATCCCGCATATGCTTAAGCATTTATTATGAGACGGTTGAGACTAGAATATAGTTTTTTTTTTCATTCTGCGTATGAAGGGTTAGGCGCAAGCCACACAGACAAGACATGGGACAGGGGGCGCATGGCAAACCGCATCATCGCCCCATCTCTTCTGTTTGCTTTGGATTCTTTACATTTAGTATGAAAACTGATTCAAGGGGCGCCGCGACTGCGACGCGCCCCCGTTCCACGTCTATTCTGTGTAGCTTGCGCCTTAACCATCAATACATTAGACATTTTCTTCAAATTTGTTTAGTTAACATTTAATAAATTTATTTCTAAAGGATGTGGTGGCTGAAGAGTTTGAACACATCATGGAACTCTTAACATGGTCAAGACTTGGCAAGACACCAGCAGGCAAGAAGGAGTTGGTGCAGATTGTAGCAGCCCTGGCATTCTCACCTGACGACTGGCACCCAGAGGATCCAGAATATGTTGATCGGATCATTCAATGCTCTCAACATGCACTGCCATTGCTTTCGGTGAGTTTTATTGCTGTTGTTTATTTCCTGATTTTTTATTGAATATTTCCTTGATGGAACAGTAAACTTATCAAGTTCTGTCTAATTAATGAAAAATACAAAAAGTATAAACAGAATTCTATCTTTCACACTTACGGTAGTCAATCAATTGTAATGTATCCAGATTTCCAGAACTTGATCCTTAGATTGGTAAATTGTCACTAATTTTATATTATTTACAGGCTCAAGTGGATTCTACGCAATTTGTAAACATTTTTTGTGACCATGTGTTACCGAAGTGGAATGACATTAGTTCACCTGAAGGGGGCTCTGATTCAAAGCTGGAACTCTTGAAGATATTTGCTGAAATGTCTGAACACTGCGGGGAACTGGAGAAACCACAGGAAAAAGTGGACACAGTTTATAATGTGTTGATGGTATGTGTTCCAAATTATTTACTTTTGTATTATTTTTGTTTCTACCACACCACTATAAGCATATTCAAGTGATCTTAATTATCGCGATGTTAGGTCAGTAGCCCTGTGGTGCAGTTATAAATAAATAAACCTTGAAATACATTGACTTGTACGTCTTGTAAATATATTTTTTATCCCCCGACACCGATGGTTCTTAGAAATGTTTCATCAAAATTGGTCCAGCCGTTTCAAAGTTATCAGCTCTTTTGTATGCTGCGGAAGGGATCTTGATTTAATTGCGTTGGGGGTTTTTAAATTTTTTAATTTATAGTTTGGGACTTATTAGTCACAAACTTTTTGGTAAAATTACCTCGATATTTCGACCAAATTGCATGAGTCGATTCGTGACCACAGCCTCTGCAATGTGGTCGCAACATCAGCTAATTTTAACAAAAAGTAGTTTGTGATGAGTACCAAAAATATTAGTTACTAGCCTTCCATCCGCAGCTTCGCCCGCGATAAATTAATTTTCCCGTAAGAAAAAGTATTTTCCCGCGGTAAAATGTAGCCTATGTCACTCAGTGATAATGTAGGTTTCTAACGGCAAAAGAATTTTTGAAATCGGTCCAGTAGTTTCGGAGCCTATTCAATGCAAACAAACAAACAATCAAATCTTTCCTCTTTATAATATTAGTATAGATGAGCGAGAATCACAAAAGCTTGAAACATTCTATCGCCGCCGATCACGAGAACCAGTCGGTACGCATTTTTGTTCTAATTCGCCGGCCATTTTAATAACTGCCATGTCTAGCTCGCCGATGACGAATGCCACTCGTGACACTTTTTTTCTTAGAGTCGCGGATGACGACTAGTACTCGTGATCAGATTTCATACTGTTTGTATTAAAATACCGACCACAGTTCGCGAACCGCCGGCGAACCATAGGTGGCGCCTTAAAAAATGCGCGGCGTCCTTGGGCAAAAGAGCATCGCGAGTGGTGCTCGTCGTCAGCTGTTGACTGTGTTATAACTTACGGCGTGCAAAGTGTTAAAATTAAAGTGATTATTTTAAAAAATATATATAAAATTACAGAACTACTTGCCTGAAGCCCCTATCGAAGGAGAGGAAAAGGAAGAAAATTCTGAAAATAATGAAGCTAAAGCTGAGGAAAGCAAGTCTCCGTCCCTCCAGTTTTCACATGTGGAGTGTGCATTGTTTGCTCTTCACTCCCTATGCCGAAAAGCACCTGAAGCTCTTAGTGCTGACGCAGCAAGGTTAAAAGCTCTGCGCTTGCGTCTACAATACACGGCACGCCTTACACAAGGCTACATCAAAAAACTGAAAGAAGTGACAAAGGTATGATTTTACTGTACACTTGTGATTTAAAAACTTTTCTATATTTAAAATAAATTTTCGATATAAGTATTAAAAAAAAAGTATTTTTAAGTAGACTTCCTCCTCATTCCAGTTAAAAGATTGGTCTTTTTTTTAATCCACCATAAAAATGTTTATTAAGATATTACTGGAAAATATAATGTACTAGTTGACGCCCGCGGTTGCGCCCCCGCTGAAGTAGATTAAAACGTGTTTTCCCGTGGGAATGAGATATTTTCCCGTGGTAAAAAGTAGCCTATGTCACTCTCCAGCCCTTCAACTATGTCCATATAAAACATCACGGCAATCCGTCGCTCAGTTTTGACGTGAAAGAACGACAAACAAACAAACACACTTTCACATTTATAATATTACTTAGTATGAATAATACTGGTTCTTTGAGCAATCGAATTTACCTTGACACTACTCTCTTCCAATATAATTTTCTTCATTTATAGGTATTTTCTTGAGAGATGGCCTCTACAAGGTTTAGGGTACTCTCCGATGCTCTCCCTTTCTCGGCTAAATTCAGTTCACCACTTCTGAATATAGGTAGTGGAGGAGCAGAATAAACAGTATATTTCTTCTTTTATAGCCTTTTAGTTTTTGCCAGTAACATCGCAAAATCGTTCACGGTGATGAATTGATGTTTATTTGGCAAAAATTACATTTTTTGTGCTAATGAATGACACAAAGTGGCCTATATTACATAGTTTAATAAAAGAAGTTCGAACATATCAATGTCGAGAATATATTGAATGCCCCTCGTATATCGTTTAAGGACCGTAATTTTGCGTACATTTCAGGATAAGAAAGGAGATGACGCCAATTCAGAAGAGAATAAGCTCAAGATTGCAGCATTGAAGACAACTTCAAACATTAACACTCTGATTCGTGACATATTCCGATCACCTCCAAGCTTCAGAAGCAGAGTGCAACTTTCATTCCTGTCTAAAAAGACTGAAAAAGAGGTAAATTTTACTGTCTACTACTTTGGAATTGTTTTATAGCCTTTACCTCTAATACTGACTTAATATTTCGTTTGCTATTTCAGGAAAGACAGTCAGCATCTTCTACAGATGATGAAAAGCATTCACCACCCAAGCGACACAGACCCATTACATTTGACAATGGTGAAGAGAAATCTTCTCCAGATAAGCGGGCACGAAGCGGCGAACGAAACCAAAAAATGTATACTCCACCATCTGGCAAATATAGCTCAAGGCTCAACAATAGTGGAAGATTCTCTGGTCAAAATTCAGGCAGAGGAAGGGGGGGAGGCTACCGACGAGATTTTAGAGGCAATGGTGGCCCTTTCAGAAGGCGCAGCAATTACTAAATTCACAAAAATCTTATCAATATTATCTTCCACATCCACTTGAATAAACGTAAAATGTGCCAGTTATCCCAAATTCACAACAGATCCAAAGCCACTACTGACTATTTCCTATGGCACATAACAGACATGATAAATAATATGAATATGAGAACAGGCATAGAATTCTAAATATGCCGACTAAACTTCAAATTACACAGATTGTTGAAGTTAGCTGTTTCTTAAACAAAAATTGGAGTATATAGCCAACTTTTGAAATATATTCTTGTGGTTGTTTAGGTGGTCTTTTAGCTGCAACATCACACGCCGATGACGCCGAGTTTGCTGACTTAGGTCATTTAATTTTACAGGAGAGAACTGCGTGTTGAATCTACTATTATATTTTGTAGCATCGTTTCAGTGTTTACCCGAGTAACAAGCAGCTACCCGGTATTTTAGACGGTATGTATATTGTAATTTTAAGATTTTATTAGACTCGCTAGGAGTCAACTTCACAAATCGGTAATTGTCCTGTCGAAGTAATCTTATTTGGAGAAGCAGAGTGATGAGTCAAGTCCCGAATTCTGTAAGTATTGCTTTGATGCACGTTTAGTATGGTATGCTCTTTAAGGAAGATATTTGAAGATAAATGCGGTGAAGTCTTGCAGAAATGTAAGTATTAGGTTAAGGTTATAAAACAGTTGGAATTTGACTTTACTTTAATTGTAAGTAAAGTGGACTTTATATTTGATATTTAGTAAACTTTTGATAGCTCAATCAGAAGTGAGAGCATTTGTTTTTTTTTTGTCCAATTCCAGTTGTGTAAGCTAGCATATTTCTATGTACCAGTCACACGCCTGCAGATTGTCGGACGACTGCCTTGAAAGGAATGACGTCTGGATTCATTCCATCACACAGGTTGACTTTCAGTAATAAACGGTTCTTTTCTTATAAATTGGTTTTATTTATAAATAATCGACACCCTGTCTTGTGCCTAGATGCCATTACTGATATAGTATAGTAAATTCTTATTATCATTTACTTATTAAAAGGATCGTTTTCAAAAAAATTGTACATAGTTAATCAAAACAAAAATCACGATCGCTATTTTTGTGTAACGAAAGTTAGTCATACAAAGTATATGAGTAACTCCGTTACACAAAAATAATTAATTAAATTTTGTTTTTAATTAATCCCCTAATTGTGTACAAATTTTTTGAAAACGACTCAAGAAACAAACAATGAGTAGAGAGTTACAAATCTGCATTAATTTTCCGTCATGCTAGAATGACACCATTTTTTCACTCATTGCGTCTACTTCCTCTCAGTCGAAAAAAATTACACTCTGGCCACAAAATAATTCGCGGACTCTTTTAATTAACGATACATTATATAGCAACTAGAGTACGACAACAAAGGGTAGATATAAAATGAAACTAGTTGAAACATTGCAACAATTTATGTACGACAAAATCTTTGTGTCATATTCTTTCAGTAGCCAGTAATAATTTCAGATAAAACAAAGTACTCAAAAACATCGAATACGCTCTATCGTTAGACAGCGCAAACACGACTAACATACTACATATTTGTAAAACCATTGACCCTTAAATTAAATTACCACATTACGACTACTCTAACGTATGTGGTCCCTAAATTCCTTCTCCGAAAGGGTTTTATTCTTCCGCGAAAACTTTACATCATTTTAATAGTGTATCGTGTATAGTGAAACTGCAATACCGCGTAACTAGCTTTTTCCATAAGGCTCAACTTGAAATGAAATAACAGTGAAAATTAGACCTTATGGAAAAAAAGCAAACGCGGTATTGCAGTTTCACCGACGATATTCGAAACAGTGATGGTAGCTTGCTTCCCTAACAGGCATAGTGCACAAATTAACCACATACTTAGGATCAATTTTATTAAATACTGACCGGAAAAGTAAGAATAATGAACGAAAGCGAGATATTATAACAGCTACTACATAATACCGTTATTTTTAATTAAAAAATACTTAATGATAATAAGATTAAAGTCCAATGGTTATTTGGAACCATTAAGTCTAATGTAATGAACTAATGATTATATGTACAAATAGATAGTGTTAGATATTTTTAAGTGCTTTGTTCAAATAGACATTAATGGCGGTGCCTGTAGGTAGATACACATAAGTTGAGACTACTGTTGCCTTGTTTTAGTTTTGGTGGCCTAGCTTGACCCTTAAACTCTCAAATCATTGCATTGCTTTAAAGTCAGAGGACAGGATGCTTGGGATCTAGTGTAGCTTGAAACCAGACTAGGTACAAATTCAAGGAAGTAAATGCATCTCGTACGGTCAAGTGCAAAAATATTATACATGTTAACAAGGTGTCAAAAATATCTACAATTCTATGTCATTAATCATACATATTTATGCTACATATAGACTGTATACATATTTATGCTTTCAACTGTACATAAGGTTTCACTGCCAGTCAGAAACGTGAATTTATTAAAAGTTACTTATTCTATTTGCGAATTTTCGTAGGATGAATAGATTGATGCATATGACTAGAGATGTAATGGATACATGTTTGGTCAGATACCCAAGATCCACATGGACCACTGGATATTTAGATTTTATCTGCATTTTATTTTGATAGAAAAAGGAGGTCAGAAGTCCTTGTTGTACATAATATTTGGTTCTTTACAGTCTTTGCTGGGTATATTTTTACTTAAATTTTATCATGATTTGTTTTAATGTCACTAAATAAACTTTTAGATATTTGTGGATTTTTTAAATTAATATCAATGCAGCAAAACTTCTGCAAAAACTTTAATATTTTAACTACATTTACTATTATATATGAAGGTAGTTTTGCAAAATGCGTTACCATCTGGTGTCTGACCAAATTGCAAAATAAGGCTGGATAGTTATGGGATATCTGTTACATCTCTACTCATGTCATGACCAATATTTATATATTTATACTTGCTGGAAAAAGAAATATCTCCATTTGATGGTCAGTTTAGTACTGTTAATTAAAACATATAGGACTGTCAAACTTAAACCAGAGCACGTATTGCCTAACGCTTCTGACGCATGGCTTCGCTTTCACCATCTCTTTCTGTCATTGTTTTATACCATATAACAGAAAGAAATAATGATTGCGAAGGTAAGCGTCAAAAACGTTAGATAATAAGCCTGCAGATATGTAGATATACTTTTCCACCAAGTTGCCATTAGAGTAGGCTGATTATGACTAATGACTTATTACTAATTAAACTAATGACCGAAAATGGTTTTATCTCATGTTGTCTACAACATTACACATTAGGCGGTCCAATTCATAGCAAGGATCAGCATTGGCATCACCATTGCCTCCAGCCATGTGGTCTAGAATTTCTATTGGCACCTTGAAGTTGGACTCGAGATCATTTTGGTCAGGCAAACTTTGAAGAGCATTCTGCAAAATATCCTGGACCTTGTCTAGATGCTTCTGAAATCTGAAACAAAAATCATATTTTAGCCTTTTGAACGCCAGCGTCGGCTATAGCCGACAATACGGTAATACAAAAATTAGCCTACCCGCATCCGCGCTTGGTGGATGAAGGGGTTATGTACGTTTTTTCGATTTTCGGTTTTATGCCATAAATGAAGGTGCTAAGTCATAAATTATGACTTAGCAAAAATGTACATAACCCCTTCATTCACTCACGTCTTCAATTTTGTTTATAAATAACAAAAACAATGTGTGTCATTCAAAAGGTTTTTTTTTTATTATGAGAAGGAGGCAAGAGAGAGGAAGGTTAATTAAAATATATCCAGAAGCATGCATTGTAATTATTGCCAGTAAATTAGTGTCTTTAGTTAGAGTGAATTTAGAAACAAAACAATAAAATAAAATTGCTCATTTAGAACTATACTGACACAATTGGAATTAATGTCATTTCAAAAATAAACATTATGTAAAAAGAAAAACCGGTTCAGTTTTGAAATGACAATAATTTGACCTTTGACATGAGACAAGTTAGATTGTCAATTGCTTTGTAAGCTGCAGGATGCTTGCTACATTTAAATGGGAACAAGAAATATATATATTTTTTTCTAAATTAAACAGAACATTGAAAACCAGAAAAGTACAGCTTGTGCTTGTAATAAAACCCAATTCGTCATGCCAATCTGAGCAATTGTTCACCTCTTATATGCGGAATATAAAAAAACCTGCACTCTAGTCTTGTTTATCTCAAATAACACCAATATTACAAATTAAAATATAAATACAAAAAGATAGCCTTGAATCTGGGTGTGGATCTGCGTTTAGACATACAAAAGGTTGATTGAAAAACATTTTTTCAATATTTTCCTGTTTCAGTGTAAAGGCTATAGTCGGGTTTCCATAGTAAGTCCCTTACGTCAAATGGGCTCGGGTTTTTTTTTCTGAGTACCTCTTATAATGAAGAATATTTCAGCCGAGTATGAACATCCTACTTGCAATAGTTTTTGACTTATGATTTTTTCAAGTTTTTTTTTTATTTTTTAATTTATCAGGATGTATTCAAGCGATTTGCTTCAAATTTTTAAATGATGTTCTTCAGATAGATTTGCATCGCCACCCAAAAAACTAATACTAGTTATCGTATAAAAAAAGAAAAAAAAGACCAAATTAAAAAAAAAAACCTTTTTTTAAGTGGTTGTGAAGTAGATTTTTTTCTCAAAATAGACCATACATTGGCCTACTAATCATTAATCATTAATTAATCATAAATCATTTATTTATTTGTAAAACATAGGTGTTACATAATAGTTGTTACAATTTGTATACTTAGAACGCTATGTTTTGCCGTGGAGGTGTACAAATTAATGAAATTAAAATTTTAAATTTAAAAAACATGCAACAATAATTAAGACAATCAAATAAAATTAGATGACGTAAATCAAATTAAAATAAAAAAAAATACATTAAATTAAATCAAAATAAAATTACATCAAACAAAATTAAATCAAACTAAAACAAATTAAATTACTTAAATCAAATTAAATTAAAACAAATTAAATCGAATAATATCAAATGAAATTAAATCAAATGAAATGAAACAAATTACATTAAAATAAAGTACCTGGGCAACCGAGCTCTGCTCGGGCAGAAACTCGGTACCAAGCGTTTTCCCAGAGATAAGACCAAGCTAGATCAATTTTTCATCCCCGAAAACCCCCAAATACCAAATTTCATCGAAATCGTTGGAACCGTTTCCGAGATCCTGATTATATACACCGGAGGGGTGGGGAGGGGGGGGGGGGGGGGTGAGAGGGGGGAGGGGGGAGCGCGGGGGCATTAAAGGGGGATGAAAATTTCATTGATTTTGCCGTAGGATGCACCGTTTTCAAGATATTTGACAAAAACACCGGAGGTTGGGTGAGTCACGTTAAACTATCGTCCGTAAACCGACTTTACAGACAACCGGCTTTTCCTGTTCTGTGCTCCCAATACTCCCAATAGGGAACGTGCACATAGACGGTGCTGCCAACTGGTGCCATAAGGGTGCCATCAATTTGAATGTTTTACCTTGATAAGTTTGTTTTACTGTCCGCATAGTGTCTCTTCTGTCGCATTAGTGCTGCCGCCTATAGTTACTGTACGTTCCCTATAATACTTTTTCTACCAAAAAAGTAACTTTTTCTCACAAAAAAGTAACTTTTTCTCACAAAAGAAGAAACTTGACGTTTTCTCATGAAAAATAAACTTAAAAAAAAGTAAAAATGTTGAAAAAAAACGTGGTATTGAACCGAGGTCGGCTGGATCCGCGACCACCCGATTTCTAATGTGCCATTATGATCTGCTTGAAGTGGGCGAAATTTAGCTTTATATTCTAATGCAAACAAAAATAGCCGGAAAACACGAGTAAAAGCGATTTTCTGAAAATGAAACATAGCTAGATCACTTTTAAATCCCCGAAAACCCTCACATACCAAATTTCATCGAAATCGTTGGAGCCGTTTCCGAGATCCTGATTATATATATACATATATATACATATATATTATTATTATTATAGCCTTTTTATTTCCATTATGAATTCATTCAACATAATATCATAGTAAATCATAGGTGCATGCATTACAATCTCAATATAATTAAATTAATTATTACACTAATTATTAAATCAACATTTCATAATTATTTCCAAATTAAATTTCATTTTGTAATAAATAACATTTCAGTATTAATAAATTAATTTTATACTAATGATTTAATTCTATATACTATTTTTAAATTGATTTTCATTAAATTAAACAGCACAATTCAATTTGGACCCCTCAACAGGTAAAGGCCTCCTCCATTTCATTCCACATCCGTCTGTCCTTTGCTTTTACAGTCCAATGTTCGCCGGCTATTCCTACTATCTCATCAGCCCATCTTTCTTTTGGTCTACCTCTTTTTCTTTTGCCTGTTGGACCTCGCCAAGACGTTACTTTTTGCGCCCATTTGCCATTGTTCATGCGTGCAATATGACCTGCCCATTTCCACTTAAGTTTTTTTGAGTGTTCCAGAGCATCTATTAATTTTGTTGTTTTCCTTATCTCTGTATTTCTTTTTTTATGTATTCTTCGTATATTTAAAACACTCCTTTCCATTGCTCTTTGGCATACTTGTATTTTGTTTTCAATTTTATTATTATATATCCATGTCTGGCAGCCATATGTAAGACAGGGTAATAAACATGAGTCCATAACTTTTTTCTTTAGTTTTATAGGGAGTTTTGATTTTAAAGTTTCTTTATTGCTCCAGAATTTATTCCAAGTAATGTTAACTCTCCTTTTAACCTCATCTTCGAGTCTTGTTGTAGAGAAAGATACTTGTTGTCCCAAGTAAACATAGCTCTGAACGTATTCCAATGCGTTGTTGTTGACCCTTATTGGTAGACTATGGTGGTTCGTCATGACTTTTGTCTTAGTAGAATTTAACTCTAGGCCGATCTTACTGCTTGCCTCATTTAGTTCGTTTATCATTTCCTGTAATTGTGATGCTGTTTCAGAAAAAAGCACAATGTCATCTGCAAATCTGAGGTTGCTGAGTAGTTCCCCATCTATGTTAATTCCTTTTCTTTCCCAATTCAGGGTCTTCATTATACTCTGGAGCACAGCTATAAATATTCTCGGTGAGAGAGGGTCCCCTTGTCTGACGCCTCTACAAATGTTTATTTCAGGGCCTTGTCTCTCCAACTTTACGCGACTTTTGCTTTTGCTATAGATGTCTTTTATGAGGTCTATGGCCTCTGATGGTACCTCACACTCATGTAGTGATTTCCACATACTATCATGGGATATAGAGTCAAAGGCTTTTGCATAGTCAATAAACGCCAGGTAGAGTGGTCTATTGCGCTCCATATATTTCTCGATTATCAAGTTTAAAGTATGGATGTGATCTGTTGTGGAGAAGTCTCTCCTGAAGCCAGCTTGTTCGGGGGGTTGAAATTTCTCTGTGAACATTGCCAAGCGATCTTCAAGACATGAAGCAAATAGTTTGTACATGTTAGGTTGTAAGCTTATTGGTCGGTAGTTTCCAATATTTGCGGGGTTTCCTTTCTTATAGAGTAAGATTATGTCCGATTCTGCCCACTCTTTCGGTATTGCTCTTTCGTCTAGAATTTTATTAAATAAAGTTGTTAGGCAGGGTGCTAGTAAGTGTTTACCCACTTTTATTATCTCATTTGAAATTCCATCTGGTCCACTGCTTTTGTCAGTTTTTAGACATTCTATTTTCTTTATTAACTCATGTGTAGAGAATCTAGCCAGAGTAGTAGAGTTATGGGTGATTGGTTCAATTTCTGGACTAATTCCTTTTGCCGAATATAGGTTTTTATAAAATGATGTTGCTTTTTCTATTATTTTTGATCTTGATAATATTTTCTCATCAGTATTATCATCTTTTAAGTAAGGTATCCATTGTTTGGTAGTATTTAGATTTTTAATACCTTTCTTTAAGCTGCCTGTGGACTCAAGGTGTCTTTGGATTACCTTTATTCTGTGTTCCATGCGTTCTCGTTTCATTATTTTGTAGATATTCTTATAAAGGTAGGTACGTTCGCATTTTTCTTCTTTTGTTAAAGATTTCTTTCGAGTCAAATAATTTCTTCGTGCAATAAGACATTTGATATGATCAGGGTTGGTTTCCTGTTTAGTTGTTTTTTCCTGTTGTATTGAATTTAAACTGCTTATTATTGTTTGCTTAATTTTGCTGTATGTGGTCTCTATATTTTCATTTTTTTCTAATTTTAATTCATTTATATTAGCAGCTAAAGTTTCTATGAATTGCTCTTTTTCTTCTGCCGTAACAAGTTTAGTTCTATAGGCTTTGAAATTGGATCGGTTTCTTTTTACTGGTGTAATTTGCAGAGTGCTTCTTAATAGTCGGTGGTCACTAGGAAATGTTAGATTTGCTATGATTTCTATATTTAACATATTTTCTTTCCTATTGGTCAGTATATAATCGATTTGACTTTTCCTTTTCTTTGGCGAGAGCCATGTCCACATAGTTTTGTTGTTCTTCTTGAACTGACTATTTGTAATGTATAATTTGTTTTCCCAACAAAACTCAAGCAATCTTTCTCCCCTTTTGTCTCTGTCTCCATAACAATATTTGCCCAGTATTTTTTCTTCACCAAGTACTTGCTGTCCGACACGAGCATTAAAGTCACCTAATATGATTTTCTGGTTGCTATATTGACAATGTGCATTCTGTAGTTGAGTGTAGAAATTATTAATATCTCGGTCGTTTGCATCCACAGTTGGTGCATGTACTTGGACAATTGTGAGTTTGGAGTTATCAAATTTGAGGTTTAGAATGCAAATGCGTTCGGACACTCCAATGAAACTTTCAATATTCATCTTATATTCTTTTTTTATAAGGAATCCAACTCCATATTGACCTTTTGTTTCTCCGAAATAACAGAATATATGTTTGTCTTTTTCTATAATATTATAACCAGTTCTTCTTATTTCTGCAAGACCAATAATGTCATATTTAATTTTTGAAATTGCTCGCTCAAAGTCAAGCAAACGTTCATCAGATAATAGAGATTTTGCATTGTAGGTACAGATGTAGAGATTCTGTAATAGAGATGGAGGGTTGTTGTCATTATCCCCCGCGGTGACAAGCCGTATTGGGAGATATACAAGAATTGCTCGTTTAAAGGTATTAGAATATAAATCAAATAAAAGATACTACTTGCCTAAATCATAAAATTTTCCAGGCGGTACTTCCTACAAAAAATCAGCAAAATATGTGACTAAGTTCTGTATTCAATAAGTGTTTTTCAATGTAGTATACAAACTCTTTGATTGTGTTAGCATTTTACTCTTAAATACAACAAACTGATAAGAAAACTCAAACACAATCGAAGAGTTTGTATACTACATTGAAAAACACCAATTGAATAAACAACTTGGTCACACATTTTGCTGATTTTTTGTATTCTTAAATAATGCTTAGTGAAAAAAAAGTCCTAAGAGAAACCCATTGACAGGTGGCGGAGCCACTTTTTTGTGAACAACCCTTAAATTGGTATTATTTGAAATAAAGAAGATTAAAATGCAGTTTTACTGCAAATGTTAATTACCTTAAAGTGGTTTCCACTCTCTGACGTTTCTGTAGCTCCATCATAACTCGCAAAGTTTCTCTGGCCTGATGTGGCCTGAACTCATTAAGAAGGTGATGGATGTGAATAAACAGGAGACTTAGATCTTCCACTTTCTCTGCCCTCTTTGGCGAATCTGGACAGTGCACTAAAAGGTCTAATAGATCTAAGAAGTTCACCAGCAATGAATGATTCAGTTTTTTCAATTCCCTACGTCTGTCAAAATGCATTGGATAAAGTCTTCTGAAACCCTGTCAAAATGGAAATATCTTTTTTTAATCAAGACAAACAGGATGATTTTTTATGGAAAATGTATACAGCAAGAACTAAAGAAAGTGTATGCAATTAACTTACCTGACTTTCCAGCGATCTAATGATTGTGTCGTCAGCGTTAAAAGGGTGCCCAAACATAGAATACGAGTCATGGATAGGCCGTGGTGGTAACGGAGCCCTATTTCGTCGAACATTTTCATCCGTGTAAAAATTAATATATTGCATAGGAGGAAGGGGTAAAGAGCTAACTTGAGCAGTTTCCGAAGACATGTTGACTGGCTTTAATTTTTTAGTAGGTTTGTTTATCAGTTAGCTTTCCTTTTTAGTTTATTATAATGCTATATTTATTTATTTCAATAATAATTCACTTGACACTACAAGAATGAATGAATACGAATCACAGAATTCACAGAGTACATTATATGGAATGAATGACTGCTGGCTATCTCTTATTTGGTTTTGACAGCTTTGGAACTCAATCACAGCGCCATCTCTTGAGATCACATAGTCCACAACTCCTTTTGGTCCCGAAATTTTGTCGCAATAATTAGCACCAGTGTGCTACGCTAGTAGATAGTTTTAAAGCCGCCTCAGCACTCTGTTACAATGTGTCTACAATGTGTCCCTACAGTGTTTTTGCATATATATTTCTATCTTGATATGCATTTTATAATTTTCATTGACCAAACTCAACTAATTAAAGTGTTTATTTTAATATAAACTCAAAAACATGTCCTAATTTCTTTTTAAATTTGTCAAGGTTTTGTTTTGTCTTTGTTTCAATTTGTGTTTAATAATAATAATAATAAATAATAAATATCACGGGACAATTCACACCAATTGACCTAGTCCCAAAGTAAGCTTAGCAAAGCTTGTGTTATGGGTACTAGGCAACGGATAAACATACTTATATAGGTAGATACATACTTAAATACATATTAAACACCCAAGACCCGAGAACAAACATTCGTATTTTTCATACAAATATCTGCCCCGACACGGGAATCGAACCCGGGACCTCAAGCTTCATAGTCAGGGTCTCTAACCACTAGGCCATCTGGTCGTCTCCACGACATTTAACATACACGTTACTGTACAACACATTAAACATACACGTTAAATGTGTTGTACAGTAGGTTGCAAACATAGTGGTTGTGATTACTAATAACGATGGTACTGGTGACAAAATTGGGAATGTCTAAAAAAAAATACCAGTGGTTTTCATATTTTTTTTGTATAGAAAAGTCAATTATAAGAAACTAATTTCAATATTTTGTCATTTAGTTCACTACTTTTTTCAAAATTAATTATTGAAACTAATTTGGTTGATGACGTCAGATTGTAATTGAGGGCTCCCACACTGCCAAATTTCTAAATCTATCTAAATGCGTACAATAAGGCAACCCCTTTAATTATTTTTTGCGTAGTGGTACACTGTAACTAGTGCATAACTAGTGTCACTTTACTGACGCTGTCAAAGTGCTAGATGTCAGACAGCGCGTCCAAATCAAACTCCGTAGTGTAAACCACGCGTAAATTGTGAAGAATTCTAACCACACAGAATAAAGTACGACTTGGACCGGTCACGCAATTCACACCAATGTCAAATGAAGGTCATTGCTTATTTGTTATGTAATAAATTCATTACATAATATTAAAATTAAATAACTACAGAAAACGAGTTAAAAAGCATTTATCTCGAAATGGTTTTCGATTTACAATACATTGCAAAAAAATAGACATCCCCAATTAAACAAAATGCTTATTTGTATTATGTAAAAAATTAAAATAATAAAATTTATATGTAATACTTGTTTTTTTTTCATTCGATTCCTACTTAGGCTATACGAGTAATAAAGAGATATGGTTATGCATATACATACGTATGTATATGGCATCCAGAGGACACCAAGTTTACAGAGGGCAGCTCGGTAGTATTTTAAATATGGCGTCACGTCAAACGGGCTCTCTATTCCTTTTCGTATATTATCTTACTCTATGCCGGGTTGACAAGACATTTTTTAATGAGACAGCAGGGGGGGCACACTTACATCATCATTTCAGCCGAAAGACGTCCACTGCTGAACATAGGCCTCCCCCAAGGCTCGCCAAACAGATCGGCCCTGCGCCATCCGCATCCAATGCGTTCCCGCTACCTTCACCAGGTCGTCGCTCCATCTTGTTGGAGGCCTACCTACACTGCGTCTTCCGGTCCGCGGACGCCACTCGAGAACCTTTCGGCCCCATCGGCCGTCAGTTCTACGGGCGATGTGCCCTGCCCACTGCCACTTAAGTCTAGCGATTCTTCGAGCTATGTCCGTGACTTTAGTTCTCGCGCGGATTTCATCATTTCTAATGCGATCCCGTAAAGAAACTTCAAGCATAGCCCTCTCCATCGCCCTCTGAGTGACCCTCTGAGTGACACTTACATATATCACACTTTTCATACGACTGCAGCGTCCTGTGTTAGGTGTTTGACGAAGAACTAAATTAGCGGCCATCTTGGTTGACTTGTCAAACTTGTCAGTTGTCATTCATCGGCCATGGCCATGGCGTACCAAATTGTACGGTCAAGGACTTTAATTGATAGGCCACTTGCCAATGTTCGTATTTTAGCCGTATAATGCAAATCGGGTTAAGCCGCTTATACTTCGTATATGCTGATTTGAATTAGACGGCTAAAATACGAATAGTGGCAATTAGCCTATCAATTAAAATTACGCGTATCTACAGCTGTACATCACTACCAACATATACATATAGATAGGTATACATCTATAGAAACGTCACATTAGTTCTTGAGCAGCCGTAGGGCGGCAGCACCTTCCATACATGCATATTTGACCATAGAGTTGCCACTCTTGTTCATATAATATTACAATGATTAGGTACAATACTCTTTCAGTGTTGCCAACGTGGGCGATTTTCGCCATGTAGGCTACTAGGAATGGAAATCGGCGACAAAAAAATCTAAAAGGCGACTGGTCGCCTTTTAGGCTACTTGAAAAGGTAAAAGGTCCTTTCAGTTGGTTGAAAGGATCACAAAACAAATGAGCATAAGCCTATGAAATAAAACATTATACCCACGCAATATACCAAGTGTGGGAATATCAGGAGAAAAAGATGGCCACAACTTTGTTAGTTTCGGGGAATACCCCGTATTTGTTGTAGTTATAACGTAACCAAATTTAAGATGCAATCAGGATGAAAGTATTCGCTTCGCTGTTCATAACCATTGTAATTATATTGTATTATAGTAGTTCCAATCATTTATTTTCTCGATGACAGCTCCCGTAGAATGTAGTTACATTGCAGTTGCGTTTATTTACGCAAAAATTGACTTTTAAATGCGAGATATAAAAAATACGACAACTGCCTAATTTTGTTCCTTGATCCTATATAAGATTCATCTAAGACACATTGAGTCCATATATGCAGTAATTTTTTCTTAAAGTACGATAAATAATAAACGTTTTATTAAAGTTACATTCTATGGCAATACAAATGTCATGTTATGATTGCCATAGAATGTAACTTTATATAAAACTTACTTTATGTAACTTTTTAAATTTGGTAACAACCTCAACGTCAGGCCCTATACTATGAAGCGTGAAATTCGAACTTCGTTTCATGCCGTTCCGCTCACGCTAATAGTATTTATTACGAGAGTGAGAGGGGCCGCACGATCCGAACTTCGAAAATCGAATTTCGTAGTAGTCCCCCAGATTTAAGTCATCACTTTTTTTTTAATACAGACTAGACAAAAGTAATGGATCTATTGTGTGGTAGTTTTGGAGCTATTTCCTTCTAGAATAAGCACATCTTAATAAATTCGTTATAAATTAATTAATAATTCTAGTGAAAATTTAAAACTATCAGCGTCTTTCTCTTTCCAAACAGAATACAGAGAACGAATCAAATTATAGCCGTAGGAATATGAAATCTTGTCAATTTATAAATAAATTAATTTAGTGATTTACTTTCTGTTCTTTCTTTGTACTTTCTCAGTAAATAATTTTTTTACCCTTAATTTGATAATGAACCCCACAAGTCACATTATTAAATACCATCTTTTCGTATTTTTTTTAATTATAGAATTTTAAGGACACCAAATTTAAGACAGGGTTTGAATTACCAACTTTTAGAATTTTTGCCAATTTAGGCTGCTTTAGGCTACTTCAGCTCAAATTCGGCTACTTTAGGCTACTTAAACTCTGAAAAATGGCGACACCAGGTCCTGAGTTGTTGGCCACACTGTACTCTTTGTGAGACAGTGACAGACGTGGGATGCGTTCGGGTAGTCACCGTGGGCACTACAAACCCACAATTTAAGCGCTAAAATTTGTTCATGGAACTCGATGGTAGTGTTATCGATATCGAATGTATTCATGCCGACAACGTCAAATTGAGAACGTTGTGTTTACAAAATGCTACCGCTAAGACAAAGTATGGTTAGACACGTCATATTTAATAATAATGGCCTAATAGTATTTAATACAAGAGCGAGCAAGACGATGCGATACGAATTTCGGAGTAGCCCCCCAGTAGCCAAAACCACATAATTAAAAAATAAAAACCACATAATCGTCATGTCCGGGCTGTTCGACTCTGAGCCGTTAATATAATATTCATGGACGTAATAATATTACAATACTCTTTGTCTGAGCCATAATCGCAGATATATATAATACTAAACCGTATAGCTGCGATTTATTTTCTGGCAGCCCTACTTCTGTTCTGTCTTATTTCACTTGTTTGTGTTGCCTGGTCTGTGGGTCTGTCCCCCTGATTTGTCTCTGCTTTGCTTGTTGTTTCTTTTCTTTAGTTTGTTCTTAAACTTCCAAGTTCTAAATCTAGTGAAGCTGAGTTGTTTGGGATTTGTTTTCTGTTGTGTTGTATTGTATGACTAGTATTGAATGGAATTTATTGGACATTTAAGTGAAGATAGTGCAGCTGACAAAGGCCATGTATTAATTACTTTCTGGTTATGGACTCCCATTAATCTGTGTAGGTATCGTTATATTCTCTGCCTCGTTATGACTAATGTTAGTTTCGGTTTTCTCAAAACTAAGCTAGCCGGTTTAGATATTTATACAAGTTATTCTCCTTTAGCGAAATGACAGCGTAGAAAACTTGTTGTGTCAAACATGATACAATCAAGTTACGGATTTACAATGTTGTGATAGATATTTTATATTAATTACTATATTCCATTGCTTGTAGATGGGCAACTATAGTCCGACAAGGTCGTGCGCGGCTCTCCGCAGAACCCTGTCTCAGTCAGCATTTGCCGCACGCACTTATTAAAAACAATCTCGTTAAGGACAGCAGAGGCTCCCTGCGACAGGGTTCCGCCGAGCGCCGCGCACGAGCTTGTCGGACTATAATCTTGCTATGCATGTCATTTTTTGTTTACGTTATTTTGACCATCAACTTCAGTCAATTTTCTTAAAAAAAAATCTCTTGTAGAAATTGTAATATTAAATCATAAGGATGTGTTTACATCTCCTGTTAATCCTTTCTCTCCTTTTATGTAATTTTTGGTGATTATGTCTCTATTGTATTGAAATTGTGGCTTTGGGCTTAAAACAACTGAATTTCATAATACCTTATTCACTAATACCCCTAATTTTCAAATTGCCATGGGCTCATAATACCTAAAAATACCTAAAATTTCAAATTGTCTCATCTTAAAATTTGAAATTTTAGGTATTTTTAGATATTATGAGCCCATGGTAATTTGAAATTTAGGGGTATTAGTGAATAAGGTATTATGAAATTTTGTTGTTTTAAGCCTAAAGCAAATTGTGGACACACCCAAATCTCGAAAGCTGCCAGTCTAATTGTTATATGGCATATTGTACCTTTGGTAGGTCAAGGGCTCAAGGGCATAATTGTCCAAAAATTGAAAAATTTTACTTGCTTGGCAATTAAACATGAAACACAAAAAAAAAACCTAAAATTTCTGTCTTGTAAAATTACATAAATAGCAAGTATGCCCTTGTTCTGCCGAAGGTACAATACTTCAATATTAAGTAAAAAATAATCATTGAAGTTAATTAATCTCCCTGCATAAGTTGATTGTATAATTTTGAAATGAAAATCAAAACTATATAATCGCATTTGTCTAGGAGTTGACTCTTATATATCTGTTGCCGTCCCATTGCTGTTGTTTTGATCTACAATTTATAGCTACACTTGACAAAATTACAATATTTTACAAAAAATGTAACATACACATTAGTGTTGGCAACTTTTGTCTAAAGTTTGTATCAATAGGATCTGACAATCTCTTTGATACCTAAAGCCAACTAATATGGACACCTGATTGTTTAAGTGCCTAAAAATATGATTATAGTTTAGAACTAATAAAAGAAAATTTTAGTCATATCACTAAGGACCTGGACAATTCAGTGTCTATTTCAGTTGGCTAGAAGTGTTTATGAGATTTTCAGATTCTATTGAAATATTTAGTGCCATAGTCATGATTTTGCGGTCAATTGTATGCAAATGTTTGTTGGCGGCACTTGACGAAAATTCAAGTTTGACAGCTAGCAGCAAATGTGTCAATGTTTAGTGCAACTATTCAGCAGTGTTATGTGCCCTCTGTCAGCACTCTTTTTTTGTCTTTTTCATCTTGTTTTAGAGAGAGTTCTTGTTTTGCTTGCTCAATGTTATTAATATGTTTTATTACTTTTCAGGTCAAAATGGCCAAGAAAGATGAAGATGAAGTTATTTGTGAGACATTCATGGTTAAGAGATCCCAAAACAAGAAGTTGTTTACGCCAGTCAACTACAAGAAGAGGTGGCTGGTGCTCACTGGGACGGCACTAACTTATTATGACTCTGGCAATGAAGTAAGATATTATACTTTATTAATATTTCACACACTGGCAAGGGTCATATATTCTGCCGTGCTAAGCCAAAAGGGCCTATGTCCGAAAATGACCATATCCTTTTTTTTGCGTTGGATTCCTTAGCTTATAAGGAATAAAGTTCTGATAACGAAAAAGTCGTATTTTTATTAGAAGTGCCTTAAAAATAGCTAAGAAAGGCTTATTTTTCACTCAAATACTAAGAAACAAAAACATAAAAACACTTTTTCTCAAAAGTGTTAAAACTGACATAGGCCCTTTTAAGGTCATTTTCACTCTTTCATGGCGCAGAAACGAAATTCTGAAAAACAGGAAGAACTTCCCAGAAGGAACTTTCATTACGGAAGACTTTTCAAAGGAAGAGGTTGAAACAAGAAAGTCCCTGATTCCAGCGCTAAAAGATGCTAGAGCATCTGGAAAGTATGCGATCATAAGGAATGGCAAACTTATAATTAAGGAGAAGTCTGAGAAGGAAAAGAGAAAAAGAGTTCCCTCTTCACCACCCTCTACATCCCCAAGCAACTTCAGCAAAGCTCACAAAATAGACAGTGTAGCCAAGCCCGCTAAACTTTATAGAAGTAATCCATTTGAAACCATGAAAAACAGGGTACCCTCACAAACAGAAAATAAGTCAAAAAACTAAATAACGGCAGAAGACAAAAACCAAAAACTGATATAACTATAACAATTAAAAATAAAACAAATCTCATATTCCCCAATCCGGCTGGTCCCCGTGGGGAGAACGACCAACACCCTCTAAGTACAAGCAACGAAACAAGGGAAGGTAAAAGCAATTGCGACATACATATAGCGTCGATTAATACACGATCACTACGAACCACAGAAAAACTCATTGAACTAGAAACAGCAATAAAAGAAATTAAATGGGATATTATCGGAATAAGTGAAATGAGAAGACTAGGAGAAGGAATAGAAGACCATGGAAACTTTATATTACATTACAAAGGAGAAACACCAGGGCAATATGGCGTCGGCTTTTTGATAAAACGGAAATATGCTGACCGAATTGAGGAATTGAAAGGAATATCAGAAAGGTTAGCAATACTCAACATAAAACTTCCCTTAAAAAACAGCAAAGATGAATCTTGGTCAATAATTCAGGCCTATTCACCAACTGAAGCAGATAAAAAAGAAGATGTAAACAAAGTAGAAGATTTCTATAAACAATTACAAAAAACTATTGAGACAGCTCACAAAAATGTAATAGTAATGGGCGACTTCAACGGTCAAATTGGGGAATGCCGAAAAGGTGAAGAGTATACTGTAGGAAAGCACGGTTATGGCACCAGGAGCAAAAATGGAGTAAGACTAGTGAACTTCAGCTTAGAAAATAGACTAAGTATCATGAATAGTTTCTATAAAAAGAAAAAGAATAAGAAGTGGACGTGGACTTCCCCAAATGGACTATATAGAAATGAAATAGATTACATTTTAACTAATAAACCAAGACTTTTTAAAGATGTTTCATTGATACATAATTTAAATTTTAACTCAGACCATAAAATGATACGAGCGACGTTAAGAGGGACACATGTAAAGAAAAGTAGAATGCTACAAGCTGAATCGGTACCTTATGTGAACATTAAAAATAACGTGGAGTTAATAGAAAACTTAAAGAAAAATCTGGATAGTAGGGAAGAAAAGGAATACAGTAGATCAATTCAGATGAGATATTGCGACTTTGTAGACACCCTCAAAACTGAAGCTCGTAAAGTATATTCAAATAATAAAGCAATAATATCAGCCGAAACAACTCAACTACTTAATGAAAGAAAAATACTTTTACAAGGAACGAAAAATAGAGAGAAACGTAAAAAGATTGCAGAGATAAGTAAAAAGATCAACGAAAATATAAGGAAAGACAGAAAGCAGAAAAGGTTAAACACTTTCCAATATCATATCAAGAAAACAGGTGGAGTAAAGAAAGCATTCAAAGAATTAGAGTTAAAGAAAAATTGGTTGCTAAATATGAAGAATGGACTGGGAAAATGTACTAGAAAAAGAATTGAAATACTAAATATTGCTACAGAATATTATAAGAACTTGTACCAAAGTAAAAGTGATAAACTCATTACGACTGTGACTGACGATACGCAAGATTCTGAACCTATACCACTTATTCTAAATGAAGAAACTGAAAGAGCTATTATGACGCAGAAATTAGGAAAAGCGCCCGGTCCCGACCATATCTCTAACGAACTTCTTCGAATATCAATGCCAGTGATTGTCCCCAAGTTAACCGATTTATTCAACACAATAATTAAAACAGAAATTATCCCGGAAGATTGGACGAAGTCAATAATTTTTTTAATACACAAAAAAGGAGACAAAGGAGATATCGGCAATTACAGGCCGATAAGCTCAATGTCTAATATATATAAAATCTTTTCAAAAATACTCCTTTTTAGACTAACTAACACACTAGATGAAAATCAGCCGAAGGAGCAAGCTGGATTTAGAAGAAACTTTTCGACTATAGACCACATTCACGCCCTACGGCAAATACTACAAAAATACAAAGAATACAATAAAATATACTATCTGGGTTTTGTAGACTTCAATAAAGCGTTTGATTCCTTGGAACACCACTATATATGGGAATCTTTAGAGCAACAAGGAGTCCATAAAAAGTACATACGCCTATTAAAAATAGTTTACGAGAAGAGTACAGCACAAATAAAACTGGAAAGAACAGGAGATGAGTTCCCAATTGAAAGAGGTGTCCGTCAAGGCGACCCTATTTCACCGAAGATATTTTCAGCTGTACTAGAGATGATTTTTAGGAGACTGAGTTGGGATAATTTTGGACTGAATATAAACGGAGAAAAATTAAGTCACTTGAGATTCGCTGACGATTTAATACTTTTTGCAGAATGTCCGAAGACCTTGGAAATAATGTTGCAACAACTGTCAGATGAAAGCGCAAATGCAGGTCTCTCAATGAATACAACAAAGACAAAAATAATGACCAATTCTCCAATAAAAGAAGCTATTACAATTAATAATCAAGAGATAGAATACGTAAACGAGTACATTTATCTAGGGCAATTAATATCACCAACAGAAAGCATGCAGAAAGAAATTGAAAGGAGAATAGCTAACACTTGGAAGAGATTCTGGTCATTGAGCGAAATAATGAAAAATAAAGAGTTACCAATGTCGGAGAAGCGAAAAGTTTTCAATGCTTGCATCCTGCCATGCCTGACATACGCTTGCCAAACTTGGGCCTTAACAGAACATCAACAAAATAAAATTAATATCTGTCAAAATGGAATAGAAAGAAGCGTATTGGGAGTAAGGCGAAGAGATAAAATACAATTAAAAAGAATAAAAGATAGGACCAAGTTCGGAAAAGCACAATCAGTCTGCAGAAAATTAAAATGGCAATGGGCGGGACACATGCTGAGAGAAAAGAAAGAAAAATGGACCAGAATAATAACCGAATGGTACCCCAGGGACAGTAAAAGAAGCAAGGGAAGACAAACAAAGCGATGGGAGGACGATTTGAAGAAAGTAGCGGGTCCAAAATGGCTATGTATAGCAAAAGACAGAAACAAATGGAAAACCTTAGAGGAGGCCTTTGTCGAAAGACAAGCTGTGAAGAGGGGTGAACAAACAAATGTAGATATTTCAAATTAGTTTAAGTTTTTTTTTATTACCTCTATTTTTCAACTTTTATTATTTTTTTATTATTATTACTTGTAAAACAAATTTTAAAACTTACAGCAATAAAGGCTTATTTTATTTTTTTTTTTTTAACGAAAAAGTCGTATTTTTATTAGAAGTGCCTTAAAAATAGCTAAGAAAGGCTTATTTTTCACTCAAATACTAAGAAACAAAAACATAAAAACACTTTTTCTCAAAAGTGTTAAAACTGACATAGGCCCTTTTGGCTTAGCACGGCAGTATTTGTACCCTTTGTATGTCTTGTTTCTGTATCTATCCTAGGCCTGCTTACACCCAGGTGTACATGGAGGGAGGTTGGTGGGCCCTAGAATGGTCTAAAGCTCACCCTAGGATTGGGGTATTGACTCTGCTTGGCCCCTATGGCTGTAGAGCATCTCATAGTGCCTCTCTGTCAGTGGTGAGGCGTGAATTTTTTTCCAGGTAAAGCCGGACGGAACAAAATCAAAAAAATAGATAAAATATCGTACTTTTTGTTTTACACTAAAACTCGATATTTTAAAATTCAATTTCGCTCCAGTAATTTTAAATAAGTTTACGAATGGCTGTATGAATGTCAATTCCGTTGGTTATTCCAAGTGGGATAAATTAATTAAAAAAAAAATCTTCTGTCAAAGTGAAATTAAGCCTTATGCACAATATAGAAAGTCTTTTTAAATGTGATAAGCCGATAGAGACCGGCTTATTTTCAGCCTATTCCATGCCTATTCTTACAGTAGATGCTTGTAGTGAATCTATGGTTTTATGAATGAATATTTACATGTGTGAGTGTAAGATTCCTGACGGCATACTGAATTTATGAATGACTGATTGGTCTTGTGGATATTTTGATGCGTTTTGTTACTGCACCATTTTGAAAAATACTTAAAAGTTTATTAAGTAAGAGTAAGTCTCTATACAAACAATCGGTTACTAAGAGAAGCGTTTGGTTACTTCAAAATTTTAGGCAACCCGCCGGGAATCGGGTTGTTAGTACCCTTCGCCACTGCTCTCTGTTATAAACCAAAGTATGATGGGTTAATTCAAAATATTCAACTAGGTATGGACAAATTTTAAAATAATATGTATATCATAAATTAAAGAAAACATACTAATGAAAATGCATCAATCTATTTAGACTACTTGTATACAAGGTTCACAAAAAGAATTGAGAATATTATTTCTAGTGGTTCACCAAGTTTGTATGAACATCATTGTGAAAAATTTTCACTCAAAATTTTAATTCAAGGTGAAGCCACATCTTTGTTGTATTACACTTTGAATATTGGCTAAATGTACTGGAACATTTGTCAATCTCAATTAATTTATTTGTGAAAAACTTTAACAAGGATGTTCAGTTGTCCTCTATCCACCCAATGTCTGAAATATGCAAAATTCATTATATTATATGATACCTCATATCATGTAAATAGGCACCCTATCATGAGCTTTGAGTTCCAGGCAAAAGTATTTATTGTCTTTTAATATTTATGACAATTATTAATAATTATGGCTTAGCTTATACAGGGTGATTAATCCAAATGGGTCAGTAAGGAGAAATCAGAAACTATGTGAGATAGCGAAATCTGTTCTTAGGAACCATGGCTTTGATTTTAGATTTAACAAAAATGTCAATCAAACATTTTTTTTAACTCTCAAACATAACCGGGAATCGAACCTCCTAATCCTAAGAACAGATTTCGCTATCTCTCACAGTTTCTGATTTCTCCATACTGACCCATTTGGATTGATCATCCTGTATACTATGATTTATGATATTGTATCTATTTCTAGCAATTGATTGGTTACTGTATCCTATCATTAGCAACTTGGTAAAGGGGTTTTGTTAAAATTATTTTTGTAGCTTGAAAGACTTCTTTGCAATGTTCATTACAAATAATTTATTTTTTTATTTGTGCTGCTAAGGATTCACACCAGCAAATATACCTCCATTGATTTAGGTGAGTAAGTTACAACCCATTTGAGAATTTGATCCTTTTAATGACAGAGAGCTTTCCTGTTCTCGAGCTTGTTTTTGTAGCAACAGCCAAGTGACATAAAATCCCACTAAGTACATATTTAAAATACGCTGAAGCGTTTCCAAAAACAAAATGTCTTACCATACCAATCATTGTATGGTAAGGCATTCTATTTTGCGCTCGACTTTGAGCCTTCGCGGCGGTCCTGCTTGCCCCACCCCAGATTTTGATTAAATAATCTGTTCCTTAAGTAAATAACCAATTGAAAGCCCTAGTTTATCCAGGATTCCGATACACGGTCTCGGTGGTCAGTGTCTACAGTACGGGCGTTTGTGCACTACAATGAATTTTACTGTCCGGAAGTCTGAGTTTTCATGGTCCGTTTTTTATGCCTTAAATGTATAGGACTGCCGGGCAGTAAAATTCATTGTAGTGCACAAGCGCCCTATACTTTTAATGGCGTGTCATATCGGACCGGTAAAAACTCGGACTGCCGGACAGTAAAATTCATTGTAGTGCACAAACGCCCTACACAGGCGATATTCCGTATCTATTACAGACATCAAAAAACTTACGGTTACGGATTTATCGCCTGTGCATACTTAATGATTACACCCTGTATATAGTTAAAAAACCGGCCAAGTGCGAGTCGGACCCGCGCAAAATGGTTTCCGTACTATAATCTATAAAAACGGCAAAAAAATAACCACGTTTGTTGTATGGGACCTCCCCATAACTATTCATTTTATTTTAATTTAATGTTTTATTTTTAAAGTGAATATATAACTAAATATTCTGTGAATATTTCAAGCGTCTACCTGTTGCCGTTATCAATATAGAGCAAACGCGAGCAAAAAAAAATCACGTTTGTTGTATGGGAGCCCCTTATATATTTATTTTTTTCTGATGTTTAGTATTTTTTGTTGTAGCGGCATCCAAAATACGTCATCTGTGAAAATTTCAACTGTCTAGCTATCACGGTTCATGAGATACAGCCTGGTGGCAGACGGACAGACCTGTTTTTACCCTTTTGGTATGGAACCCTAATAGAATATAAAACATACAACTGAAATGAGAACCACCTTATTTGTTAGAAGTTGGTTAAAAACGGGACTCGCGGTAAATATTTTTTATTTAAGTTGGTAAGTACTTTACTTTCCTATGTTAGAATAAAGCTAAAATCCAAAATCCTGCCAAATGCAAATTTGATGTGAGCCTTTTGCTGTTCATTTATATTAAGCAAGGTCCGTCCGTATCGGTACCACTGTCTTACTCGCTAACCCTGCCGCCAAGCTGCAGTGCTTGCGCTGTGCTGAGTCCTCGTTTGGAGAGTCTTACAGCCGGTGAAATTACTGGCACTTGAGGTACTCCATCTTAGCCCTATATACTGGCAATAACGCATAGGCGATCCTCTGGCGTTCGAAGTGTCCATGTGTGACGGTGCTCGTTTACCATCAGGTGACCCACTTGCTTGTTTACTTCCCTATTTCTAAAAAAAACCTTTTATGGCATACCTATTCATAAAACTTATGAAATAACTTCATTGTGAATAATACTCAGAAAACGATCTGGTATTGGCTGACCACAATTTGGATTAATCAACTTTTTAGTGTCCCCCGTTGCTATGGTTACACGATTTTTGTCCCTTGGCTTGGACAACCTAAGCATTTTTCTATGAAACAGTATGAAGTGTCACTTGGACAACCGGGGACAGAGTAAACAACACAAAAAAGTTGATTCACCCATATATGATTTCTCACTTATTTATCTACGTGACCGACTGGCAGACTCAAACAGATCAGCAAAATCTCGGAACTACGAGTATACACGAGAATAAACTCGGCGTAAGCTTCCTCTCAGATTGAGAGGGCTTGGCCTGTAGTTGACACTCGGGCTCAGCGCGGATTAGGAACTTCACACACACCATTGGTTTGCTTTCTCAGATGAATACAGTTTTCCTCATCTAGCTATCACGGTTCATGAGATACAGCCTGGTGACAGACGGACAGACAGACAGACAGACAGACGGACGGACGGACGGACAGCGGAGTCTCAGTAATAGGGTCCCGTTTTTACCCTTTGGGTACCCCTAAAAAAGGATGCCTAATTATTACGATGGAAACTTTTGAACCTGCCCCCGTATCTACTTATTTATATGTAGTAGTTAATAAGCCGACTGCGTTCAACCAAGCGTACCGCCTCTGGGAAAGGCAAACTTAATAAATATAATGTTGCGTTTATAGTTAGACTCGTACGTAAAGCAAGGGTCATCGATGATTCACCAGCAGGTTTAACCGTTGAACGATTTTGTTACATTTATTCCTTGAGTGATAAAATACCATTGAATAGAACTAGTTGTAGGCTACCTATTTCAAATTTACTTTATTTAGACTTAAGCCATGGCATATCTTCGGGGATAGTAAAAATCCTAACTTGCATTGGATAATTCCGCGTATCTGACACATTTAGCCAATTTCCAAATTTTACTCCAAATCGTTGAAATAAAACAAATATGAAGTTAAAACCATCCCCTTTTAGACAACATGTATAGCAGATACGCGGTATTTACGTATGGTAGATAAGCAAACCCCTTGCTTTGGTCGCGAAAGTAAAATTTGAATACGTATTGTATGGGTGGTAAGTAATGAATACCACTTGCTTGCACCATAAAATGATAGTGTGCTTTAACTAAGTTTTTCAACACAGTTGCTCGTAAATTGACTCTTATTACACCGTTTTTAGTTTCATAATTCAGCATATTACTACACTTGTGCTGTAAAAACATTACCGTACAAGTGCTGTAATATAAACTTTTTTTTAATTTGAGCAAAAGTTTATATCTAAGAACATTGAATATTTTCACGAATATTAAATTATTTTTTCACGACACTGCTCGAAAATGTGGCCATAGATAACCTAAATCCAGTACACAAAACTGCCCATATATGTACATTTAACAGCTGATTCATTTATGGCGCGCAAACACGACAACAATGTTACACTAATCGAAAACAGGTCGTATCAGTATATGTATTTCATAATACGATACGACTTTTTCAAAGATAATTTCTGAATTTCATTCCCGGCGTGCTGAAACGACCAATCAAAAGTAATCGTCTGCTGCATGTGAAATTCAATTGACCAATGAGAATGCGTCATTCATGACTTTAATGAGGTGTTTTTTTTCCTTAAACGCATAATATGCACAAAATGCTTTAATTTTTTTAAGTATGAAAAACGCCACAGCATTAAACTTTTTAAGCGCTGCAAGGTTAAGGTTTTTATTTTTTAATTATGTGGTTTTTGATACTGGCCACTAGGCCGGTAAGGCGACCGGCGACGCGTCGTGACGGCGACTAAATCAAACATAGTTCGAGTTATGTGAGCGGCCGTAGCGGCCGCAACGGCCGCTCACATTAACTCTAACTATGTTTGATTAAGTTCCCGACCGACTGAAATGACGCAGAACACTAAAATCAGCTTTCCAGGGAAAAACATCACAATGAGTTTTAACAACTGCCCCCATGCAAACATTAACATAAACTTTAATTAAATATTTATTTTTAATATAAGAAACGTTTTTTATTTCCTCGCATTAGTCGTGAAAAGCACAATGTTTAGTCTCGGCCAAAAGTGCAATAGATGGACTCGTACTTTCGAGGGCCTCCGCTACGCGTCGGCCCTCAAACAAACTCGTCCATCTATTGCTTACTTTCCAGCCTCTACAACAATGTACTATAGGGTTAAGATGACAAATAAACATTTTATTTCATCAAATTGTATATTTATAAACACAAATTAACTTAATCATCGTATTTACAAACATTAAATTTATAGTTTATTTTATTTTTTATATTGCTGCTGCTCTGGCTGAACAGCCGTTTTTCCAGTGCCTTTATTGAAACTGCGCGCGCATCGAAAGTGCGGCGCGCGAAAAAACAAAACTAGTGTACCATTTTACGTAAATATTTGGTAAAGTTGCTGCTGTGTGGTTAATTACTATCAAAAACGTCTACTTCAAATAGTGAAGACGAGCAAAATACTAATTCAACTCCGCCGGAAATACTTATTGACGCACGAACGCGAGTGATAGCATAAACTGGCAAATAAATACAAGCCCAGCTCGTTATACTCCATGTTGAAAAGCACAGTAAAGACCAAAAATGAAGTTGGTATATAAACATATTATACTTAGTAACTTGACGGCATTTCTAAAGAGACATCCTGGCAGATCTATTGGTCGAAAGTCAAAGGTGTCGTCACCAACCGATGTTGAAAAGTTTTTAAAAGAAGCTCCGGACAGTCAGTACTTGACAACAAAGGTCAGTTGAACTTTATAAATGTAAATTTATGTATCAGCTCTATAATTGCGTTAAGTACTATGGCAATACGTTCCTACAACTTTACTAATACCTATACTTATTTGATCTCTTTGCAGGTTGCGTTAATTTTCGGTATTACTGGTGCGTGTACGTAGACGTCAAGAGCTCAATAAATATTACAACCAAGGATGTACAAACCCACGGTGAAATTTTGCTTGTAAAAATTACAAAAGTTACTAACAATACAAGTTTGTTTTTTTCCTCGCAATTGTGTTGAAAAACGTCGTATGCAACTCGTGTGCATTGATCATTACACACTTCGGCTTCCTTATCGCGCTCGCCTAACGGCTCGCGCTTACAATAATGCCTCATGTGTAATGACCAACGTAGCACACTTGTATCATAATGTACTATTATTGAATCCCAGACTATCCCAAAACAGTTTATCAGATTGAGATAATATCAAAAAATATTTCGTCTGCTAGGGTAACTTTCCCAGAATGAGTATTCGCCGTGGTTCATAAAAAGGTAGTTCTACGAGCGTTTCAACCACTATTAGCTTCCTGTCGCATGTTTTTATAAAACAATACGGTGTGCTTGCGCTACAATTTTAATTTATTAAATTGTCATGCTAACTGTGGGTCATTTCTTCAATATACGCACAAGGAAACTGATAGTGCTTGTAACGTTAGTAGAACTACCCAAAAGGCAGGAATAATGGCTAGTAATTTCCCGGGAGTGTCGCGCTTGGAGTCACGAGTAGCTAGTCCAGAATCGCGGGTAGTCTGCGCAATATAAACACCAGCTCCGTGATTTTCATTTATTTACACGAGAAAAATAATCTTAATATACACAAAAGTGACAGAACTGAAAAGTGAACAGTGCATATAAACATATAGTATATAAGGAAAAAATAGTTAATTGGTAGAATAAGACAAAAGTGAACGTAAATAGTGTATAAAGTGAACGACCGTTAGAGAATCAGCTGTGACACCGGCTTGCGCGTGCATCTCGCTCGCACGCGCGGAACTGCGCAACGTGCATCCCACTCACACACGTTCAAATTTAAAAATAACGTCCAGAAAACGCAAGTACACTTAAAGTAGACAAAATTAAATAAAAAAAGGAGAATAAAAACAAAAACAAGTCGTACAAAAATAATAATTAGTAAAATGAATTGTTTAGCCTGTACTCAACCAATAAATATAAGTTTAGAAGCACTAATATGCGTCGCATGCAAGGGATTGTACCACTACTTATGTACAAATATGTCGTCGGCCTACTACAGGGAAAATGGCCCAGAATTAAAGCGCTCCTGGCGATGCCCCACTTGTGACAGCGGGATCACACGAAGGAGGCGCGACGACGACACACCGGTTCGAAACCGTAACATGCTGCGCTTAAATGACACAACAATGTCCATAGACGAAATGCTGAATCACGACGAGAGCATACCCATAGATACAACGAACGACAATAACACACTCAACAACACCCCAGAAATTCAGATTCCCGTTGATGTAAGATCAGCAATAATGCAACAAATGAGCAGTCTTCTAGATTTAAAATTGAGCCAGAACAATAAAGCCATACTAAATGAGCTAAAAAGTATGATACATAAAGAAATAAACACTGCAGTCAGTAAGATTAAACAGGAATTAACACAAAAACTAAACACACTAGAAAAACACCAAGAGACATTTCATTCTGAACTTACAAAAACTAACACAAAGATTGAAAAATTGGAGAAGGAAAACATAAAACTACAAAAGGAACTACAAGAACTAAAAAATGGTGTGGGAAAACAAGAAAAGCCTATACACGAAACTGAACATCAACACAATAGGAAAATCATTCTATTCGGCCTCGAGGAATATAGATATGAAACAGAACCAGATCTATGCCAGCGCATAGATGACCTATTCTACGACATATTAAATATAAACATAAATGGTTACATAGAAGGAGTAACTCGTATTGGGAAAAGGGGACACTGTCGTCCCTTGCAAATCGAATTCCTGAACAGAAGAATGGCCACATACATACTTGAAAATGCTCAATACTTCAGAGATATAGGCTACGGGGTATCAATATTTTTAGACGGCAAATCTTTAGAAAAAAGGAAAATTCTCAAAGAAGAATTAATAAAGGCGCGTCAGGAGGGTAAATATGCAATAATTAGAAATAATAAGCTCATCATAAATGGACATGAGTTTGTTCCAGAAGTACCTATTATAAAGACAATCCCATCGCCACCTCCTCATGTACAAAATCAACCCGTGCCTAAGTCAACCAATAACTCACATATACAGCATATTAATAAACAGACATTTCGTTGATAAACATACATTCAAAATATTAATTCAAAATATGCAAAGCATAAAAAATAAAATCTATACTATGGAATCTTTTTTACAAAATAAAAATATAGCGGCAATCTGTATTTCTGAGACATGGATCAATAAGAAGCAAGAAAACACAATAACCATCCACGGGTACGAGTTCGCCGCAGCCTTCTACCGCGAGCAGCGCCAGGGCGGCGGCGTCGCAATTCTTCTGCAAAAAGGAATAGACTACGTGGACCGCCCGGATATCGCTGAATTTTCCCAGGAGTATGTATTCGAGTGCTGTGGAGTGGAAATACCGAAACAAGACTTAATTTTAATTAATGTGTATAGACCTGACCGCGAAATCGATATATTTTTCAATTGTTTATGTAAATTACTTTTTAAAATCAAAGATAAGGAACGTAACAAACATATTTTAATTGTAGGAGATTTCAACATTAATGTCTTATCAAATTCAACTATTTCTAAGAGACTTTTAGACCTAATGTTATGTTATAATTTAAGCCAAATTGTTAACCAACCCACGAGGGAAATCGGAAATACTAGCTCCTGCATTGATCTAATATTTACAAACAGAAAAAACAGCCTTTGCAGTGCTGAAGTGACGGACCACGGCATATCGGACCACAAAAGCGTTCTTTACCAAATCCAGAACCAAACCACACAGGCGCGACAAGATCCGTGGTACTCTAAAGTACGAATATTTAGTGAAAAAAACATGTTACTCTTTAGACAAACATTGAGAGACATCGATTGGGATACTATAATTTGCAATAAAAATGACATAAATACGAACTATAATATATTTAATACTACATTATCTAAAATCCTAAATAGACACATTCCACAAAAACGACTTAAATTAATACCAGCACAGTGTACAAAGACTTGGCTAACGGTGGGTTTAAGAAAATCTTGCCAACACAAAAGACAATTAAAGATATTAGTTAATATAAGCAACAATGAAATAATTCGAAAACACTACAAACAATATGAAAGTATTCTAAAAAAATGCATCAAAAAGTCGAAGCGAATGAATTATGCAAGGAAAATGAAAACCTCAATAAATAAATCAAAAACAATGTGGGGTATTATCAACAATACATTAAACAAAAACAAAGCTCGCAGTTACAAAAACATAACTATAAAAACCTCTGACACGCCTGTACCTATCGAATCACCCCAAGAGGTAGCAAATTTATTAAATGAATATTTTGCCTCTGTAGGTGAGTCGCCGCCGGCGAGCGCCGCCGGTCCGCGCTGCGGCCGGGCCCGCGACATATCAACCCCCCCTACCACAGCGATAAACTCCATCTACATACAACCAGTTACAGAACACGAAGTAATCAAAATCATTACACAACTCAAAAATAAAAAGAGCCTTGGCACTGACGAAATACCATCTACGTTGATAAAATTATGCGCAACGGAGCTAGTCAAACCATTGACGCGATTAATAAATCAATCTTTTACCGAAGGCTCATTTCCTGAACTACTGAAAATATCCAAAATAAAACCAATATTAAAACCAGGAGGTGACGCCACTAATCCAAGCCATCACCGCCCCATAGCGCTTCTACCATCGACTTCGAAAATAATCGAAAAATGCATGATAAATCGTGTATATCACTTTTTAGAAAAATTCAAGTTGTTGGATAAAAATCAATACGGATTCAGAAAGTTACATTCGACAACCCTAGCAGTATACAAATACGTACAAAACATTTTAGAACAAATTAATAATAAAAAATATGGCGTCGGGTTACTCTTGGATATGACCAAAGCGTACGATCGAGTATCTCATGACATCCTACTTACAAAATTATATAATATGGGAATTCGCGATATGGCTCATAAGTGGTTCAAATCTTACCTCCAGAATCGTAGGCAGTACGTAGAAATTGATTATTACAACCACAACACCAAAGACGTAACTGCCATCACCTCACAAATGCGCTATACAACTTGTTCCATTCCACAAGGAAGTGTTAGTGGTTGTCTCTTGTTTTTGGTCTACATCAATGACCTGACCAGGGTGCTTGACCCAGACACGGAGTGCGTCATGTTTGCTGATGACGTGTCACTATTATGTAACGGCACAAACAACACAGAATGCAACCAAAAACTCACATCAGCTCTAATCTCCGTGACAGAATGGCTTAGTGATAATAATTTGGACATAAATTTAAACAAAACTAAAATTATACAATTTAAACCTAGACAAAAAAATCCTTTGCAACTTAAATTACAATTTAACAATAATCACATAGAAGAAGTAACCAATTTCAAGTTATTAGGTATAACAATAGACATGAATATTAACTGGCAAACACATATCCAAAATGTTAAAACAAAATTATCTAAATTTATATATGCACTAAGTGTACTGAAAGTAAACACGGATCTTAATTGTGCATTATCTGCTTATTACGCGCATGCGTTCGCATGGCTCCGATACGGCGTGGTACTGTGGGGTGGGACCACAGAAGCCCAGCAATTATTCATCTTACAAAAAAAGTGCATTCGGATACTAGCCAATATACGCATACCAGAGAGCTGCCGTCAGCACTTCATAAAACACAAATTGTTAACCCTACCCTCAATTTACTTACTGGAATCGGCATTGTTCGTACGAAAACATCCTGAACTATTTAAAGGAAAAACAGACAAAAGTACAACTAGGACACAATATAGAAATAGATTATTATTACCAAAATCAAATATAAAAATGTTCAAAAATGGTCCTCAATATAAATGTATTCAAATAACCAATAAAATCCCAGAATCCATTAGACAAGAGACCCGTAACAATATCTTCAAAAATAAATTCAAGACATTTTTAATTAATAAATGTTATTACTCTGTTAATGAGTTCTTGAATGACGAAACTGCAATTTAATTTTTATTGATATAAATTAGGAAAATTATTATTTTAATAAATATTGACAATTTGAGTAATTATAATTTTAATTTGATTCGCATATTATTTAAAAATGACATTTTTTTTCAATAACTCATTGACATAAAATACTTATAATGACAATTAATATTGAATGCATGATTGTAGTAATAATGTAATTTTATATAATTTCTAACTGCTAATCTTAAGTTTGGTTATAATTATTATTATTATGTGCCCTTACAGGGTGTCATGGACTGACTTAAATATTATAACACCTTGTTTCTATATGTACATGACTTAATAAATAAATAAATAAATAAATAAATAAAACAGTTCATAAGAAAAGTCCGAGACATGTTGCGATGGGGTATGTCTTAAAGCCAGTCTGCGTTAGCCGTCGGTGTATAGGGTGCGATGGTTGTTCGCGCATGCGCTAACTGGGTGTGTCCCACCGCCCGCCGCCAGTACCGCACCGGCTCGCGAAGCCTGCCGCTCGTTCCTCGCATTCCTGCACTTCACTACTGGTAATTACCACCTCATATATCTGCATATCTCCGCGTAACACGACCCTCCGACCATATGTCCTCACGACTTCTCCTAAGTTTGTCTCATCATTTTAATATACCAGCAGATGTACCAGATCTGTGCGCATTCCTTTTACAGTATCCGCCTACGCAAAACTAATTTGGTACGCGGCTTAAAATGGTCACTTTTCTTATTTAATTGATGTGTCTAGTAAATAAACTCAGTGTGACTCACAAGATTTTTTGCATTCATAGTTTTCGGATATTTGATGTTTCTGGCAAGCAAAGTGTTTGTAATCTAATCAAATCATTTTCTTTCGAGTGACTGAAACATGAATCGTTTTTCTCTAATC
Source organism: Archips xylosteana (assembly GCA_947563465.1). Classification (NCBI taxonomy): domain Eukaryota; kingdom Metazoa; phylum Arthropoda; class Insecta; order Lepidoptera; family Tortricidae; genus Archips; species Archips xylosteana. The sequence continues at coordinate 13,767,423 of OX387349.1, forward strand.
CAAGGTCTAGTGTCTTTGAGCCCATGTATTTAATATTTAATTGAAAGAATATTTTGCCTGTAAGTTTTCAACAATTCAGTTCAGCTTTAGATTACTCAGATATCTGTGTGTTTCCTGATGGTTTGGTCTTAATTCTTATCTTACCAGATCTCGATGTCCTATAATAATTTGTTGAAGTAGGTTCGTCAATTTGATGAGAACATGATATGATAGAGTCGCCGAGACCATGTCTAAACTTAAAAAAGGGAGTTTGGTTAAATAGAAGAATGAAGCTGTACTTTTACGAAGCACGCGTTGGTTGCGAAGTGTACACTGCAATCAGAGGCATAATAGAGGGAACAACCCCTCACCGCACTAATGTATGTGTAGTCACGACACACACTGCATCGCTCAACGCGCGGGCCCTCGTTACCGAGCCATTTTAATGGAGAGCCCTCTGAGACTCGCGCGCTAATTGTTTGAAAAAGACTCGCACTGTTGCTTTCGGCGTATTTCCATTTGAGTTCCGTTAGGGATACCTAAGCGTGTCTATTTTGAATGTCAGAGCCTCAATTGGGACCATTCCTACCAATACTAACTCGGTGTTAATAATATCGGAAAAACGGTGTTTTTCCAGAGATGAGACCAAGCTATTTAGCTTGATTTTTCGCCCGCAAAAACCCTATTATTTATTTATTTATTCATCAATAAAAATTACAGCATTATAGTGCAACACCAATGCGCTAAAAAATTTAAAAAAATACAAATAAAACTTAAATAACTATTTAGGGATTTTTGAAAGACGTCTTCGTCGCTTCCCTAAAACGACGGAACACCACACCCTCCGGCCAGAAGTCGGAGCGCAGGAACATCTGCTGGTGCTTGGCAGGCACTCGGAGCCTAAATGAGCTGAAGTTGTTAGCCCTTTGAGACTCGAGCGGGTTGATGAACAGCTGGGATCCCTGTAACCGACCCCGTGCTGCGTCGTGGACGTGACGATTATATACCTATTCATCGAAATAGATGGAGCCGTTTTCGAGATCTAACAAATATCAAGGGCACAAGGGCTATGCTTGGAGTTTCTTTACGGGATCGAATCAGAAACGAGGAGATCCGTAGAAGAACCGGGGTAACCGACATAGCCAAACGGATTAGCTCGTTGAAATGGCAATGGGCAGGCCATATAGCACGTAGAACAGATGGCCGTTGGGGGCCAAAAGTTCTGGAATGGAGACCACGGACTGGCAAGCGCAGCGTGGGACGTCCACCAACGAGATGGACGGACGATTTGGTGAAGGCCGCAGGTTCAGGGTGGATGCAAATCGCTTCCAATCGTAATGATTGGGCATCAATGAGGGAGGCCTATGTCCAGCAGTGGACGTCCTATGGCTGAAATGATGATGATGATGATGAACAAATATTGCTCGTAGCGGGACTGGTAGACACCTAGTGAAAAATCGTATAATATTTATGTTGCTTAAGAGTCTTAAAAATATGAAATAAACCAGTAACTGTGTAAGCTTCTGTTATTGAAGCCACCAACAATTCACTCTCAAAAAGAATAATTCCATGTTTTGCCAATCAATTCTTCAGCTAAATAAAACACGCATTCCCTAAGGCTGGTTTTAGTGTCACGCGGACCGTCCGCACGGATTGCCACGCACGGACCAATTTGTATGAAAACTGCTGTCCGCGCGGAGCCGCCCGCATTACTCTAAAACACTCCCTAAGCTAAATACATATTGGTCCATGCGTAGCAGTCCGTGCTGACCGTCCGCGTGACACTAACACCAGCCTAAGTACTCAAAATAACCTAGGCCATAATATTTCCATATCAACGTTTCGGCCGTGTTGGGACTTGCAACGATCGAAATCACGAGTAGACCGAAATGGATGAGAGAATATCCCGTACACGTTTTTCGATTTGAATTTATCTCCTGATTGGTGTATTAGGATATTTTGACGCATCTACCAGAGTCATGATCACAGGTAGACTAAAGACATTGCGGGTGATGTAGTAAAAGGTAATCAAATCACCATCTACATCCCGTAGAAATCTTTTTCTTTTCTTCTTCTGTCTGTATATATAAAAGGCAACCGTTCAAACCACTGGACGAATTGTGCTGGAATTTGGCACACGGATAGTTATTATAACATAGGCATCCGCTAAGAAGGGATTTTTCGAAATTCCCGCAGGATATGGAATAAATGATAACTATACCTAGATATTTTCCTAGCACGAATGATTTTTTTTCCTTCTAATACTTAGTTTATCGATGTCTTATAAGTGGCATACCTCTATATCAATGAGACACGTTTGAAAATATAAGACAAGAATACCAAATCGAATCGATGTTATTATTATGTCAAACACTAATCACAAGTTGTTCGTGCTATAAAAAATTCTAGGTATAATGATAACTAATTAGAGACTTCAAATTTGACATGCAAGTAGGTCATTATAACAGTCAAAAATTAACTTAAGGATTTGCGGAAAATCCCACGGGATAAGGAAAAAACGCGATTTGTATATTCAATTCAACAGAACTATATCCGTACCTATGTATAATTAAATTCGGTATAAATGTAAGTGATTGCTTTATTCAATGAGATAGATGAAATAGTACATTGTGCATCAAGGGCCGTAAGTAAGGGGGTACCAACGAGGGTCTATTAGAAGCCCGACGCCGAATACCCGCCAATACAGATTGTCACTTTTTTCGAGTCATTACCATAAATAATGTAAACTGAGTTTATTTTAGAATACGAATAGTAATACGGCCAGAATCTGCCATGTTAAAAAAATACTTACTAAAATTATTGCAACATAGTCTGAAATGACATAACTACTAAATTGTTTGTAAATTTTAAAACTAAAGTTAGAACTCCCTTGGGAAGAAAAACTGTACCTACGTAAATCCTTAACTCCCTTTAGAACAATAAAATTTAGGCCATTGCACAGTGTTTTTTTACCCTAAAATGTGACATTCGGTTTTTATCAGTGATATCCAAAGTTTAACTCATTATTAATGTAAGAGTAAAACACCCAGGTGACAAAAGGCCATAGTTTTTTATTAAAAAAATATTTAAGAAAGTTGGCCTTGACCTGGGTCAAACTTCAAATTTATTATTATTTCAAGAAAAGTACACAGTTAGCTTCTCTATGTTTTGCAGGTAGATACGTTGATGTATGGCGAACATTATTGCACACTTAGTTACTTAAAAGAACTCATAGACACGACAGTATATTCATTTTTTAATTTTAAGTAATTATTTTTTTTCTCTTTATCCACGCCGAAGTAGAGTCTCTGCTCAGGTCAGATAGATTCCTTGAAATAAGTTCTATCACCCATAATTTTTATCTATTCTAACTCCGCGGGATTTTTGAGAAATGCCTTTTTTAAAGTAATACAATACTGCCGATCTGGCAGTATAGCCGTCATTAGTTGTTCCGGCATTAGGCCTTACCACGTCAACCAACAATCCCATCCTGCTTCTTATTTCACCCTGGATACGCGCTTTTCTGTTGTTAACTATGCGGCTATCTTCTGTGTTTTTAGTGATTCGCCACTTCTGAACCAAAGGATCATTCTTGTATCTGATATGTAATAAAAATTCAAAAACGCGTATCCAGGCGTGTAGAGGGTAAAAATTAGCACCCTTTGGACACGGAACCCTAAAAAGGTGGAGTTATGTAAGGTCAATTTTTGTGACACCCTAACACATTTTGAAAAAAGGCCTTTTCTCGAAATACCCGCGGAGTTAGAATAGATAAAAATTATGGGTGATAGAGCTTATTTCAAGGAATCTATCTGACCTAAGCAGAGACTCTACTTCGGCGTGGATAAAGTGAAAAAAATAATTACTTAAAATTAAAAAATGAATATACTGTCGTGTCTATAAGTTCTTTCAAGTAACTAAGTGTGCAATAATGTTCGCCATACATTAACGTATCTACCTGCAATACATAGAGAAGCTAACTGTGTACTTTTCTTGAAATAATAATAAATTTGTAGTTTGACCCAGGTCAAGGCCAACTTTCTTAAATATTTTTTTAATAAATAACTATGGCCTTTTGTCACCTGGGTGTTTTACTCTTACATTAATAATGAGTTAAACTTTGGATATTACTGATAAAAACCGAATGTCACTTTTTAGGCTAAAAAAACACTGTGCATTGTCATTTAGTATACAGGCATGGAATAACATCATTGATGAACAAGTGTGATGAAAAAGCTTTACCTACACACATTTGAATTCTGCGTAGACCAAGTCGCGAGGAAAAGCTAGTCTCATATAAAACTGTTATTTTAATTAATACTTGTAAATAAGGTAGCCGTGAATGATCTTCGAAGGGGAAGTCCCTTCGAAGATCATTAGGGTGGAGCGTTTAAAATTAAAAAAAAAGTAGTGTTATCGGTCTTAAATACCTATAAAAACTTGCGAATGGACTAGTTACATAAATATTGTATTTTTACGATATATGTTTTAGTCCTCTCCCTCTACCTTAGCTCAGATATTTGATTTTATAACATTTTTTTTTAATTTAAAGTTTTTTTTTTAATAATATTTATTATTTTACGAAGGGCATCAAGTCAAATCCAATCAAAAATTGTATCACTACTTTGTGTTACAACTCACATCTAATACTTAAGAGGGTTTATACCTGCTGAGCTGGCAACGTTGCATTTTTGTTAGTTTTTCTCGATTGTTCCATAAAATATTAATGAAAATTAAAAATGTTTTGTATACAAATTGTTCTAATATATATAAGTTAATGTGTCTACTGCAATAATAATTCGTGATAAGACTTTTATTTTCTTTAAAAACCGTTAGGTAATAATTTGTTCGTTTTTAAAGAAAATAAAAGTCTATCACGAATTATTATTGCAGTAGACACATTAACTTATATATTAGAACAATTAGTATACAAAACATTTTTAATTTTCATTCAATTTTTACGGAGTAATCGAGAAAAAGTAACAAAAATGCAACGTTGCCAGCTTAGCAGGTATAAACCCTCTTAAAAGAAAATTGGTAGTTTTGGCAGATGGTTTAATTTAAAATTTTGGTATGTTCAGTATGTTACAAAGGCGTTTCACTTAAAATAAGTTATATTTCTAATAAGATGACTAAATAATTTGAAGTAAAACATATTATTTTACGTATTTCTAATTATTTTTTTAACGATTTTCAAGTCATTGAAAGGCAGTGTAGAGGGCTAAAAGTGGATTCAAATGTTTTTTTTTATTTTTTTTCATGAACCTTTAAACAAAATGCAACTTTTAGGACTATTCACCATTCAAAATAAAAAAAAAATCGCTCCACCCTAGAACAACCACACTAATTATTATGAACTAATATTGTATGCGTGCGTTTACTGGAATAATTTTTGGCCTAATCATTTCGGTGAACTGAGTTTCGAATAAATATGTAATTAAAACAATGGGGGTACTATGGTCTGATATAAATGTATAATAATCCTTCTTTTGTTGTGTCCTTGTGGAAGACAGCAAGATGATAATGAGAATAACAATGGCCGAAAGTTATATAATCTGATTATTAAAGATCCAACTTCGTCATTGGATTCGGTTTCGTAAACTTTATGAATCTCTTCGTTTAACACGAAATATTGAGTTATTGTTTGTTACTGATTGTTTAAGTCTTTTCTCATGTTATTCGCTCAACTGCGGCATCAGGAATCTTCGGGATTTGACGAATTACTTTAGGGAAATAGATACCTATCATCCGGTATTTGCGTTTTTGTGTACTTACCAATTGATTCCTTCTTGCATAGAAACTGGCTCTACCGCGACTTTGCCAAGTTATTCTTATGGAATATACAAGTTTCCTGATCGATCCGAATCGGGAATGGGATAGCGGACATTGGTTTAGCGAGTTCCTGTAACAGAAACGGTTCACCTCCCGCAGGGAAATCCTCTTAGCGGTTTTATTACTCTGTTCCGTTCACGGGTGTTTGAGTAGGCAACCTCATTTACTGGCCGTGTCAATATCCTTTCCAATCTGATTCTTGGATATTCGAATGTGCGATTTTTTGTTCAGCCGCCAGCTTTTTATGATACGGTGTAATAACATGTTGAACTTTGATTTTATTCATAGATTTGATTTGATCTAGAGTTGTTTTATAAAAAAGGGCAAACCTGTGGATTTAGCATGATCAGAATTTTCAACTAAATATTTCGCAGTTAGCGTCAGTGGAGTTCCTGCAATGTTATAGTAGTGGCCATAATTCGAGAGAACCTTGACAATTAAAGGGTTACCAGGGTTAGACGAAATTAAATAGTGATGTGGCCGATATCGATAATCAGTGTCGACTGGACTATATGATTTGATATAAGACGGGTTTTTTTTTACTTCCTTTAATGATATCTTATATTGAAATGTAAATTGTTAAGTTAATTTAATCATATCTCCGTAAGTAGGTAATGAATAAATACCTCAGGTAGCCAAAGCCGTAATGTTTTTTTTTTATCATCGACACGAACAGCACCACCCTGTCTGTGGCCACATTTGAGCCAAATGAATTGTCAAAGTTGTCTCTCGAATTATGGCCACTACTATAGGTAACTTAAACTTGTCCGCATAGCACTTAGGTATAATTATAGTTTGTACATCTTTATTTGTGAATTACCACATGACTTAGTCATTCAAATTCTGTGATTTCCCGTTGTGGAAGCATCTTTATGATCCTGCAGTCACATCTACTTTGTGTACATTGTAATAAATTGGAGCAAATGGGGTTTGTGTTTTTGAATAATCTGTAGACCGCATAGAAAAAATCTTTCAGTGATAAAACGCATGCCTAACATTTAGACTATTTTTTCACATTTTCTGACATTAAAAAAAATCTAATATGACATTTCCGTAATTCCACGATATAAAACTTGGCGTGCGATAACGTTTGCGATACGGGAAATCCTGTCCGTTCTGTAGTACTATTCAGGCCGTAATTGGTATCGTGTGTTACGAGCGGGATGCTGGTAAGCTGGCCCGTTGCCAACGAAACCGCTGCCCTTATCGTTTTCCGCCACCCGGTGGACACGATAGGACTGTTAGTGTTCCCAAGCCTCATACGTCAACCATTTTCACAAACTACTTAGTATTCATTCGAGTTTCGTAACTTGGGTAATTTAGCGGCTGCATTTTGTCATTGTAGAGCCGTTGCCCATACCTAGTAATGTTTCACTCCGAACGGCTGGCGACGCTTTTAAGGATTAGTCATAATAAGCTACGGAATATTTCTGACTTAATTTTTTTATGTTGAATCGTTAAAAAGTTCTCCCTAAATTTTCCACTACCTCCTACCTAATTTATCTTTCATCAGATAATTTAGCATGAGTTCAAATAATATCTTGAGTAGAAATATCTTATTGAAAATGGTTTTTTTGTATTGTACCTACAGGTAATCTTTAAAAATGAACTTAGGTACCTATGTTTAAACATCTCTAACTTAGTACCTAAATATTATTTTTTATGACGTTCAAGGCATTTAACCTCGAAGTTGCTGTACATTTTATCTTCTTTATTTCTTTCTTGTTCATTTGACGGCGACACATCGTAGCGTAGGTACATGCTAGATTTTCATCTCGTATCTACATCTTGTTACGTGAACGATGAAAATGATATGAAGCATTATTGGTGACAATCACCAAATAAATATAACGATGACGAAAGACTTAAACGTGTGTAACTTCAACAGAAGCGCAAGGAGCGCGGACGCATCGAGACAGAGTCGATCCACACTGTGGAGCTCGCTCAACTCGACGAGCTCAGCAAGCAAATCCCGGAAGGCGACAGTGACAAAAGCCCACTCTTCAGGTACCCTTTTCAGGTAAGATAACCTTAAACCTTTTGATATTCTTCATTTCTTTAGGAGACACCCGTTAACGCCCGTGCAAAAGTATTATATTGTTTTTGTAGCGATACCCATACCCAATGTCTTCAGGGGGGCTATTATGAAAAATTCGAAGCTCTTATCGTGCCATCCTTTTCCACTCTTTTGCTTAATTTTATCAGTGTGACGAAATGGCACGATACGAAGTTCAAAAATCGAATTTCGTAGTATAGGAGTAGAGTCCGTATTGTCTAACGCGTGGACGCTTGCTATCGCATTCACTATTTCTTTTTGTCAAACGTTAAAAGACAGTGACAGAAAGAGATGGTGAAAGCGAAAGCAAGCGTCCGCGCGTTAGAAAATACGGGCTCTGTTCATAGTTCTTGAAAGGAATGGCCTACATTTTGTTTAGTGGTTCCTTACTGGTTCCCATTCTTTCACACAATCGGACAAAATGGGAGTAGACGGTTTGATTGATTGATATTTAACTACCTAACTACGAACTACCAACCTTCATGATAATGATTATGATTTGTGTATTTTCCTGCTCAAGGCTGGCCGTAGACTTACGGTTTCCAGATTAGGTTTTCTGATCAGGAATTCAGATTGAGAATTCCGCAGCCTAGCGCAGACATTTGATTTCGGTCGGTACCTATATGTACATATAAACGTGTGCGTCTTGTTGAAAATTATGCAATTTTTGCAAAACGGGCCCACTCTTGTCTCAAAGGGCCCGCAACGCATCTATAACTTACTTTTGTTGTTGATGTCCATGGACGGCGGTGATTGCTTTCCATCAGGTTACTCGCCTGCTCGTTTTTTCCCTATCACTTAAAAAAAAAACTGTTGAACTGAATTCCTGGTCAAAAAACCTAACCAGGAAAACGAATGTTTACGCTCGCCCTTATTCAACTTCTTCTTGCGTAATTTTCTTCACCCGAATGCGCCAGGAAAAATAGTAATGAGGTTTATAATTAAGACTCCTTCTCCAAGATTAAAATATTGGGTTAGCTGAGTCACGTTCAAAATAAATGATTGTTGATCTAAGATATTTAAGATAACATGTACATAGATGATAATCCGACTGAAATTGAGCGTAATTGCCTTCATCCGTTTATTTTAACTATACGGTTGAGAAAGACTAATATGGAAAGACTCCACACAAATGTAAGTCTCATTGTCGATAAGTAGCCATGGATTCATTTAGAAGTCAAGTCTAGAGACAGAGAGTATAATTATGCGTGATCTAACTCAATCCTATCCATACTTATACGTACGTATTAAAATCCACATCGCAATTCACTTTTCCGACCCAGCCCGCGATAACGGTGCTGAAGAGCATTAAAGGATTTACGGATTAAATTGCAATGCCTACTGTAGAATTCTCGTAGGATTTAAACACGATTTAAATGTGTTAATTGAGTTCGGTCAGTCAGACGTAAGTTTGTAAGTAGTTACTGCTAACAGTAACTACATACTTACAAACTTACGTCTTTGGGAATTCTGATAGTCCTTTAAAGTATACTACTTAAAGTTGTATATGCCTGCAATTAGGTATTTTGTTTTCTATTATTTATTATGAAGCGACCGGATGGCCAAGTGGTTTGAGAATCTGACTACGAAGCTTGAGGTTCCGGGTTTACTAATGTTTCGCAAATTATTTTTCCCAAACTGATTCATTTGGCAAAGGTTTAATTTCCCTACTTTTTATTTTTTCTGAAACTGTAAACTTTTCTGGATTGTTATAAAACAAACCTAACCTTACCTACAGAATAGTCCTGAAATATATCCTGAACAGTTTAGTTTCAGAAAAAATAAACATTTGGGAAATGAAACATTTGCCAAATGAATCAGTTTGGGAAAAATAATTTTCCAAACGGAAGTACACCGAGGTTCAGGATTCGACCCCCGGTCTGGGCAGATATTTGTATGAAAATTACGAATATTTATTCTCGAGTCTTGGATATTAAATATGTATCTATTTAAGTATTTTTATCCGTTGCCTAGTAGGTATTTATAATACAAGCTTTGCTTACTCTGGGACAAGGTTAATTGGTTTTAATTGTCCTGTGATATTTATTTTTGTTATCTCTATTTAGTAGAATAGAAACTGCAGTAATACTAAAAAGTTATCTTTATCTACGTGTAAAGCAAATTCGCCTGCAAAATCTTAAATGAAAAATGAGGAAACATCTGAAACGAACAATTTTATATTTGTAATATTATCAGTGACGTAGGTTCTAGGGTTTATGAGGAACCAATACCGTTAGCGAAAACTCTTATTGTGGATTGCCAGTTAGTATATCGCCGCCTCCGGCGAATAAAATGATAATCGCAAAAACGTAACTTTTCAGGAAAAATAAAAAACACATTTTTGCCAATTACTTCTAAACAAGTGGACGTAAACTGATGATAGTTAGCGTTACGGAAAGCTAATTTTTTAAGAATTCTTCTTTTTTTAGTGTCACTTATATAATACATATTATAAAGGAGTTATTTAAAAAATTAGAAGTTAGTGGAAATCGATCATCATCTGTGATTTATAAAGTCGATTATCATTTTATTCCCGCTTTTTCAAGGGTTTAAAATACGTATTGTATGGTTGTTTTATCATTTTATTCTACTATTTTTACGGTTCGATTAGTAAAAATAATAGTTACATATCATCTTATTCTCGTTAATATTGTGAAATTTGTTTTATGATAATGTAATTTATCTGGTATTGCAATGAAACAATAACATGGTAATCAACTTTGACTTTATTTCAATTATTAGGTTCAAATTAACAGAATCTCGAAAAAAACTAAAACAATACAATTTATTAGGTACTTATTACTTGATTCTTATTCTTGATCATCATCTTCATCATCATTATTCATTTCAGAGTTCTTTACATAAGTCAAGGACTCATAAAAAGCATGATAGTAGCTTGGAATATCACCTGCCTTACAAAGGCTAATCAGGTCGTCGTATAATATAATTGGCAAGAGCTGGGTGTATAATACTGGTCTGGTAGTTTGGTTTCAAGGACAGGGCTTGGGCTGACTATAGATTTAAGTGTCTGTCTGGTACCTCGCATGCTTCTTAATTTTTGGATTGACTCTGTGTTTATTCGGAAATATTCAGAATCGACGTCATATTAAAATTTGTATTTTAAAATTGACGGCTCTGCAGAAGAAACACTGACTTTCATTATTTTATTATATATTATTATCGGTTAACTTTGAATCGTTGTTGTGCTTTCATTGCTGATCATCGTTTCGTGCGTTAAGATACTTTCTGTATTATTTTCTGGATGTAGAGTTTCGTCCAAATCAGTAGCATCAAGGGTCCTTGTTTGTTCTTTGTGCTTGTCACCTTCGTAAGCATCAAAGATCGAGGGCTGGTTGCAGTTCTGGAATATTTGATTTAGACATCGTTTTGATGACCGCTGCAATGAAGATTCATTCAACGCATGCTTTGAAGTTAGTGTCAAATCAGAAGTACAAATCTTGTTATTTCCACCGACTGTTGGTGAAGGTGATGCTATGAAATCTGCTGCATTCAAAATAAGCGAAATATTTGAAATAGTTGACGGAGTTCTCAATATATTCTGAGTGCCATGTTCAAAATCGGAGGCAGGATTTGGGTTGACTAAGGAACTGCTGTTTGTCTTGGTTCCCCGCTTGCTTTTTGTTTTTTGGACAGGTTCTATGTTCATTAGAGAATATCCAGAATCAAAATCATATTTATACTGTAAAATTGAGGGCTGTGAGCAAGCGACTCTCACTTCCATTATCTGTGTCCATGATACTTTTTGCCCTACCTCATTTTTGACCCAATTTTAATTATTTATTAGTTCTTTTATGTTATAAAACTCCTTTTGAAGCATTTCTTTAACGTTGTACTTTTCTCCGTTGACTTTCGCGTTCATAATGATTGCGTACATCTGGTTCGGGGTGTACACGACTCTATTTTTTAATACTCTTTCAATGTTGGCGTGCACAGAGTCTCCCTCACTCTGGCCATCGTTGTCAAGACTGTGATGGATAGGACACTGAAGGTCAGGACTTTGGTGGCTGGGAGTGTACTGCTCAAGACTATGATGGGCAAGAGTTTGATGTGGACTGTAATCGGGACTCTGATGGGCAGGACTGCGACGGACAGGACTTTGGTGAAACGGACTCTCATTGTCAATACTGTGACAGGCAGGAGTCTGAGGGTTAGGACACTGGTGGCTGGGAGAGTACTGCTCTGGACTATGATGGGCAGGAGTTTGATGGACTGAACTCTGATCGGGACTCTGATGGGCAGAACTGCGACGAACAGGACTTAGGTGAACCAAGCTATCACCGTCAAGACTGTGACGGGCAGATCTCTGAGGGTCAGGACTTTGATGGTTGGGAGTGTACTGCTCAGGAATATGATTGACAAGAGTTTGATGGGCTGAACTCTCATCGGAACTCTGATGGGCAGGACTGCAACGGACAGGACTTTGGTGAACCGGGCTCTCATTGCCAAAACTGTGACAGGGAGGACTCTGAGGGCCAGGACTCTGGTGGGCAGGTCTATACGTCATGCTTGAATTACCGATAATCGTTTTATCTGAGAGTACACTGCTACAATTACTATTCCTCTGTAATGTTTCATCTAAATCATTACCGTCAAAAGGCGACGCTAGTTCTTGTTCTCGGTTATCAAAAATACCTATAGAATTAGACGATGTTGACGGCTGAGCGTCGTTAAGGAATATTTGATTCAGACATCGTTTTGAATTCTTATGAGAGGGTCCTATACATTCATGTGTTGAGGTTGGTGTCAAATCAATAGAACAATTAGTGTTTGTTTCTGGAGTTCCCTTAAGTTGTTGATAAACGATTGAAGGTGATGCTATAAAATTCACAGAATTCAATACGAGGGAAATGTTCGATATATTTGATGGAGTGCTTATTATATTTTGAGAGGCTTTTTCTAAATAATCTGAGTCTCCTCCAATGCTTGAAGAACTCTTACTGCGCTGTAAATTTTGAAATCTCTCTGGGCTAGGCAAATATTCAGACACATCTGGTGAGAAATCTTGGTTCAATTCAGAATTATTTTCATCGCAATATTTTTTTTTCTCTAGATATTTGTCTTAAATCATATATATGATTCGTAGTCACTACATTTTTATCCGTCGCAGTTTATTCATAATATTTATTAAACGCGATGTCCTTAGTTTGTTCATTGTCACTCACTTCACTTATACTCCAATCACACCAATAATTATAAAGTTTTAGAAATCGAACACTAAAAAGCCGACACAATGTTTTCGCGAGCCGGTTTGAGATCACATTGAGAGGCAGTTTGTTATTGTAAATAAACATTGCCACGTACCTTTAGCACTTGACATGTCGATATAGACCATTGCAATTTACATTCGACCCGTGCAATGTGACAAAAGGATATGGCAAGACGTTTTAGAGTTCCGTTTCAAATGCGTAGTTTTGGTGAGCGCCATTGCACGAACAGTATTAAGCGGTTTGCGACGAGAATAAAAAGATAACTGCGCATATCATTACTTAGCGATCTAATTTTGACGAGAACATAATAATATAGATGTTTGTCATGCGATGAGCTTTCAGTATTTTATGATAAAATTATTGCACACTTTTATTCTAGTTACAAGGTATATAAATAAAAAAATTGAATAGTATTGTATTATGTTTCAATTTTGTCATTTACCGTACAAAAATTACGAAAAAAATTGAGCTGGTGCATTGGCACCTACGGATTCCAAATATGGCATAAAAATAAAACTAAGATAATGGTGGTTATCATTTTGTTCTCCGGGGCCGGCGATATGTTAGTAGCGTAGGGTATGCCAAAGCTATAGAGTTCTATAAATTAGGTTGAATACGTGCCAGTGAAGCCTCGGCATCATTATTGCTGAATCTACGGGATATTGATGAGCCTAGCGCAGCGAGTGTCGGATAATAGGCCACGCCCTGAGCTAAAGCATAGTTAACTAGACGTGAGTGCCAGTGACATGCCTTGCCTATGTTGTCGTGTAGTGTGTGAAGATAGATGACAGTAAAATAGGGATGACAGCGGAACTAAAATTTCAAAGTACCTACTTTTTGCTATATTTAAGCACTTTTAGTCAACTACGCGATAGTTACGAAGAATCTGGCACCAATATTTAATTTTTTATGTTTGTATAACAAACTTTGTTGTAGTAATCTGTGTATTTATTTACATTGTAATATTATAGTGTAATTATGCCTCCTTACTGTTTTACATAAAAAATGACTAGCTCTTCCCCGTAATTTCGTCCGCGCAGAGATAAAATTTAAGGACAACTTCCGTTTTACATCCCGCGGAAAATTCCAAAAATCCCTTCTCCATGATCCTAAAAGAAGTCTCTATAGCAGCTACAGTTAGAGACAAGGTTACTTTGAATCGAATATATATCCCGTTTCTTTATCCGGCGGATTTTTTTTCCGTAGGAACCTTCTACAAAGTATAGACTTTAAAAAAAAGTTGAATGAAATCGGTAAAGTCGTTCTCGAGTTACCGCTTAGCTACAAATTTGGCGATTCATTTTTATTTGTAGGTGTAACATTTTCGCGATAAGTATAACTTGATGTCGTATAACGGTAGGTGCCAATTTTGTGGCCACCCTGCCTGCCACTGCTCGTGCTCTCTCGCGATTATCGTATTTTTGTATCCTTTATCCCTACCTGTATTTGTTTAGACCAAACAAACAAACGAGTGGATACTATCTGTTAAGTTATTGTTGTAAATGGAGACGAACATAATGTTCTATTGTAGTGCTTCTTTCGTCGCTTGACGGGTATTGTTATCATGTTTGTGCTCTTCGTACGCAATTATGGTGCATCCAAAACTATTCATTATGTGAAATGTAACATTTGTTTTGAGTGAATGTAACATTTATCTTTAACAATAAATAAGCAACCAATTACTCCTGTTTCGACCGTATTCTTTCGGTTAACGCACAATCACTACCGGGGCGGGGACGCATATATGCGTTTTCGTGACTTTCTTGCTTTCACCTAGAGGCGCTATCATAGTTTGGCAGTCGTTTGAACGCACATGTGCGTTTGTGCCACCTGAAGAAATCTCGAGTCTAAAGCCAGCAGGGAGTTAAAACGCACTTTAAGAAATGTAAAAAGTACTTTATCGTGACGTAAACCAAATTTAGGTTGAATTAGTTTCAAATTAAACGACTCTAAAAAGCACAGAGTAGGTACAAACTGTAACTGAATACTATGAAAGTCGACGTAAGTTAGGACTTGCGAAATTGGATTCTACAATTAACTTGTTCGTAATAACGTTGTCTGACTTTCGACCTTTCAGGATTACATAACTGCTGACCTGCGCTCTTTGAAAAGTGACTTAAATAATATTCAACTTTGCTTCATTAATAATGAATGAATTTAGGGAAACAAATTTTACTTATTTTATCTCCTATTAATAACAATTTTACAAAGACTGGAAATACATATACTAAATATCGTTTCTGGGCATTTAGAAAATAAATGTATACTTGCTTACCATTTACTTTTTTTCAAATGAGGAAAATTTAGTTTTCTTACTCAGAATCAAGAGCATTATTCATTTTGATAATAAAAAAAATATCCCAATTTTTTCGTCAGTTTTGTGACGTTTTTTCAAACAGCTTATATGTATATGGCTCGTTACAAAACTGACACAAAAAAATTGTATGGAATATTAACTAGGAATATTGATTAAGAAAAGGGTACACTATTTTTTGAAAATGCCCTTCTACTAGAGGTTTGTAACACAAAGCTACTAACTAAAATATGTCTCGCTAGAGCTGCTGACGGCAAAGGAGTGATACGGACGTTTCAGTTATCTTGACGTGAAATAGGTCCGTCCTTTGATTTATAGACGTGATGTCTGGCGAAATGCCGACCAGCCCTCAGCCTCAGCCACCCTCCCCTCGTTATTCGAGTCTATAGAAACATTCCTTAGAACTTTCCTTTGTTTTGTACGTTCATATGGCGGTGTGCACAGGTGGGCTACTCGGAGCAGAATACGGACTACACGTTGTACCTCGTCGCGGGAAGCCACACCGAACGGCTACAGTGGATCAACGCCATCAGAACAGGTATGCAATTGTGACAATTATCTAAAACAAATGCGAAAATAATTGAAAACCACTTTGTTGATACATACGGACATTAATTTAATAAATTGAATTCGCATTAATTAATTTAATTTATTTTTAATTAATTGGACGACCAGATGGCCTAGTGGTTAGAGAACCTGACTACGAAGCTTGAGGTCCCGGGTTCGATTCCCGTGTCGGGGCAGATATTTGTATGAAAAATACGAATGTTTGTTCTCGGGTCTTGGGTGTTTGATATGTATTTAAGTATGTATCTATCTATATAAGTATGTTTATCCGTTGACTAGTACCCATAACACAAGTTTTACTTAGCTTACTTTGGGACTAGGTCAATTGGTGTGAATTGTCCCGTGATATTTATTTATTTATTTATACGGGTTTTCTTGATATTATCAAAAAAAGGTACCTATCTACCTACATTAGTATAGTCGACCAAGTATGTGCTTTCTTTACCCTTTTTTGTGACAGTTCCAACATCAAAATAAAAACAATGTCACATTAACTTATAAAATAAGTGAAAGAAGCCTTTTTACGTTATACAAATGATATTCAACGTTAGGGTGGTAAAGGAATTTCTTGGTTGTCTATACTAAGATAAACAGCCGTGGTAGCCTAGTGGTTTATGGTCTCTCAAGTAGAGGATCGTGGGTTCAAATCGGTGCCCGCAACTCTTTGAGTTTTCGAAATTAATATCCGAAATTACATTGGATAATTTACCAGGAGCTTTACGCTGAATAAAGCATCGTGAGGAAACGAAACAATTCAATGGTATGTGTGAAGTTTTCTCATTCTGAGAGGAGCTCTGTTTCTACCAGTGGGACATACATAGACCAAGATAAAAATATTTTTGTACAAAAATAATTTTAGAACGGAGTATGTATGTATATATGTTGCTAGTTTTCTTCCAAACTTTTTGATTAACTTTAATTCGTAAAATCTTTCTTTGATTAATGACATATTCCTCAGTGAAAGCTTAAGGCGAGGTTCTTGAAGCGCGCCACGTTAATTTACACCCCGCACCCCGCCCGCGCAAAAGCTACGATCGCCGCGCGCGCCGTGAACTCGCCGACGGAGGTCACGCTTGCCAGCCACAGTGTAATATAATTTACAGTATTGTAAGTTGCGACCGAGACCAAGATCACGCTGTAATTTAAATGTTTAGGTGCAATTACTTAGATTACTTTTGTGTTATAAATGTAAAATATGAAACGTTTTCGAAGTGGATACTTCTTTGTCCGCAGCTTGTACAGTTCCAGAATTTCAGTTAGATACAAAACTAAACCATAATGGCGCTAAAATACAAATAACGTTAGGTGTCGGTCATTCTTCACGGATCAAGTGGTCAAAAATATGTATACACTCGCAGGAGCCTCGTAAGCCATATGACATCATACTTCTCACGCTATCACACACTACAACAATTGCTAAAAGTGGCACTGTGTCGGTAGTCAGCGGTCTAAGTCAATATTGTAAAAACCGAATTTGAGATTTATGAAAAAATGAGCGTATACATAGTGGTCGGCAGTGAAGAAGTAAATCCTGACACCTGTCATTTCCATATAGTTTATAACCTAAAAGTCACTGAGATTATAAACTTTAGGAAAATGATAGGTGTCAGGAGTCCACAATATTAAATTACAAAATCGATGTCATTTTTGTAATTAACGTCCCAAAAAAAAACATAAAAACAACACCCATATTGATATTTAGATATTTCAACCCCATCGCACCCCACCGGGGGAGATGGTATTTCACGTCCGCCACGTTGGATTTTAAAATTGTTGTTGTTTTCGTAGCCAGCGCGACCCGATAAGGTCCCTAAACCATAGAAACAATACCCATGTTGATTTCCAGACCTTGTCACCCCATTGCCCTCTTTTAGGGGTTGATTTCCCAAAAAACCTAAAACACGTGTTTACTCATTTATCGTTAGTACTCCTGAAAAATTTGGAATAAAATAGTCTAACTAGTAATCTTGTTTCCCCATACAAACTTCGGACCCCCGTCTCACCCCCTTAAGTTGTGAATTTTGAAAAATCCTTTCTTAGTGCACCTCTAGACCTTATAAGGAACCTTTTGGCAATTTGGAATCTCTAGACCCAGCCGTTTGGGCTGTGCGTTGATATTTCAGTCAGTCAGTCAGTCAGTTTCTTCTTTTATACACGATGATTTTTAATCGGTGATCAGGAACCAATTTTTCTAGATCAGTATTCGATGGCGACCACGTTTAAGTCGCAGTTACACGACAAAATCCATCTATTTTTTTAAACAATAATTATTTGGAAAATCATTTTTTAACTAAAATTATTGTCACCCTACGCATGGTTTAGTCTATGAGCCTGAAACCTCTTTGAACAAGTCAGTTTCTTCAACAAACTTTGACGTGAGACCTGTCAAATTTCCCGCCAAAGCGATGACACTTGACGGAACTACTTAACTAAAACAAATGTAGGATGACCATGCATTCGGTGGATGGAAGAAGTTTTAACTTTTTTTTATTTATTAATTAACCAGAGACCTCATTGCTTTAAGATCTCATCTATTAAATTCCATTTTGTCTAGGGATCAAGATTTTTCAATTCCTGATCACCGATTAAAAATCATCGTGTATGTTTAGATGTGTGAAACAGTCATCTTTGTCACCTTCATGCCGAAATAATAAGAATTATCATTTCGGCGATTGCAGCGGTACCATTAGTAAACTTTGTAATGTGGCAATTTTGTCAATAAATGCGAATTTATATTACAGGCACTTGTAAAAAATTTGATAGACCCGTACCACAGAGTAAAAATGTAACCAGTTATTCAACTTCATTCTAGAGAGCCCGAATCGACGCACGCACACAGCTAAGCGTCATAGACGGCGCGCTGCGTGGGCTGCAGCATTGTTTTGTATTCCGAAGATTACTTAGCGGCCGTGTAATACGTTTGGCTGTGTGCGTGCGTTGATTCGGGCGCTCTAGTATGAAGTTGAATAACTGGTTACATTTTTACTCTGTGCTCGTACTGTTTTTCTTTGTACACTGTGTACTGTGTATAGTTGCGTGGATGGGTGTTTCTTTTTGTGTGTGGCGGTTACATTGAATAGTGATAAATAACAGAAATAAATGATGATACTACTACCCACATCAAGGATATTTAGTCGTAATGTGGAGCGCTTCAAAAATTGGCAAGCGTCCGACCTCCAGCACGTTCCGCTCGGGACTGAGCGGCGGGCTGGCAGCGGGGCGCCAGTAAATCGTGCCGTGAATTTCGTTAATATTGAGTTAAATATTATATGTTTTACAAAATTAACAAAATTAAACCCGACGGACATTACATCATTACAGACGTTTATTTTGATGTGACTTTCAATACATCAAGTAGTATAGTATTGAAATGAAATGAGTTTAAAGGTACAAAAAAGGGGTATGTTTGGATTTTTTTTCTATCGAGCGAAGTTTGTCCAATTATGTAACGAGTGCCCGACGTACTTACAGAAAGGTCTCAAAAGCAACATATATTTTTTCACGTGTTTAATCATTACCGTTTCTAAATAAAATGAAATTAAAAATTACGTTTCTACGAGGTACCTCGCCTTAAAAGGATATTGATACATCTACATGTGCCGGAGCACTCAAGTCGTCGACGGATCTTTTGACGGTATTACGACAGATTAAAATTAACTTGCGACTTTGTTCGAAATGCGTCGTAGATTTTAAAACAAAGTTTGTAAGCCATAAGCTTTGCCGCGGTTTTTGCGGTTGATCCTTGAGAGAGGCTTTAGCATTGCGTTAAAGTCCCGTAGAGTCAATCGAATTTCATAAATGAAGACTTTTGACAGTTCTACTAATTTGATTTCCGCGGTATCACATGAAAGCGAGATCTTTGAGATAATTATGAAGCCGCTTTACTTAGTCCAAAGGACATGGCTGGCATTAAATATATAAGGTTATGTGTCATTTAGGCTAACTTTGGGTCGAACGAACGCTAGCTACACTTAGTTTTCAAGACTCAATATCCATTTGCAACTTGGGCCTTGTGAAAGTGTAGACACAAAATATAGATATTCAGATCTGTTTCTACTCATCGTCATCATCTCGCTATATACGTCCCATGGCACAGGTCTCTTCTAAAAATGTTGGTCCTTGGGCCGTAGTTAACACGCGGGCGCAGTGCTAACTGGGAACTTCACATACGCCATTGAATTTCTTCTCAGGTGATTGCAGATTTGATTGACGTGCCAACAAAGATTCCTGACTTAAGGTGCAATTACGGACGCTCGCGGTTGATGCGACAATAGTCAATGTATGAAAATTTATGGCGCCGTTTCCGAAGTCTGCGACGGACGCATTGATGCGGTTCCACACACGGGCGTAGCCAGATTTCAATATCTGGGGTTCAGAAAAAAAAAACAACAAATTAACATACGGATTAAAGAAATTTTTGAATATTTCGGGGGGGGGGGGGGGTTTGAACCCCCAAAACCCTCCCCCCTGGCTACGCCCGTGCCACATCGTGCGTGGGCTGCAATCGGCCGCGATGCACATTGCACCTTTAGTGACGAAAATAATATGTGTATACAGGGTAACTTTTTAGTCAGTGCACAAATTTTTATATAGGATTCAGTATCGTTGATAGATCACGATTATCAGTTCAGGATTTTATTTTTTACTTTTTGAAATTTGGGATGTTTATTCATCCAATAATTGGCCGAGTTACTATGAAAAACAAAAAAAATGACTGATGATTGATGAATGATGATTTTGTCGCCGGCTATCGTCCGTCATATCAGCGATAGGTTCTATACTCTGTCTATTTAACAGAGTTAGTAGTAGAAAACAGAGAATGCACGTAATTGGTCAGCGATAAGGACGATGCACCGGCACATACGTCCCACTGCAGGGCACATATTTAAATATTATTATCTACTACTTTAAATTACATAATTATGATTAATAGATGAATAAACACGACATGTAATTATTTGAGGTGCCACGAGAAAAATCAAAAAATCACGAGAAATATTACGAATATTCCAACAAACGGCATGTAAGCCGAGCCCGCCATCGTCGTGCGATTGTTGACGCCCACTGACAGTTTCTTGTCCTTTTCATTTGCATACAAAAGTGCAACAGAGAGAACGCTTTGCTAACTCTTTTAAATAGACAGGGTATAGGTTCGGGATTAATCTTGTTCTTTTGACAGTGTGCATAGTGATCGGGCGGCCTCGCGCGCGCTACCACCCGGCTGCTTGGGCGGCGAGGCGCTGGGCCTGTTGCGACGCGGAGCGGCGGTCGGCGCCCGGCTGCGCCCTCGCCGCCGTTTGGCCGCTGCCCGACCCACATTTTGAGATCATCCAACCCACAGACTGGAGCGTCATTAAGGAGAATAGGACCGTTGATAACGGTACAAGTGAGTACTACCTTGTTTGTTCCCTTAGGCTCTAGACAAGGCACGACGACTGCACACAGACTTCAATCAAACTGCACTTGACGTGCAGTTTCTTTGTAGTCATGCCAATTGCATTCAAACTGCATCTGAACTGCAATTTGGGGGTCGGATTGCAGTTGAAATGCAGCCCGTCTTTTACAGCCTTATCACACCGGTTGAAAGTCCGCGGCACCTGAAGAAAAAATATTTTAAAAAGGCCATGAAAGTTGCACCCTTGGATCTAGTAAGAGTATGTTACGCCATTTGTATTTCCTTCGAGAACCGATGTCGCCGCTTTTTTCGCCGTCCAAGTTGTGCACGTGTTGGCGCGCACACATTTTATCAACCGACGAAAATAAAAAGAGGAGGTTCTCAAATCGACGTGTATATTTTTTTTTATGTATGATCACGTATAATTTTTTACAGAGTAGTGCGATTTTGATGATTCTTTTTTTATTGGAAATCGTATACCCCGAGGGCGGTCCCATTTAAATTTAGAAATAATATTCCTACCCTAAGGCTAGGAAAACAGGGGATGATTGATTGTTCAGTCACTGATTGTACTATATGACCACGCATAACTTATTACAGAGTAGTCGGATTTTGATGATTCTTTTTTTATTGGAAAGCGTATACCCCAAGGGTGGTCCCACTTAAATTTGGAAATAATATTTCTACCCTAAGGGTAGGAAGACAGGGGATGATTGACTAACTTCTTTTTTTTGGATAGGGTATACCTTGAAGTTGGTATTATATAAATTTGGAAAAAAAATTAACCCAAGGATGGGAAAAAAGTATAAAATAAAAACTTTTTAACAAAAAAATTAAACCGCCGAAAAAACTGAAAAGCAAAAAATAATATCTCTTTTGTTTGACCTTAATCTAGGTACCAGTTTGAAGTCGATGCATAAGAATAAATAATAACAGAGTAGAAGGGAAACTCCCGCTCCGGCCGGACTCAAGGTCACGATATTAGAGTACTCCCTAAGAGAGAACTCAGTCAGGGTGTCACGGCGGGCGTCGCCGCACGCGCGTTTGGCTGTTAACTGTTTGCGCGTTCGTTTTATTGGAAACAAATTACAATTAATGACGTCAAGTTATTGTGGTGTATTTGGGTGTATAAACAATTCAAAAACGATGCCAAATCACCTTAAATGGCTTCTTTTGGTATGGCACTTGTAATAAATTCTTACTTAGAAGTACCTATAATATGTAGGTACGTACAGTCAAGGATTTTAATTGTTAGGCCACTTGCCACTGTTCGCATTATAGCCGTGTAATGCAAATCGGGTGAAGCCGCTTATACTGGTATATGCTGATTTGCATCACACGGCTAAAATACTAACAGTGGCAAGTGGCCTAACAATTAAAATCCTTGACTGTACCTAATGATTTATAAATCTCATATTTTGTAAAACTAGAATAAAATAATGATTTCAAAGTAATTAATAACTTAATATTTTAGCGATATTATCTTTAGAGTAAGTAATATTTAACAGTAAGCAACCCTAGCAACACGCCTGGACGTCAGAGGGGTGTAACGACGTGAGGGGGGAAGTAGGTATATAAATGGCGGCGTTTTGGACGCAGTCAAAAGATATATTCCCTTCTACTCTGTTATTATTTATTCTTATGGTCGATGCCTCAGCACTAGCCAGGAGGAGTGGACCTATAATCGTCTACCTGATTGGCTTCTATCACTCCTCCTGGCTAGTGCTGAGGCACCGACTTCAAACTGGTACCTAGATTAAGGTCAAACAAAAAAGATATTAATTTTTGCTTTTCAGTTTATTCGGCGGTTTAATTTTTTTGTTATCGCATTTTGATACAGTACTGGATCCTTTATAGGTGTCGACTTGCGCCGATTAAGTACCTAACCGAATGTTTTTTTTTATGAAATAAAAAATGACAATAAAATTATAAAGAAATATACAAGGTTATGCTTACTGGAATAGCCGAAGTCGATTTTTATGTTTTTAGTAAATTTGCTATTTACCCTTAAACTACTAATAATTCTCAATTAATACTATACTATAATGTTTTCCTTGTTAATTTGATATATTTTCTCCCATCCTGATGTTTTTTCAAAATTTGTACACCAACGGTTTTGCTTTTACAGGGGGGGGGGGGGGGGGACTTGACGTCTATGGGAGGTAGACTAAAGAATATTTTTTTCCTCATTTTATTTTTTACTTTGTCGGGATAATTGCTACACATGCCCAAACTTTTGCCATCACCTTCAATATTTGACCGTCTATTCTCTGCCTGAATTTTTATTGTTATTAATTTTTTTAACCCCCGACACAAAAAGAGGGGTGTTATAAGTTTGACCGCTATGTGTGTGTGTCTGTCTGTGGCATCATAGCTCTTAAACGGGTGAACCGATTTGGATGCGGTTTTTTTTAATAGAAAGCAGGTTTCTTGGCGATAGTTCTTAGATATATTTCATCAAAATCGGTTCAGCCGTTTCAAAGTTATCAGCTCTTTTGTTAGCTGCGGAAGGGATCTTAGACGCATAATGGGCATTGACTTAATGTTATCAAACGTCATACGAGTGGCATAATTGTGTTGGGGGTTTTTAAAATTTTTAATTTTTCTGTACTGTTTCGGTGATCAATAAAGAATATTTGTATTGTATTTTTGTTAACGCTAACTTGGATTGGCTAACCACATTCTGTTACAATTGACAACATTTCATTTTAAAAACACTTCAAAATGTATAACGATTCGTAAGAATTTTGCTTCCTGAACTCTACACTATATTTATACAAAAAAAATACATCGCTTTAGGCCGGCTTGCGCGGACCTGTGTTAGCTACTTAACTCCGAGTTAACTGCTAACCCAGGGTTAACAAGTGTCAAAATGTATGGAACTGTCATTCTTAACCCAGGGTTGCCGATTTAATTTATATAAAAAATACAAAAGAATAAAAAATGTTCTAATTTTACCAGTTATATCATACAATAGATGGAATGCCCTTGCCTTTTGCCAAAGAAAAAATAAGCAGTTAAATAATTTTGTATTTGACATTGACACTGACAATTTTATTAAGACTAAAGTAAAGGGTCTATTCTACAGTACAACTGGAGTTACACCATTTTAGAATAAGTCAAGAATAATAAATTAAATACAAACCCTGGTGAAAAAAATATACTATCAGCGTATTAGTCTTTCCAAACCCACTTAGTACAGGAATCAATAAAATGAGAGGCTCAAAAAAATTAAATGTTATCAATTTGCATGACTGTACTAGAGTCTAATTATAATTAATTGTAACTCGGCGCTTTTTTCCATAATAGGTGGAATGACTCAAATGCCACTTTCCCTAACCCTTCCTCATTCTATTTCAAACTGTACCAATGTAACGCCGCATTGCCGAATTTGATCCAACATTAAATTGTAATTTGATTCAATTGTTGTTGCTTTTAGATCAAATGTTAGATGGATCATAAAAAAGTGATTAATTTTAATAGTACATTACTGCAGAGGCCGGGACTTAAGGGGTTGCCGGCCGAGTATCTGAGTTGACGGCCGAGTGGTACACGAGGCCGGCATGATACGAGGCCGGCAACCCCTGTTCCGGCCGAGGCTTGTATAGTGCTTTTCTCAAACATGCACCATCACCATCATCATCATCATCGTCGTCGTCGTCATCATGATGGTGATGGTGATGATGATGATGATGATGATGATGATGATGGTGGTGATGGTGATGATGGTGACGATGATGATGGTGATGATGATGATGATTATGATGGTGGTGATGGTGGTGATGATGATGATGATGATGATGATGATGGTGATGAATGATGATGATGATAATGGTGATGATGATGATGGTGATGATGATGATGATGATGATGATGATGATGATGATGATGATGATGATGATGATGATGATGATGATGATGATGATGATGATGATGATGATGATGATGATGATGATGATGATGATGATGATGATGATGATGGTGATGATGATGATGATGATGATGATGGTGATGATGAAGATGATGATGGTGATGAATTATGATGATGGTGATGATGATGATGGTGATTAATGATGATGGTGATGAATGATGATGATGATGATGATGATGATGATGATGATGATGATGATGATGATGATGGTGATGGTGATGATGGTGACGATGATGATGGTGATGATGATGATGATTATGATGGCGGTGATGGTGGTGATGATGATGATGGTGATGATGATGATGGTGATGATGATGATGGTGATGATGGTGATGAATGATGATGATGATGATGGTGATGAATGATGATGATGATGATGATGATGGTGATGATGGTGATGATGATGATGATGATGATGGTGACGAATGATGATGATGGTGATGATGGTGATGAATGATGATGATGACGATGGTGATTGATGATGATGGTGATGAATGATGATGATGATGGTGATGATGATGGTGATGAATGATGATGATGATGATGGTGATGATGATGAATGATGATGATGATGATGATGATGGTGATGATGTTGATGATGATGGTGATGAATGATGATGATGATGATGATGACGATGATGATGATGATGATGATGATGATGATAATGGTGATGATAGTGAAGATGATGTTGATGGTGAAATATTTCTCTAGGCAGATCACCATTACCATCACCATCACCATCTTACCTTACCTTAAATAAGCGTAGTGGCAGAATGTCATAATGAACCAAAACGCAAATATTGCTTATAGTTTTTTTTAAATGGCTGAATGCTATGATGCCATAGACCTATAAACATCATGGTGCTGTGTGACATGAAACAATAGACGATCGCATTGCCGGCCTAGGCCTGCAACGGTGTATTTTGAAGCCTGTTTTAACGAACACAACGTAAACATTACATAGCATGTTTGAGAAAAAGTATTTGCAATGTCGGTAGTGCCATGTGTCAAGAAAAAGTCATAGTGCCACTCCGTCGGCAATGCCGAGTTAAGCTCTTCGCAACGCGAGTAATCCGCGGTAAGCTACTTGAAGTTTGTTCCTGCTTTGGATCTTATTTTCCGATCATGCAATATGTACAGTCGAAGGCATAAATATGTACACAGTCGTCGCGTTAAAATATGTAAATATAGAGTTGATTTTTACATATTTTGACGCGATGACTGTGTACATATTTATGCCGTCGACCATACCTATTTACTAGCTTGCGCCCACGGCATTCACCCCGTTGAAGAAGTTGCTGGCCTTATACATACTACGAAATTCGATTTTCGAACTCCGTATCGTGCTATTCCGTTTACCCTAATAGTATTCAACGGAAGAGTGAAAGTGCCGGCACGATACCAAATTCGAATTTCGGATTACGTTACGTAGTAGCCCCCCTGTCCTGTGGGAGCTTCGTAAAAACTGTAATTATTATTTGTCTACAAACTCAAACTACAATATCGACAGTCGACATCAAACTCGTATGTTTTAAATAATATGGGAAAACGCGACCGCAGAATGGCCGACGTCAGATGGCGTTAATGGGTTCCGAAGGCTCAAGTATTTTATGTGAAAGACTAGCTTTTTTTTAGCGTAGACAATAACGTAAGTTGTTTCAATGAAATTTGGCACACAGGTAGTTTATTATACGGATTTCGAATTTTTATCGACCTCTGTTTTTTATTTCTTTCTATTAGTTAGTTAGTTATACTTATTTGTACGAAATAATACTCTGTCTGAACAGTGTCTAAATTATTTTCTTTAATTTCACATCTGTGTAGCAAATGAGAAGTTGTCGTAATTTATTTGGGCTCTTATTTATCTAAACCTGAATGTCAAATAGCTTAAACATGTTTTACTCATCCTCTACCAGCCTTTACCCGAAATTTTCTATCGCTGCTTCTTACGATCCTGACAAACGACGAACCCAAACCAAATAAAATTTGTACTGTATTTGTGTATTCAAATTATTTAAGGTCAACCGGGGTAAGGGCGTCACTGTTTTTTTGTGTTTTTACTTCATGTGGATATTAATAAAACGAATGAGAGAGCAGAAATCCATGAGTGTAGAGCTATAGGTATCATGAAAGATCAGTTCCATGAAATAAAGTTTCGAAATTTTTACGCGGCACTCTGATTTTTCCTCATATAGGTATACAAGATAGAAATGACTTTTGAATAACAGTTATGCTTTATCCTGTATTTTATTTAAATAAAACTTTATTTATTTCAATAATTGGTTTTGAATTATCAGATTATATTATTATTTCACTTGTTAATTATCCAATTAAACATGTCTAGATGTTAAATAGTTAACCCTGATGTTTTTATTGATTCGATTTGGCACCCAAGGCGAGCTGGTATCCGTGATCAGATCAGTAACCACGTACTTCCTTCCTCGTTATAGACCCATCTAGTAATCAATTTATCAGGCAGTTCATATTGTTCATCAGATAAGGAAAACGATGGGTCCACAACGTTTAATTTGTGAAGTGTCTGCTGAGGTTCTTGCGGAAGGCTGCTATACTCCCCGTGCTATACTATAGATGTGTCTACAACCAAGTCGATTAGTCGTTGATGACGTACGATAATCAACCTGTCTCCCTCTATCGCGCGCAGAGTAAATAAGTGAAAGCGAGATCGAACGCCGTCTGCGCCCGCGTCGAATGGTGAATGTAGGCCGCGACCATCTTTGAAGCCTCGGTACGTAGCTTCGACGAATGTAAAGCCTCGTTCTCCATTTGGTGTAAGTATAGTGGTGTAAAATAGGTATTTTTAATCCACGATAACTTTTTGATGCGTTCGTTCGCGTTTTTGACCATAGGTTGAAAGGTTTTATAAAGTTGATTTGACTGCGAATCAGTGTCATTTTTGAATAAAACTTGTCGATGATTGGCTTTAACCAGTATACTGTAGTTGCTTAAGTCATTAATGAAAGTCATCCTAAACAAGTTACATTTGACCCTTAATTCGAAACTATCCGTTAAAGGATTTGCCGCACTGGATGCGTTCTACGGTCGCGGTCAGGTCAAATTGAACGCAGCAAGCATTATGTATGAACAACATTGTCGGTCTCTATATATTTTGTATAGATATGCGATCTGACCGTTCGGTCCGCGCGGTCAGATCGCACGCACGCGCAATATATAGAAGACCGACAATGTTGTTTATACATAATGCGGGCTGCGTTCAATTTGACCTGACCTCGACCGCAGAACGCAGCTAGTGTGACAAATCTTTGAGATATTCAATTGACCATTTCGGTGGTGTTTGACAAAGAAACTGTTATTTTTCTTAGGTCTATATATGAATAATGTCAATTTAATCTCTTACAGAGTTTACTCCTAAAAGTAGGTAAATAAATAAGTTTTTGCCAACTTAATTTTTATGTTTATTTTATTGCACGTTTTGTTTGTGCAGTGTATTTTTACATCGGGTCTACTTACTTACATGTCAAAAAGACCGTTAGGAAATATGACTGCCAGGATTTCATTAGCCATACGTATCGGTGAAGCTCATAAAAGGTTGTTAAAAACAGCAGCAAAAAATGTCAGCTGCCATGATTGAGGTGATTAGTATGAAGCGCGCTTTACCGCGGATACGGTACATTGACACGTTAGTCGGCAGTCGCAGCGAGGTGTCGCGCGGACGTCCGGCCCGAGCTCCCGTCCCCATGCTGCAGAACAAAACCGAGTCCGAAGCCATGGTCACCAAGAAGAAGTCCAAGATCCCGTGCTTGTCGCTGTCCTCCTTCCTGCCAGCGCTGGAGGGTACGCATATCTCGGCTGACCTCTATTTCCACGGCCTCGCCGCCAACGGTTGCGTTTGCGTTCACCCGTCTCGTTGCACTCACTTTCTTGTCTTGGTCAGGTGTAATGTAACAATCTTGGTGTAATTCTAGCAAAAGTGACCATTGTGCAGTTTTGTTTTAACAAAAGTGGACTTACTTGTGTTGTTCATGTCATTCATTTGGTGGAGAGATCGTTTCATCTACCACATTAACGTGCTAATATGTTTCGTTGCAACTGTCATTTGATGTCCGCGACCGCATTAATTTGTTGTTTAATGATAATTACCTTGTGTAAGCTGGTGTGAAAGTAGAAAAGGCTCATCCACGTGTATCTTGTACATTTACGTCTGTGCTTGCGTCACTACAGAAGGGTACCTATAGGTATGGTTTGTTGTTGTTGATAACCTGTATCGCCTAATTCTTGATGTTATTGTGCTCTGGCGTCACACAAAACGGTGTCTTTTATTTCGTATGATTAAATCAGATATGTATTTTATACTACTCTACCTAATGCTGAATTATTTGAAAATGCTGACATCCTAATTAACATTAGTTCCGTCTAGGAACACAAATAAAAATATAGCGTAGCTAAACGTAAATTCAACTCGGTCGTCCCTGTAAAAAACTTAACTAACTTGGGTTTTTTTTCTGCTTGAAATGCATAAGTCAAGGCTAGCGTGAATATAAGAGTGTATAATTATTAACAAATACATGCTGGCACTAACTTTTAAATCCTACTTCATCGCCACATAATTGCCCGCGAGTCGTAACAAACATGTGTTTTTTGCTTTTAAAATAGACACAAATTACCATTTGATTTTGTGTATACTGGTAGAGTACAATAGATGTGAAACGCTGCGGAGTTAAAAGAAACATAGAACTAATCGGCATATCTGTTCGCTTTGAATTTTTAAAATACCGTGAAAAATGTGTTGGATCAAAATTTACACAATTCATATCACGTATTTAGAGTATGACAGTAAAGAGTACAAAACAGTGGAGATGACAGAGTAAACCAGTTTTTGTAAACAAAATAGCCTACCATTTTGAATTATTTTACCTCAAAAATGTGCCAATTATAAAGAAAGCGGCGTCCTCATTTTATTTTCACTTTTGTGTATTCTGTATCAGTAAATAATATTTAGAGTTTTACGTAACCAATGGTCGCTTTTTACGTCTGTGGTTTAAATAATTGTCGTGAACAAGAACCAGTCCATTTCGGTTTAAACTCGATAAAGTGTCTTATTGCATTTTAATAGCCGATTGTCCTCGTAGCACTTTTTACTTGTTTTATGATTCATTGGCCATTTAAAAACCTTATTTAGGTGGCTTTACTTTTGTGTTTACATTTCATATAGAATTGTGTTTGTTTGTCACAACTTCACGCGTAGCGGATGTTTTTGTTTAGGATAAATGATATCACAAGGAAGCTACTAATCTTCTGATCAACTGCCATCTACAAATTTCGGATGTAGGATTACATGGGTATGGGAAGGGGAAGACTTTCAAATGAAGTCGCAAGTGAATGTCCGAAACATCCATTACTCTTTCATATATTGTATACTTAACTGTAAATTAAAAATTTTAAAAACCCCCAACGCAATTAAAGATTAGATCCCTTCCGCAGCATACAAAAGAGCTGATAACTATTTACTATTTAATTCTATTTTACCGACCGCTTTAGCCTAGTTGGTAGTGACCCTGCCTACGAAGCAAGAGGTCCTGGGTTCAAATCCCGGTAAGGGCATTTATTTGTGTGATGAGCACAAATATTTGTTCCTGAGTTATGCATGTTTTCTATGTATTTAAGTATTTATATAAGTATGTTTATCGTCGTCTAGTACCCATAGTACAAGCTTTGCTTAGTTTGGGACTAGGTCGATTTGTGTAAGATTGTCCCCTAATATTTATTTATTTTTATTTTATTTTATTTAATTTTAACCTTTCGTATGCCGGAAGTAAAAAAAAAAAGTCGTGCATTCTAGTCTCAACAGTTTCATATAAATCCAATGATACAGATTTAAAAAAAAAATACAAAAAGAATGCCATAAATTGGGTACGGATCCGGTACAAGTCATACGAAGGGTTAATTTAATAGTCGTTATATGTATTTTATGTCAATGAGTTATTGAAAATGTCATTTTGAAATAATACGCGTATCTAATTTTAATTATAATTACTCAAATTGAATTGTCAATTAAAATAATAATTTTACCTAATTTATATAAATAGAAATTTAATTGCAGTTTCGTCATTCAAGAACTCATTAACAGAGTAATAACATTTATTAATGCATAATTGCAAATAAATATTCAGCGTTCGTCGACTATCCTATCAGTCTAAGGTTACACGTAGCAACCTGTACGTTATCTGCAGGTATAATTTTTTAACGATCTAGCGTATTGCCAATACCAATCTCCCTAGATAAAAGGAAAGACTACTAGCAAATTATTAAAAGTTATAGGCTACCACGGTTGTTGATATTGTGTACAATTAAGACACGACCGTCACGCGTCACTCACTATAGATACTCTTACCAGTACGCTTAGTATAAGTTTTACTTCACCAAAATACTTCTCGATCGCGTTATCGTAAAAAAATCAATTACTAGGGAAACATGGACAGCGCCTCCACGCGCACGCGTCCATGTTTCCATAGAATTGAAATTTTTACGTAAACGCGATCGAGAAGTATTTTGGTGAAGTAAAACTTATACTAAGCGTACTGATAGAAAGGAATCTGGTTTCACGAATTTACTAATTAAGATATACAGGGCCCTAAACTAAACGCTAACCGGGGCAGAGGCCAAGTCATACCATCTCTGGAAAAAATAAGAAATAAATCCATGTCACTTAGATAGTTAAGCGATAATAGTCACTTAGGGCCACTTGCACAGTTCAGGGTAAAAAAATTAAATCGGTAACCCTGGGTTAAGAATGACAGTTCCATATGTTTTGACACTTGTTAACCCCGGGTTAGCAGTTAACTCGGAGTTAAGTAGCTAACCCAGGTCCGTGCAAGCCGGCCTTAACATATCACTTTTAGTAGTAGATATTTTAGAAAAAAAATCTGCTCTCGCTTAACTAAGCGACAGTTTTTTTTCTTATTTTTTTCCAGAACTGTTAAAAGTCGGTCTCGAGAACGCTTATTGTCTAACGTTCAGGCGCTTGCTATCGCACTCACTATTTCTTTCTGTCAAATTGTATAACTGGTGACAAGAAACGTTAATGAATGCGATTACAAGCGGCAGCGGCTTGGCCCCTGGTTATCGTTGTGTTTTGGGACACCCTGTATATGCAGAGTTTTCGCTTCACGTAGTCTTTATCCTATTCTATCGGGCACAGACTCGAGCTAGTCATAGGCAGTATTTTATTCTTGATGGTATATAAATATAAAAGGTGTATTTTTTTCTTTTCATAGCAGTGACAGCGGTAGTAAACATGCCCGGGGGAGGCGGCGCGCCTCCCGGCACTCCGTCAGCTAAGCTAAAGGTATATATTAATCAACTTTTTTAACAAATCAAACAGGATCACTCGCGTCTTAAAACGAGTTTAACTCGACATGTTTCGACTCGTTTTAAGACGTAAGTGATCCGTTTATTTTCCCTATGAGTGAGTCTCACGGTAGTTTCATGTTTAAAATCAAACAGGGTTTGAGAAAAAAACAAAAATCATTGATTTTTTGCATAAAATCCAAAAAAATCATGATTTCTTTCGATTTATTGCTTGAGCCTTTGAAAAAAATTTAATATAGTACGTGAAACGGTGGCTGGGGGATTATAAAAAAAGGCTGTTGGAAGACACAAACACTGGGTGTAAAGCAATTTTTAAGTTATGATGTAAAAAAGAATTGCAAGGTGTTGTCGCGAGAATGAAGACTAGCTTTATGAGGAGTGTAAGAATAAAGGAACAGTGACTATTCATGTTGTTGTTAGAATGTATAAATTATAAATTGTACTAATACTTATTATATAAATTACCTAACCAACCAACCAAATAAAAGCATTCAGTTTGGTAAGATAGAATATGGAAAATACAAGATGATGTTTTTTAATTTGAAATACATATAACAATTTGATACTCAAGTGATTTAATTATGCCAACCTTACAATCAAAGGAACCAATAAAAACCGGCCAAGAGCGTACAAGACTAGGCCACACGTACTATAGGGTTCTGTACGAATATGCGGTAAATATTCAAAATAGAGTTTTGATCGACTATTAGTTATAGCACCTAACGTCTATTTAATTTTTAGTAACAACGGGTAATTGTTAAATACATAAGGTAAACGCTCTAGTCTGGAGTTAATCGCTGTTACATTTATTATTTCCCGTCCAAAAAACCGGACTGAACTTTTAATTAATAATTTCAATGAAGAATCTGCTACCTACTGCAGAACATTATTAATTGGCTTGATTTAATTAGTCACTGTCCTGGTAAGGTTAATGATAATTTTTGTTTTAAATATGGTTTCTCGTTCTGTGCATATGACTCATTCCGAGGATATAATATATTATAGTCTATTCATTAAACGTAATTTTTTTGTTCATCGTATTCTACCTATTTGTTCACAGGAAAAACAAAGAGCGAAAGTCGTAGTGGCACTGTATCCATTTAAGGCAATTGAAAACGGCGATCTCTCACTAGAAAAGGTAATTAAATTAGATACTTCACTTTTTTAAATACGTGTTTTTTTTATTGTTTTCAATCATTAAATGATGGTTTTGTTTTCAGGGCGCGGAATATGAAGTTATAGACGACTCCCAGGAACATTGGTGGAAAGTCAAAGACGAAAATGGGTGTGTATATTAAGTAAACAAAATGTACAGATATTGTTTACAGTTACGTCTCTAAAATGTAATTCATAGCACATTAAGTTATCGTCAGTCTTTAGAGCAAACGTTCATTGCTCGTGCGACGGGCGTCGTAGACCCAACACGAAAGATGTTATTTTTTTTTAAATTGTGTCAGTGACTCAAATAATTCTGATTCCAGGTCCGTTGGTTTCATTCCAAGTAATTACGTCAAAGAAAAAGAAACTTTAGGGCTCCAGAAATATGAGTAAGTATTTATTTTTAGGAGTTATTTATCTTGCAATGCTTGTCAAGGTCAAATCTTGTGAGGCAAAGACCCACTTCCGGTGGTCGGGTTAAGTTGCAATTTGGTATGCAATGCATATATAGCTTGGGTGACAGTGCTAGTACAATAAACGAGGAGTTCGCGAAAAAGGTTGTGTTAAAAATGAAATTATTAGGAAAAAATATTACAAGATTTACTTTATCAAGAATTTCTGGAATTCTTGATTTAACACCAAGTTATATCAAACTGAAATTACTTTGTCACGTATGTCATAGTCTGATATTATATTACCACAAGGTATGTACGTGCCAGACTATTTTCTTGTGGGTGACTCGTTTTTAGGGTTCCGTACCCAAAGGGTAAAAACGGAAACCCTATTACTGAGGCTCCGCTGTCCGTCCGTCCGTCCGTCCGTCTGTCCGTCTGTCACCAGGCTGTATCTCGGGAACCGTGATAGCTAGAGAGTTGAAATTTTCACAAGATGATGTATTTTGGTTGCCGCTATAACACCAAATACCGCTATAATAAAAAATAGAATTAAATAAATATTTAAGGGGGCTCCCATACAACAAACATGATTTGTTTATTACAGCGCCATCTACAATGTATTTGCCGAACTAGATGGCTTGCTAATTAACTAACAATTGATGCCGGTTGACAACCAATCACCTCAGTAGTTCTAATTTTGCACACATTTTGTGGTGGCGCTAGTATATAGTTATTTTGCTCGTTTATGCTCGATATTGATAACGGCAACAGGTATACACTTGAAATATTCACAGAATATTTAATTATATATTGACTTTAAAAATAAATCATTACATTAAAATAAAAAAAAAATATTTAAGGGGGGCTCCCATACAACAAACGTGATTTTTATAGATAGGTAATTGTACGGAACCCTTCGTGCGCGAGTCCGACTCGCACTTGGCCGGTTTTTTTTTTCTAAACAATGTTGTGAATTTCGCAGATGGTACGTCGGTGATATGTCGCGGCAACGCGCGGAGTCACTGCTCAAAGCGGAAGACAAGGAGGGTTGTTTCGTCGTTCGCAACTCTTCTACTAAGGGAATGTACACGCTGTCCCTTTACACCAAAGTGTAAGTAATAAATAACTTGTATGATTCTTCGTTAACAAGTTTTCAGACATTCTTATCCTAATAAGACCTTTTATGTGGTTTTTAGTAAGATAAGAGAGACTAGTATTAGACAAGTGGCTTTTTACTATTGATAACGCCAGGAAAAGTAAAGTGATATATATCACGCAATCGTTTGGAACGATTTCTTTTAAAATCCTTTGGAGCATTTGGCAGTAGTCTATTACAGTCGAGATCATAAATATATGTACGATACTAAGACGTCAAAAATATTTATACACCTCTATACCAGTAATCATAAGCATGGTGTTTACATATATTTGACGCAATGGCTGTATATATATTTATAACATTGAATGTACACTGCTTTATGTTTAAAAAATAGTTGTACAGGTGCACTTGTAATTACATTTGTAATTTACCATGAGCTTTACGGTGAAGGAAAATATCATGAGGAAACCTGCATACACATGCGAAGAAATTCAATGGTGTGTGTGAAGTTCTCAATCCGCACTGGGCCCGCGTGGGAACTACGGCCCAAGCCCGCTGATTCGGAGAGCAGGCCTGTGCCCTGCAGTGAGACTTATATAGTTTGGGATGATGATGATGATGATGATGATGATGAGATGCACTTGAGTATGCACCACTATAAGCTAACTAAAAGGGTGCAGTGCTGCATACAAGTGCATCTGTGGCCACCCTAAAATTATTAATGCATTAATCAACAGATGACGATTATCCTCCATTTAACTTGTTGTTTTATGCATTTATTTTACCCCCAGAAACCACCCCCAAACCAAACATTATCACATCAAGCAGAACAGTCGCGGCGAGTTCTACTTATCGGATAAGCACTGCTGTGCTAATATTCCCGAGCTGATAAACTACCACAAACACAATAGCGGTGGCTTGTGCTCGCGACTCAAGGCTACGCCTTGTAATCGTCCCGCTCCGCCCACTGCTGGCCTATCCCACGGTAAGTGTTTTTCTGAGCTAACACTCTTTTTGCAGGGTGCCCTCTGCCCGTGCCCGTGCCCCTACAAGCGTTAGAAGCCTAACACACTGAACGATCCGGAGATAGTTCTACGTTCTTTGCCACCGCCGCTTTTGCCGCCGTTAGGGACTCTGTATGTAATTAAGAACGCAGAATGAACGAAACGTGGAACTCAGAGCTCCGGACCGCTCTCTGTCTGCTACTCGTAACGCTTAACGAGCTAGAGAGGGATAGAAATTCCCTCGCTGCGTATAAACTTAAATGCTAGCCGGTGTCTTTTACGCAAACACGTTTCCTGCGGCGTGAGGAAGCAGCGATGAGTCTTCGATTTTGTGATTATATCAGTAGGAAAGTACCGCCCTAAACGGAGTGTCAAACGGCAGAAGATAAATCGTAACTGTTACCGTAAATTGTTTTATTTATGAAAATTCATGTAGTGTTATGGAAATTCATGTTCACGTCATTTCTTGCTTTGATTTGTGATTTGTATAATAAACAATAGTTCCGAAAATAGGTCTCTAAATGCGTCTTTGGTATAATTAGTAGTAGAACAATTAATAAAAGTTGTTTTTAATGTGTAAAGAAGTTGACGACTTCCGTATCATTAAATTTCAATATTCTCTAAATGGAGTAAAACCCAGCAAGGCTTCTTACATTCCAATATAAGAAGCCTAAATGCCAATGATAACTCGTATATATATTTTGACGACCAGATGGCCTAGTGGTTAGAGACCCTGACTATGAAGCTTGAGGTCCCGGGTTCGATTCCCGTGTCGGGGCAGATATTTGTATGAAAAATACGAATGTTTGTTCTCGGGTCTTGGGTGTTTAATATGTATTTAAGTATGTATCTATCTATATAAGTATGTTTATCCGTTGCCTAGTACCCATAACACAAGCTTTGCTGAGCTTACTTTGGGACTAGGTCAATTGGTGTGAATTGTCTCGTGATATTTATTTATTTATTTATATATAGACCTTGTAATTCGTGTCACGTCCACGAAAAAGATTCGTGCCTAATTCTACGCGCCGCTTTCGTACAGCTTTGTCAGGTGCACTAATGGTGGAAGTTGGCAGCATTGCCAGGTGCAGATTCCAACCCCGATTATTTTATTAATTGACAAAAAAAATCAAATTGCAGACAAATGGGAGATAGATCCTTCGGAGCTGGTATTGCTTGAGGAGTTGGGCGCAGGCCAGTTCGGAGTGGTGCGGCGCGGCAAATGGCGCGGCCGCATCGACACCGCCGTCAAGATGATGAAAGAGGGCACCATGTCCGAAGACGACTTCATCGAGGAGGCCAAAGTCATGACGTGAGTACATACAACATGCATAACAATAACAATGCGTATAGCGTATAAAGGATGGATATCCGGACGTCGTCTGTCGTGTTCTAGGTTTATGTCTTTTCTGATTTTACTGTTAATTGTTAAATATACATTTGTTGTTAGTGTTGTTGTTGTAATTCATAGTGCTTTAGTTTTTAACTGTAAAGCTATGTAATTGTTTGAAATAAATGAACAAATAATAGCCTGCCAGTACAGTTTAAGGCATAAATATTTATACAGCCATCGCTTCAAATATGTATAAGTAAACACCAACCTTATGGTTAGAAGCATAGAGTTGTATAGATATTTTTGACGGCGTGGTAACGTACACATATATTTACGAACTTAACTGTACGCCGCTTTGTCAGTAGTGACAGTGGCATAGTTATGTATGACCTAAAGAATGCTTGTATTAACTTAACCTTTATTTTGTCCTTATCTATCACTTGCACATTTTGCCTTTGTGAGACACGTAAAAAACATAAATTTGGCTACTATGTCTAACTTTTTATTAACATAGCGGGCCGTTATTATTATTATTATCATCTAGCTGCTCGCGACTCCGTTTGCTAAGAATTCGTTTATCGCTATCCCGCGGGAACTAAGCAATTTTCTGGGATATAAGTAGTCTATATTTTAAACCAGGTTATAAACTATCTGTGTGTTTATAATATTAGTGGGATGGGGCGATGTACAGTCAAAGAAACTGAATCAGGTAACAGGGTGAACCCTTTTCATTGCAAATGTCATATTGACATTCTATACATCTGCCAAAGAAATTATCGTGAAATGGTTGTGAAAAGGTTCCACCGTGGAACGCAATTCAGTTTCCTTGACTTAGTAATAATTATAAGCAAGCTTAGTAATAGTATTCAGATTGCATCCATAATTTAACAATTCAAAGTTGTCATTACAATAGAATCCGCTTACAATGACATCGAAGGAAAGTGGCAAACACGTCATAATAAGCGGACGCACAGTCTTTATTTTACTATTTAGTTGAATATAGAGATAAAGTACAATTTATGTGTATCTATTTATTAAGGAACAGAAACATGAAATACAATAAACATAATAGAAACAAAAAACCGACATATTTTTAAACAATTTGTATGGCAAGCAAACTTCGCGCTGTAATTACGTTCATATAAAACGGGTGACTAAAGCCGCACGAGTTTTGCCACGCGGCTAAAATCGACCGTCTAAATGGCAATTCGGCTAGACTAAAGCCGCAAGTCCCAATGTTGGGTAGCATCCGACTTTGGCCGCATGACTAGCCGCACGGCGAAAATCGACCCGTGTAAACCCCTCATTAAACGGTTGGTCAATTTAACCCTTTCAACGCCAACGACACATGATGATGATGATCCGATCCGGCCGGTTTCGACCATGGCAACAGCTTCAACTCCGTTAATGTCGATCATGCGCTCGCAAGTGGCTCACGTATCCAACTTTGTTAGACAGGATCCTCATACAACGCGGGCATACGAGCGCACCATTTACGTAATTATAATTGACACATATAGGTGTCACAAAGTACAGTGTCAAAGTGATCTTGATACAATGACATAAGATTCAAAGTTGGTTTACGTTTTGTCGAGGCGTGGCGTTGAAAGGGTTAAGCGGAGTCATAATAAACGGATTACACTGTATATTCCAGTAAGCTGCAGCATCAGAACTTGGTGCAGTTGTACGGCGTGTGTTCGAAGCACCGCCCCATCTACATAGTGACGGAGTACATGCGGCACGGCTCGCTGTTCAACTATCTGCGCCGCACCGCCGCCGAGCAACTGCCGCCCGC
Organism: Archips xylosteana; assembly: GCA_947563465.1. Taxonomy (NCBI): domain Eukaryota; kingdom Metazoa; phylum Arthropoda; class Insecta; order Lepidoptera; family Tortricidae; genus Archips; species Archips xylosteana. Next base: position 13,806,857 of record OX387349.1, read on the forward strand.
TGTCCTACTCGATATGTGTATACAGGTAGATAACCACGAATATTTTAAATGGAGATTAGCATGCCAGCTTTAAAATTAGAATTGTTCACTTCCACTGAACGTATATAGATATAGTTAAGATGTTTAGTTTTAGTTATTTAACTAGACTTAGAGGGACCCCATACATCTCTGTATTTTTTTTTATTATTGTGTATATACCCCGTTATCTAACGCTCAGTTTCGGGGCAAGTGATGGGACAGTTTCAATAATCTGAATCGATAAAAAAATAAGTTAATTTACTCACTCACTAATATAATTATCAAAAGATCCATAGAGCTCTGCTATAGTGATTTTTTAAATTATTATGATATGAAAGAAAAAAAATTAAGTAATTTATTTTATTTTTGTAAGTATGTTTCATAATAAATTAACAATATTTTTTCCAAATTATATGAAGTCAAACTTCGTCGCCTGCTTGCAATAATCCATTTAAAAAATGGAAATGATTTTTCGACCTCTACAGATGTACTGTAGTTTTTGTAATGCTCTATGCAGCTTTTGTTTACAATACTCGTACCTACCTTTGTCAATTTGAAATTCCTTATTTTCTAACAACTGATTAATATTTTTTACAAATTTAAAGCCTGGATTTTTATTTAATGTTTGTTAATTTTGCATGAATCAATTTCCCTTTGTGGTGCAGCCTCACTAATGAAATTTTATTTTGAATATCATGTACAAATATTCAATGATCACTTGGGATCTTCTAATTTTGTAATGACTGTTGATAAAACTGTGAAATGTGTGTGTATAAAATTTATTTCGTTTGTTCCGTATCTGTACTATTCAATAATTGCCCCCCTCCTATCCGATCAAATAAATGCAATGAATGAGTTATCTCAAGAGCATTCTTAAAAGAATAATTCTATTTTGACAGATAACTATTTATAAGTAAATGTCAATCAACTAATTATGTGAAGCAACATCACTATTTTAGCTTGCCCCCAAATTGAGCGTTAGATAACGGGGTCTAATTGTGTATTTCTTCTTTATTTTTATATCGTAATTGATAAATATTTTCTGATTGTAATTAATTATGATTTTGTTTTGAAAAAAAAAGAATGACTTTCTGCCAAGTTTCTTGCGGCGCATTCTTCTTGGCAATGATGGTCTTTACGAAAGCACTGGTAGTTTAAAAAAAAACCGGCCAAGTGAGAGTCGGACTCGCGCACCGAGGGTTCCGTACAAATTTATATGTATCTATGAACATCCAGTCTTAGCAGACCCCTGCTCCTAAGCAAAATGTGCGCAGTGTGGGATCATTGTAGATTGTATACTGATATAGATAAACAGACAAAAAAATTATGCTTTTCGCAATTTTTCCTTTATCTGTGCTATAAGACCTTGCATCATACCAAATTTCAAGATTCTGAGTTCACGAGAAGTACCCTGTAGGTTTTGATTCCCTAGCGAGTTTCGAAAAGATGCGGAAATTTGCGTCATAAACGGCTGTACCTCTATCTTTTGATTGCGTTGACTTAGAAGTTTGATTTTTTCACAGCTCTAAGGGACAGTAGTAGTACAGACCTGAGTATTTGATATAAATTTCAGCTTAATACCTCCACGCGTTCCTGAGAAAAAGGGTCTTGACAGATGGACGGACGGACGGACAGACGGACAACAAAGTGATCCTATAAGGGTTCCGTTTTTTCCTTTTGAGGTACGGAACCCTAAGAAGTGACATGTAAAGGTGCCTTTTGCGGCCTACTTGCAGAATAAACGTTTTAAATTTAATTTTCATATTTGCTTATAGGGGCGTAAAAAAGGAAAATAATTATTAGCACTGTAAAAACCAGAACTTTACTGACGCGATTTAGTTGATGATGCAAACATTATACATATCCATTATTATTATATTATACTAGCTGTTGCCCGCGACTCCGTCTGCGAAGAATAGGGGTATGAAAAATGGATGTTTACCGATTCTCAGACCTACCCGATATGCACACAAAATTTCATGAGAATCGGTCGAGCCATTTCGGAGGAGTTTGGTAACAAACACCGCGACACGAGAATTTTATATATTAGATTTATAGTAATTAATTAATGAAAATAAATTTGCTGTTATGTTTCAGGTGTGCAAAGGAATGGCGTATTTAGAAAGGCAAAATTACATTCATCGAGATTTAGCTGCAAGAAATTGTTTAGTCGGAGACGAAAACGTAGTAAAGGTGAGTTAACAGTAAGGTAATGAACTTGTAAAGCCTTAGGCCCACTTGCACGGAAATTTTGAGATAATAAAATAACCCGGAGTTTACTGCCTCGGGGTTAATATGTTATTTTTTTAACCAGACTTTGTCTTGCACGGAACGAAATTAGCCCAGGGTTTTCTAACCCGTCCATTTTATTTGTCAAAATCAAATTCATTCACTCAAAAATCGAATCCGACCAAATACAATACCACGAATGACGAACGACATTGTATCCTTCTCTCTCTCACATAACAAGAACTTGCATAAGTCTTGTTCTTTCTGCCAGATTTGAAGTGTCATTGCGTTTTCGGTGGTTTATGTTCAATGAAGACTATTATTTTACCTGTCAAATAATCAGTCGTAACAACAACAATCAATTTACTAGTTCGTGTTTATAAAAAGTTTATCGTTATAAAGTGGGCAATAATCATTTACGTGCCCCTAACAACGTTCAAAAACAGAGCTTGTTTGTTGCTTTGTGATACAATAACCAAGAATCAACCATAAACAAATTATCAAGACCAAGAAAACCGATGGCGAAAACCTCCCTACAGCACTGCGTAAAGCGTGAAATTACAAAACTTTTCTACTTGGGTTGTAGGCCCTGGAAGAGCGAGTCTGCGGGCGGTTGCCCTGCTGCAGACTCCATCCCTAAAGGCCGTCGCTTACTATATTCTATTAAACAATACTCATATCTACATATGTAGTAAAGGTGTGTGTTAAATACAAAGTTTATCAATTCTGAGTAGAGTGTATTAATTTTCGATGTACCTAATTCTTTATTTCTCTGTAGATTAAATCTAAACTATATCATGGCATTGAAAATAAATTCAACAAATTTTTTTCGAGGTTATTTTTCCTAAAACTTCACAAGTTTGACATTTCTCGCTCCGAGTTAACAGTTTAACCCTCCAACTTCGGCGGGTTAAAAAATTATCTTTTTAATCCAGAGGTAAGCCTTAACTCTTGGCAGTGCAAGACAAATTAGTTATTTAACCCTGGTTAAGCAGTTACTCCGGGGTTATATAGCTTAACTCTGGATCGTGCAAGTGGGCCTTAGTCACAGATGCAATAGTTCCGTTACTATGTCATTGTCCTTATTCTCTTTATGCTATGTCCTAATTTTATTGTGACCCTATTTCCTGTTAGCAATACAGTATCCATGTATAATTCTTTATTGACAGTTGAGTTCACCAATATCTGTACATAGATCTTATTACCGTAACATAAGTGCTTAGATATTTATGAACGGTCGGCTGTACAGATATTGGAGAACTCTACTGTACGTGAGCCACGCGAATTAGCAGATTACATAAAAGTAAACTTATCCGTTAAGGGGATCACAGTAATTATGTAATGACTATTTATTGAACACCACAAATTGTTTAGTAGAAAAGTAATCTAACAAAAGATACAAGGTAAGATTTGCACCCGTAGAAGAGTTAAAAAACGGGCTAGCTACCTGTCTTGTGAATTTCGTAAATCCCTTCTTGTGCACTCCTAGGGGCCATCCCTAAAGTGTGACAAGAGAGGAGGGGAAATCCTAAAATGGTCATGACGTAATTTATGAACAGCACCCTGTGTTAGATAAGCCATACTAATATTATAAATGCGAAAGTGTGTCGTTCTGTCTGTTACCTCTTCACGCTTAAACCGCTTAACCGGTTTAGATGAAATTTGGTATAAATAAATAAATACCTATCACGGGACAATTCTCACCAATTGACCTAGTCCCAAACTAAGCAAAGCTTGTACTATGGGTACTAGTCAACGGATAAACTTACTTATACATATCACTTTTTTTTGTAGGTGGCAGACTTCGGTCTGGCGCGGTACGTCCTGGATGACCAGTACACGAGCTCCGGCGGCACCAAGTTCCCCATCAAGTGGGCGCCGCCCGAGGTGCTCAACTATACGCGCTTCTCCTCCAAGTCCGATGTATGGGCCTTCGGTGAGTATCTAGATTAATCACACTATACCTTACCTTTAACGACCGCTTTAGCCTAGTTGGTAGTGACCCTGCCTACGAAGCAAGAGGTACTGGGTTCGAATCCCGGTAAGGGCATTTTATTTGTGTGATGAGCACGAATATTTGTTCCTGAGTTATGGATGTTTTCTATGTATTTAAGTATTTATTTATCTATATAAGTATGTTTATCGTCGTCTAGTACTCATAGTATAAGCTTTGCTTAGTTTGGGACTAGGTCGATTTGTGTAAGATTGTCCCCCTAATATTTATTTATTTATAAAAAGTGTATCTGGGTGAATCAACTTTTTCGTGCCACCCGTTGCTATGGTAACATAAATTTTGTCTCATGGACAACCTAAGCATTTTTCTATGAAACAGTATGAAGATGTCACTTGTACAAAATAAGGACACTTTTTTCTTTATGAAAATGAATTGTGGTCGTAATTTTGAATAAGAAACCTTCAAAATTACCTCATTAAAAAAAAGTTACACTTTTTTTTAAAATGGCCATAAACTTCATTTCAATAGAATCTGACAGTCTCGTAGACACTTCTAGCCAACTGACATGGACCCTGAATTGTCTAGGTCCCTATTAGAGATGATTTTTTTTTACTAGTTTTCAATTATAATCTTATTTTTAGGAACCTAAACAATCGAGGTGTCTTTATCAGTTAACTTTAGGTATCTGAGAGATTGTTAGATTCTATTGAAAGGAACTTTAGTCTGGTAACTGACACTACACCTTGTTTACCATTAAAAAACTTATGAAGATATCTGTCAGCTGCTACTTAACTTACCCACTGCTGGGTAATCTTTCAATTTTCACGCCTCTATAAAAATATGTGGAGAGTCAACCGTGTTCGAATAGCCAGTATAAGCTACAATAGAAAATATCCAATGATATAGCATAGTGCTTAATATAATGCAGTGGCGGGGCGTGAACATTTTTGCAAGTAAAGCCGGAGCAAAAAAACCTAAAAACATACCCATTTATCCTCTTCTTGAAAAGCAGTGCAGTAATGGAAGAGAAGCGTTTTGTTACTTCGGAAGTTTAGAACCCGGGGGAATAGGGTTGTTAGTACCCTTCGCCACTGACGCAATGACCGTTACTAAGTGAGGGAATATCTTAAACTTCTCATTTGTTTTCGTAATTGTAATCTTATATTAAACATGTTTTTTTTTCTTTTTAGGTGTTCTAATGTGGGAAGTGTTCACTTGTGGGAAAGTACCGTACGGACGAATGAAGAACTCCGAAGTCGTAGAAATGGTTCAAAGAGGACATTTGCTAGAGAAACCCGCAGGCTGTTTACCTGAAATTTATAACGTGAGTATGCTACTGTTTATTCTTAAGAGTAATTTGAAAGGCGAATCACAATCGACGCTAAATACTTGAAATGGATGCATGTAAAAACTGCGTCAAACATTGGTGAACAAAGCTAATCC